>JAEBDU010013193.1:89961-169932 GCA_016802625.1 Heliconius numata
GGGTTAAATGTAGGATACATATAATGCTCTTGAATCTCCATCGATATCTCAGGTGCAGAAAAGAATGTAATGCCAGCTCTCACGGTGACCTGAACGCGACTAAAAATAAATTGTTAAAATATAAACCTACGTATAATTTGGTCCTTTTAGCTTCACACTGCTATCCTGGCACATGCCAGGATAGCAGTGGCATAGCTAGGGTATTTGCTGCCCGGTGCGGCTTAGGGGACTTGATGCCCTTTAAAATGGTCTAAGGTCTAAAAAAAAAAACAAAGTGATCGTCGACTTTCATGCCCCTTTCCTGTTGATGAGTTCTAAAAAAAAAAACAAAGTGATCGTCGACGTTGATGCCCCTTTCCTTTTGATGCCCGGTGCGGCTAAGAGGACTTGATGCCCTTTAAAATGGTTTGTGTTTTGTGTGACCTCTAAGGTCTAAAAACAAAGAAAAAACAAACTGATCGTCGACTTTGATGACCCTTTTCCTTTTGATTGTATTTACTGAATTTCTACAATTGTTATGAATAGCTACAATTTCGCATAAAATATTTAAACTACTCACTTAGCTGTACAATGGGCGGCTGATAAAACCCATTCTTTGTGTATAATGCTGCCTCCACAGTAACCGAAGGTGCCTGCCGGACTTACTAGCTGAAGCTGAGCCTGGTACGGAAACTGGCCAGGGTAAGCGTTCCATCCTGAGACTATACGAGATGCTCCTGAATCTAGGAAAGTGTGTGTTTTTATTATATACATAGTCTTAATATGACTGATTAGGATTTGTGCTATAATTATAAGTGACAAATTCGCGATATGTAAAAATTATAATTGAATTACATAAAAACTTTGAGAACAATTTATAAATACGGGTCTAAATAGTTTATTGTTAATTACTATTCCGTTATAGTATAAATTTATGTTTACCTTTTTCAACAGGAATTCTGTCGTAAGAGGCAGATATAATTTCTCTGGCTGGCACCTGAAAAAATAATTCAATTTAAAACAAAGTGTCGCACTTTGAAATACACCATTTGATTTTAGATATATCTACATATTTCAAAATATTTGAGTTAGAAATTCGAGTCTGAATCTTCTCACGGGAATAAGAGAATTCAGAAACTTGTAAAAAGAATAATTTTGTACTACATTTTAAACACAACGGTTTTCTTCTTTTATTCTTACCATTAAGTAACTAATTATTAAATAAATAATTATGTTGCGTAGCGCAGGAGCATAAAGTGTGACTGTAAAAGCGGCTGATTGTGGGTTCGATCCTCACTCGAGAACATGAAATATTTATTTCATTTTATATTTTCGTACTTATAAAATAAAACAATCAATAACTTTCATATAATAATTTGAGTAACTAACTTGTAGTACCGCCAGGGCCAGGATGAACGCCAGCTGCCACACCATCTTTGGGTATCTTCACAGCCCTTGATAATTTCCATATTAAATACCCTCTTGATAAAATTAAATCAAAATTAGATATGGGCAATAGTGATGAACACTATCAATTCAAACGCAACTCTCATATCGATAGACGGTTTAGTTTAATTTTGGTCTGAAAGCCATAATGTTTTTTTCTTCACTTATAAGAAGATAATTGAAAAATCAAAAAGCTATTTTCGCTTATCATGGGAAAAGATGGGACTATCCTAACAATACAGGTATTTTCGTTACTGACGCCAGAAAAGTTCCGGCATTCTCATTTTTCGATATTTTCGGGATTTGACAAAACTAGCGATTGTATATTGTAGGTTAAGGTATCCTCCATACTTACTATAATTTAATGCAACATTTTAAAATTATAAATTCTGTTTCTAATGAATAAGTAACTTAAATTTTAACGACTTCACCATCGTCCGTCGTCATTCTACCGACTTTCCCCACAGTCCATGGTGATTGCTAAAACAACAAAACAAAAAAAAAATTAGGTAAACTAGTCACATCTCTAATAAAAGCAATCAAATAAGATAAAATGTTGATTACCAATATCATTATCTCTTTCACATCTTTGTGTCTTTTAAATCGAATTAGATTTTAGTTTTGTATGACAAATAATTATTATCTAAAACGGAAATACTATCTAAATCAAAGTTTTGACACATTGTTATGAAGGTACCTATATTGATAGGTATCCTCTTTATTTTCATTTTAACTTTTTTTTATTTTGCCCCCGTATGTTAATTGTTCCCTCTATCTAACAAGTAACAGGGAACCTTCTGTTAAAATACTTCCACCCTTTTTCTTCACTTTCTGCCCAACGGTAATGTTGTAGCCACTACGTACCAATTTGCCGGTAGTTGCCCGACTGTGGCATGTGGGCCTCAAAATATGAAATACTGTTGAACAATCACTATTTCTAAGTCTTTGTAACTTTAGTAAGTGAATTTTGTCAATAAATAAATAATCGTATAGTAAATTTAAAAAAAACTGCACCGCGAGTGTAGTATATACTATCCGACTTAAATATAAATATTAAAAATAAAAAAATTAAATCAGCTTCACGCTGTATCCCGCACACAGCAGGGTAGGCAGAGGGAACCCCTACTGCTAAGACACTCCGCTACAGTGGCGTAGCTAGGGGGGTGCGAGCGGTGCGGTCGCACCGGGCATCAAAAGGAAAGGAGCATCAAAGTCGACGATCACTTTGTTTTTTTTTTAGACCTTAGACCATTTTAAAGGTCATCAAGTCCCCTAAGCCGCACCGGGCAGCAAATACCCTAGCTACGCCACTGCTCCGCTATAATGTAAATATGATTTTACTAAGTTTCATTAGGTTAGTAAAGTATAGACTATCATCAAACATTGACAAAATTCACTTACTAAAGCCACAAAAACTTAGAAATAGTGATTTTTCAACAAAGTTAGATATTTTGAGGACCACATACCATAGTCGGGCAACTAGCGGCAAATTATTATAAGCGCCTACTAACATATTAGGAGCAAATAATATTTTTTACACTTTAGTATATTAGATTTGTAGGCGCTTGTCATTTATTAGAGTTTAGAGGTGTCTGGCAGGGAGTTATAACCATGCTAAGTATCTGGCAACGGACAACGTCATTTCCAATATTATTCTCAAGAAAATGTAAAAAATTGAGCTTTATATCTTAACGAAAGTTGTACTATTTTAAGCTTTGGATTGCATTGCGTCATTTCTGAATTCTCTATGTTTCCTTAACAAACAGCTTATATCACAATATTTAACTTTTTTCCGTCACGCTTCTATATAAATAAAAATTCTAAACTTTTTTGCTTATATTTCCATTTCTTCGCTCTGGTGTCGAGGCAAAGAGCGGCGTTGAATTCGGCGGAAAGTGTCGAACGGAGTGTCTTAACACTAGATTCCCTCTGCCTACCCTGATGTGTGCGTGGTACAGCCTGAAGCTGATTTTCTTTATTTTTTATTTTATTTAATTATCCATCCATTTGGTCCCACGCACATATAATATTTCTAATATGATAAGTCTTTCCACATTAGGTTCTTTATTTACCCTGCTCAATATGTGAGATATTTGAAGCTAATAGAAACAAAATCACTTCGTGTACTACGCTATTTTATAAATTGTTCGCCTATCTATGATAAGATTAATTGTTATTAACTACGTAGGTACATAATAATGATAATTTTGATAAACTTATCATTTATTGGTAATTAATATAATCCTAATTACTTACGTTACTTACTTTGATTCTTATTATAATTGATTGGGAATTTGCTTAAATGGATTTGATATATTTACTACCTAACTATGTATAATCGAACTATCGTCTAAAGGTGTTAGGCAAAAAACCAAAAGATAAAAATCGTAGACAGAATCATGTTGACATGTTATGGTATCATCATCATCATCATCATTCCCCAAATTCCCTAATTCTCGCCACAACACTCGATCCCCAGCTAGATCCTCCTGTTATGGTATACAAAGTTGAAAATAAAATAATAAAAAGAAACTTTTGTTTTTAAAAAGCTTTTATTCATGGTACACGTACCGTACACGCATTTTACAAATCGAGCCCTTTTATTTGATACTCATATTAAAATTTGGAAAATCCACTTAGAATTGTCCTAATTTTTATATTGCTAATGGTATTTTGTATGTAATTTTATTGTCATTATAATTGAAGTTGTAATCTAAGTTTAATTTCGATCGGACACTGGGAAATTTTCACACATAATAAATAACACGGCAAGTTAAATAAAACCTTTTAATAATTAAATTTATATTTAAAATCCACTTAAATTATTTTAAGGTAATAATAGTTTTTCCTTTTTATCAATTTTTATCTTTTTTTTCTGTCCGTATTTGCTTAGCTTAACCTTTACTTTGACATTTACTTCCAGTTTCTTTAACAATTCAGAAAGTTCCTTATCTTCATCTTCTTCTTCTCCATCTTCTTCCTCTTCCTCTTCCTTATCTTCTTCTTTTTCCTCTTCTTTATCTTCTTCTTTTTCCTCTTCCTTATCTTCCTCTTCTTCTTCCTCAGGTTGAGGTGTTGTTTCGGGAGGTCTCACAGTAGTAGGTTCTGGAGTAGGTGGTTCAGTCGTAGAAGGTGCTTCAGTAGAAGGCACTTCAGTAGAAGGCACTTCAGTAGAAGGCACTTCAGTAGTTGGCGCCACTGTGTTCCATTCGTCACTTTCATCCAGATTTCTAAAATCAATTCCAGTCACTTGTTGGTACCAGTCGAAGAAAGGCCCAGGACGTACGAAAGCTGCAAACATAGTACAAATGAAATTAACAGTTGTAAGATGATATCAAAATTAAAATATGTAAGTTTGCAGAATTACAATTTATTTTCGTTTATTTTGAATTAAAAACATTCCTTTATGTTATTAAAGTTTATGTTATAATATCAGAGATAGTAACTATTAAAAGAACTTACCGCCAGGAAAACCAGAGTGACAACCATGCGGTTTTCCAGGTACGAAGGAACTGATGCCGATGAGGATTGGCTCTCCCTCGGGAGACTCGTGAACAAGAGGACCGCCGCTATCGCCCTGACAAACCATTTAAAAAATATATATTATGATATTTTAATCTAGGATATATTTTTAAATAAAAATCGTATTGAATGTTCCCTTAGTTGTTTTAGAATATATTTGGATGAAGGTGTTTATTGTGTTGGGTGAATACACCCAACTGCAGAATACTGCAGCTTTGCAAAGGTAGTAAATTGAAAATAACTAAAAGTCATATACGGCATATTCTAAATGCCCTATTTAAATATAACCATCGGTACAGTAGGTTCCATAATAATAATTAACTACCCAAAATAAAAATATTTTTCGTTTTTATTTATATATAATTAATATTATTCGAACTGTTACTTTCTGATATTTGCGCTTTCAACTTAACATTTTTTTAGCTCCACGTTTTATGTCTAGCGGGTGAACCAGAGTTTACAACGCTAAAGTTTCTGCATACCTCTCACCTAGTCTACAGACTGTCATCAACTTTTTCACACAAACTCTGACTATTTCTACGTGACCTTCCGCCTCTCTTATAACTCACTTATTCTTCATAAATCTTTTCTGCCATTCTTTCGTCATTCAATCCGCTTGACGTGTACAAACCATCTTGAATTCCGTTTTCTTATTTCTCTCAAATACTAGAGCCTTTGTCTTCATTCAGCATTCAGATCTCGCTTAGACCATTATTTGCACACTCTTCTTTCAGAGTGGTGACTAATGCCTGCAACTCGCATTCTGATGATGTAATTAGCACTGCATCATCTGCGTATAACAGGCAACTTACCAGCAGGTCACCTACTTTCACTCCCATTTTGTTTCACTCTTTGGAGACAGCTATCTAAATACAAATTGTGCCAAGCTGACAAGATGCAACCTTATTCAATACTCGATTTAATATCAAACCAAGACGACATGCCAGCTTCTAGCCTGTAAAAGCTGGCTAGCTGTCACTGTCCTGTTCTAATTTCATCATCCTTCGAAAGCACATTTTACAAACTAGCAAGCAACAAACTTTTAGACTTTATAATATTAGTATATACAGGGTGGAAGAGGCAGCGCTTCTTTTACTGAAACTGCATATAGGGTAAAATATTTCAAACCCAGAATTAAAAAAAATAATCAAGGTACCTCAACAGTTTGGACGTAGGATTTTTTTTTCATTTCACAATTTTTATCCATACCTGTATTTCGTGTCACGCACACATACGTATGCGACGTTGCCGCTTTGACAGGTAAGTGTGTGCGTGCCTATGTTATACTTTACAAATGGCGTTTTATTTTAAAACGATAAATTTATTATTTATTTTGTTTGAAAAAAAAACTTTTTCATTTTTGAGAATTATTTTTTTTCCGAATTATATTAGGCTTTTATAAAGTAGTTAAAACTGTGGTTTCATTTAAAGTGGCGCTGACAATTCCACCCTGTATAAACAAAATTATTCTCTTACGTTGCATATAGATTGTGACGTTTGATTGAAGTGTTGAGCACATATGGTGTTGGCGGTCACAAGTGCAGTACCGTACACTCTTTGACAATCTAAGTTGGACACACCACGGAGATATACCCACTGCAGTATTTCTGGTCTTGCGCCTGTATAAAAAAGTAAAAAAATACTATATAAAATCTTTTATATCATATTTTTATTTCGTCTCTCTGGACAAGATAAAACATGGCGTTAATTTCCGTCACTCAACACATAATGATTACAAAATTTGGCATAACAGTGTTTTACCATTTAGCTCCTTCTGTCTACCCTGCGATATACGTAATAGAGCGTAAAGCTAAAAAAGCAGATCCGACTATAGACCGCCTTCAGGGTGCCCTTTGGTGGTTTTTATTTTTAGGGCTCCTCACATTAAGGTGAGTGAGTGAGGTGAGTCCCGCTTATCCGTAAGGCACTTGCCTCCCGTATGGGCGGTCTGCGTAAATGTATTTCCCAGCGAAAAAAATATGGCTACAATAGATAAGATAAACAATAGTTTTTTAAAACCTAATATTTTACATTATCTTATAATGTAAATAATTTTTTTTATCACTTATACCTATATCTAGAATACTTCTGTTATTATTAATCGCGTATTAAAATTGAATTACTGTTTTGCTACGGGTTGAGGTTGGTAAAAGTTTTGAGGCTGATCGTGAACGCGACGGATGTATCGAGCCGTAGGTACTTAAAGGAATGATTATATTTAATTTATTTAAATTTTTTCACTGACGAATGAATTCAGATTTTAAAAAATTGTCGAAAATTCAGTGCGAATATACAGTTAATTATATATAAGTACCTATATAATCAGTTTCATAGTTTAAGGTCCGTATTTATAAATCGCTGTCAAGTCTGAGATCGATCTTGAGATGCCATTTTCATTCATAGATATATAATTTATAAATTAAAAACGGTGTGGGGAACAGAGTAAGTACTAGGGTCTCCTTGTAAATGCCTCCGCCTGTTATGCAGGAATTAAGGAAACAGAGTATCTATTAAGAAACGTATATAAAAGTAAAAGTTTGTTTTAGCTTACCGTCAGTCATAGTTAGACCAAATCCGCTGGCATAGGTCAGTTCATTTTGGTAGTTTCTAAAAACATCCGACTGGGGTTGAATACGAATGGATCGTATGTATTCTGGAAAAGAGAATCTATACAGGATCTATCCACAGCACTAATGTCAGTTGTGTTAGTTTAAACAAACAGGTACATACGGTTATATTGCAGAGGTCTCGGCAGTTTCACCAGGGCCACGTCGTTGATTTGCACATTTAAAGCATTTGCGGGGTCAAATGTGGGATACATATAATATTCTTGGGTTTCCAGCGACACGTCGGGTGCAGAAAAGAATGTAATGCCAACCCTCACGATGATCTGAACGCGACTAAAATGAAATTGTTAAAATATAAATTGGATTTCCTTTATTAAATTTAGGTACATATGCTAATTATTTTTATTAGATTCACGCTGTACCTCCCACATAGCGGGGTAGAGGTAGCAAGAGGGAACCTGGTGTTAAAACACTCCGTTCCCATTAAGACACTTCCTTTTCACTTTTCACCGAATTCTGGAGGCATTGAGTGTTGAGCTCAACTCAACGCCGCGCTTTGCCTCGTTTACCAGAGCGAGGAAATGAAAATATTGAATATTTCACTAGGTTCCCTCTGCCTACCATGCTATGTGCGGGATACAGCGTAAAAACTATAAAAAAATACTACTCACTTAGCTGTACAATGGGCTGCTGATAAGACCCACTCTTTGTGTATAATGCTACCTCCACAGTTACCTAAGGTACCTGCCGCACTGACCAGACGAAGCTGAGCCTGGTACGGGAACTGTCCAGGGTAAGCGTTCCATCCTGATACGATACGAGTTGGCCCCGAATCTAAAAAAGTATGTGCTTTTATTATATGTCGTGATATGGCTACTGGCTAGGGTTTGCGATATACCTAATATTGTTTTTAGAAAAGTGTCAACTTCGAGATATGTGTTATAATGGATGATACTTAAAAAGAAAGCTTTATTGTTATCAAATCACTTCATTTTAAACTCGAAGATATTTAGGAGTTACAATTAAAAATCTTTTGTGTTTAAAAATGGAATTCCTCCAAGAGGGTTAAAATTCATAACTCTAATTTATACAATACCTGATGAAGGCTGAACAAAACGGAGAAATTAAAACAGGGAAACTGAATATATTTTCTGAGTCTAAGGCCCGTATTTATAAATTGCTCTCAAGTGTCAGCTCGATCTTGAGTGCGGCTTATAAATACGAGTCTAAACAGTCTATTGTTAATTACTAATTCTTAGTTTATATGTTTACCTTTTTCAACAGGACTTCTGTCGTAAGAGGCAGATATAATTTGTCTAGCTGGCACCTGAAAAAGTAATTTAATTTAAAAGGAAGTATCACACTTGCAAAAAATCAAATTTGGACATACACCATTTAACTTTGATAATTTCTTGAAATATAACAATTTGAGTAACTAACTTGTAGTGCCGCCAGGGCCAGGATGAACGCCACTTGCCACACCATCTTTGCGTATCCTCACAGCCCTTGGTGATTGTCGTATTAAATAGTCTGATAAAACTATTTTGATAAAATTAAATCATAATTAGATATGCGCAATTATTAGTGACAAACAAGCAATATCGATTGAAACGTAACGGTATCGATGATTTTTTTTAATATATCGATTATATTGTTCATAATAAAAATTTCTTCGATAAGACTCGCATTCGCATTTATCATGGTGAGTGTTCTGAAGAACTGTTTGACCTCAGTAGCGTAGCTAGGGTATTTGCTGCCCGGTGCGGCTTGGGGGAATTGATGCCCCTTTCCTGTTGATGAGTTCAAAAAAAAAAAAACGTGATCGTCGACGATGAGTTCTAAAAAAAAACAAAGTGATCGTCGACTTTCATGCCCCTTTCCTGTTGATGAGTTCTAAAAAAAAAACAAAGTGATCGTCGACGATGAGTTCTAAAAAAAAAAAACTTATCGTCGACTTTGATGCCCCTTTCCTTTTGATGCTCGGTGCGGCTTAGAGGACTTGATGCCCTTTAAAATGGTATAAGATCTAAAAAAACAAAGAAAAAACACACTGATCATCGACTTTGATGCCCTTTTCCTTTTGATGCCTAGTGCGACCGCCCCGCTCGCACCCCCCTAGCTACCTGATAGTTTGACCTGTTACCTGCCGCCGAATTTTCCAACCGCACAGTACGTCACAAACTTAAATACCATCCACACCACCTGGATACGTGGCACTTCACTACTGTGCGGTTTCGTAGAAATTTCCTTCCACGCGCCACCGAACTATGGAATGGTTTACCCGCGGCAGTGTTTCCAGGCAGGTACGATATGGGTACCTTCAAATAGCGCGTCTATCTCCACCTCAAAGGCCGGCAACGCACCTGTAGCTCCTCTGGTGGTGCACGGGGTCGTGGGCGGCGGTGATCACTATCAGGTGACCTGAACGCTCGTTTGCCTTGTCCTTTATCCATAAAAAAAAAGAAAAGACTATAAAAATTGAAGGTATTGAGAGTGTGATTTTGATCGATCTTAATTTAGCTTCATACCTACTAACGGGCCTAAAAGTGGGGCCCTTTCAGAAGTAGCACCAAATAAAGGTATATCTCTGTCTGGGAGGACGATTGAGCCATAGGATTGGTCTGATTGCTTATAAGCGACCTTGGAATAGTCTATTCTTAAACACATATTTGACATTTAAATACGAGCGTTTCTACTTTAACATAGGTGAGCGTGTTTAGCGACTTTTAGTCAAAAAAACAAAAAAAAATCTTAAAATTAAAAATATAATTAAATTCGTTACGTCTCTAGTAATAAAAACAATCAATTATGAAACAAGATAAAATTTTGATTAACAATATAATTATCTTTTTCCCACCTTTTTTTTAATAATATTTGTTAAATCTAATTAGATTTTAGTTTTTTGGGGTTTTTATTCTGTGTTATCTAAAATCTCTCATAAGGTACTCCGCGTATACTACCCCGTGCTTTGTCCTAGTTGCATGAGGTTTGTCAATATATGGTGATACTCTATACTTTGTTAACTTCACAATAATAAAATTTATAAATACCCCTAGCCTGTTTCCTAGGTAACAGTTTTATTATACGTATCGATTTTTCTTTCAATTTCACGCTGTATCCAGCATACAGCAGGGTAGGCAGAGGGAACCTAGTGTTAAGACACTCCGTTACCCACTCTCTGCCAAATTCTGGAGATATTGCATGTTGAGTGGCAGAACTCAACGCCGCACTTTTCCTCGACACCAGAGCGAAATGAAAGCGTAAATATAAACCTAAATAACTATTTTACTTCCTCGAGTGGGGGTCGAACCCACAACCGTCGCGTTAAAGTCACACCCTTGTACCGCTGCGCCACGACGTTCTTTAATATTCCAGTTGAAATTATTAAGTTGTATTTTATATCTTTGCATTTGGTGATTTTTATTAAATGTTGTTCTCACAAGAGTTCATAAGTCTGATTTTATCTAACAACATGAAATATTATACTCGTAGTAGAGCATCATACCTGCCTCTAGTACGTTACACTAGTGCACATGCGTATGCACTTATAGATAATTATTGTGTAAATACAAAACAAATACACTACAAGTGCAAAATATTAGACACTTGACTGAGGTGAAGAAAGAAGAAAAGAGTGGGGGTGTGTCTTTATTTGTATACTAGTTTTACAAATTTTTACATATCGATTTTATTATATTTGCACGTTACTTATTGCTTATTGTTATTTGTAGGTACTTTTAGCTTGTTTTTGATGAACAAGAGAGTCATACGTATGTCAATTCTTGAAATTTTACTCAAACGCAAACCCCATATCTTTTGATTTCATTGACTAACAACTTAATGTTTTTTGTGCTGTTTATTTTTTTGAGACCATCGTCTTAATTATTGTATATTAATTTGTGCTCGGTACCTCCACGCGATCTCGATATAAATGTCTTGACAGACGGACAACAAAGTAATCCTGTAAGGGTTCCGATTTTTCATTTTGAGATACGGAACCCTAAAAAGTTAAATTGCTAATAAATTACATTATATGAGTACCTATTTGTAAATGAAACAAATGGATAAAATTTTTAATTATTTTTTTTTAATAAATATTAACAATTGTTATAAATATGTAGTATTATATGTCAATCTTTTTCTGTTCTTTTATCTTTTTTTGGACAAATTTATTAAGTTTGATGTTGACTTTAACTTTTACTTCTAACTTTTTAAGAAGTTCTGAAAGCTCTTTATCATCATTATCTTCTTCACTCCCGTCATTTTCTTTACTACTGTCATTTTCTTCACTACTGTCGTTTTCTTCACTGTTGTCATCTTCTTCGCTCTCTTCTCCACTTTCTTCTTCTACGTCTTTCTCTTCGCTTTCATCTTCTGGTTCGGGTGTGGGGACTGGTACTGTCGTTAGTTCTGAAGTAGTAGGTGCAGGAGTAGAAGGTGGCAGAGTCCTTACTTCCTCATCCTCGTTTAGATTGTTAAAGTCAATACCAGTGATCTCCTCAAACCAAGATAGGAAAGGTGCTGGGCGTATGAAAGCTGCAATAAATATACTACATATATTTTACATATAGAGAAGGTACAATATTTTTTATAATATAATATTTATTTCTTATTCTTAACTAACTTATATGTGTAGGTATAAGATATGAATTATTTATAAATGAAAAAGAAAACAAGTTTTTTTTATATATTTGTTTTGTTGTACCTATTGTATATTTTTTCACAAAAGAAATAACGAAATTATAGATTAAGTAATAAAAACTTGTGGTAATAGGTATGTCAATAACTTACCACCAGGGAAACCTGAGTGACAGCCTTGAGGTGGTGCAGGTACGAAAGAGCTGATGCCGATCAGTATTGGTACTCCATCAGAAGACACGTGGACGAGTGGGCCGCCGCTATCGCCCTAATAAAATATATTTTAAACGTTTATTTTGAAATTACACATAATTTTGATGTATTTTTTTAAAGAAATAATTGAAATAAAATTTTCAGTGCGTTACGAGTAATAATTTTTGTTTTGTATTATCAGCTTCACGCTGTATCCCGCACACAGGGTACAGAATAGGCAGAGGGAACCTAATGTTAAGACGTTCCCAATTTTCAGCTGAATTCTGAAGGCATTCTGAAGGCATGTTGAGGTGCGAGCTCAATGTCGTGCTTTGCCTCAAAACCAGAGCGAAGAAATAAAAATCAATATTTTATTTCCTCGAATGGGTATCGAACCCACAACCAGTCTCGTTTACATTCACGCACCTGTGACCCTGAGCCACGACGCCTTCTAATATTAATCTATATATATAAAATCGAAAGGTCACTCACTCATCACGAAATCTCAGAAACTACATGTGCTAGGAATCTCAAATTTTGCATAGGAGTTACTTATAGGACGTAGGTGCTCGCTAAGACGGGAATTTGTAATATTCGACTTCTAAGGGGTTGCTTTTGGGGTCGAAAGTTTGTATGAAACTTTGTTACTACAAATGCTAGGAGTCTCAAATTTTACATGGACGTCACTTATAGGACGTATGTACTCATGGAGGCAGAAATTAATAATAACGTAGTTCACGCAGGCGAATCCGCGGCGGGCCGCTAATCTATATATATAAAAGGACTTGTCCTCACTGACTGAGGTAAGACGCACGCACAGCCGTAACCGCTGTGCGTAGAAACGTGGAATTTGGACAGATGTTTACTTTCGTAATCTGGACATCCACTAAGAAGGGATTTTGAAAAATTTTAACCCTAAAGGGATAAAATAGAGGTTGCAAGTTTGTATGGAAAAATGTTTAAAACGCCACCGATTATTATAAAATTTAAAATTTAGACTCTTAAAAATATTTAATTGAACATGTGTTTCACGGTTTTTTAGAATTCACCCCTAAATACGCAAGCGAAGCTGCGCGCGTCCGCTAGTATTAATATAAATATAAAAACATACCGAGCAGATGGATTGTGACGTCACATTGAAGAATCTAGCACAAACAGTGTTGTCTGTTACGAATGTAGTACCGTATGTCCACGCGCAGTCCACGTTGGAGACACCCCGCAGGTACACCCATTGTAGAACAGATGGCTGAGCACCTGAAATTAACATTGTGTTTAGTTTTTGGCTTACATAAAAGATTATTTTTTTAATTTTTTATCTTAGTATGTAAAAATTGGATTTATTAGAGTATATCCCTAGTGAAAGCAATTGTATATAGTTGAAAAAAATCATATCAAATTTGAATCAGCATTCTTGAAAGTTTTGTATTTCGTCTTACAAGTGCCGATATTATGTTGTATCTAGATTTTATTGCATAAATAATAAATTGAGTGATTTTAGTAGGTACTTGAAGTATTCGGTTAGTTCTTGATATAAACCAGACTTCCAAATATAGCAATGACTTTTAAATTCGAAGCTATATTCTCTCTTTCCATGATTCAATACGATTTCTAATTTTATTATTCAGGAAAATAAAAGTAAATTGTAACTAGTAAATTCGAGGTCGTCGTAGTGCAGTGACTGTAGACGTGATGTTTGTGGTTCGATCCTCACTCACAGGAATGAAGGAATTATATTTTCAATCGTTTTCTTTTTCCCCGCTCTAGTAGTCAAAATGCTGCGTAGAGTTCCACCACGAAAGACGCAATGCTTTGAAAATTGGGCGGTACGTGGGGAACGAAGTGTCTTGACACTAGGTTTCCTCTGCCGGTTTTTTTAAGTAAATTTAATTGAATTTTAATTTTAAGTAATAATAAGTACCTTCAGTCCATATACGCCCAAACCCACTAGCGTAAACAATTTCATTTGCGTAATTTCTGAACGCGTCCGATGATGGTTGGAGGCGGATAGGCCGTATGTTACCTAGAGGGGAAAAAAATGTAGACAATTAAAAAAAATACAGTATTTTAAATTAATGATCCACTCACAGCTTCGTACTGCTGAGACCACTGAACTGTGTCAATCAGTGGAAACCGCATTAAAATCGGTTTCGCAGTTGGAAATATGTAAGGTACATCAGAGAGAAGCGACTTAGGTTTTGAGAAGTAAACACTACAATGACGTAGGTTTCTGACAATTTTAATAATAGACAACTAACTATTCAATATATTTTCTTGAATAAAGTTCTATATGAAACCAGTCGAGGCGACAGGTTGTGGGTTTGACTTCCGCTCGAGGTGATGAAATATCCTATAGTTAATACTTTCATTTCTTCGCTCTGGTATCGAGGCAAAGCAAGGCATTGAGTTCCGCCACTCAACACACAATGCCTCTAAAATGCGGTAAAATATAGAGCGTGTCTTAACACTAGGTTCCCCTCTGCCTACCCTGCTGTGAGCTAGGATACCGTGTGAAATAATGAATGCCAAAATGAGTCAAGCACATACGGCTGTATTCGAGGGGATGAGCCAGCTTCAACAGAGATACATCATTGACTTGCACAACCCTCGGCGTGGACTCGTCAAAAGTTGGATACAAGTAATATTGCGCTGTATCTATTGACACGTCGGGACTGGCCATCAGAACTCCTCCTGCGCGTACGACTATGGACCATTGCCTGGAAATAAGGAATAGCTCTATCATTAATTCTTAATTATTTTTTTAAAAGAAGAAAATAAATAAATACTCACGCAGCAGAACAATGTGCAGCAGTAATCACCCATTCCCTATGTATGATGCTGCCTCCGCAGCTAGATAGCACACCGGCAAAGCTGATCATGCGGAGATGCGCCTGGTGCGGATGCTGACCTGGCTGCGCGTCCCATCCTGATACTATACGAGATCCTGATCCTAGGATGTTAGATAGAAATTTAATATATGTTTGTTTTTATACCGTCTATTTGTACTTTTTACGTGATACATGTTCACATAAACAGATAAACTGTCTGTTTATCTGTTGACAGACAAAAATTCCAAAAATGCTGGAAATGGATTCTGTTAGTTATCCTTTAACACCCCGACTAACTTTTTTTTATTATTTTCAATGTACAGAAACGATTTTTCTACAGATTTATTATAAATATAATAAATATATTCATAGATATAGGTACTTCTATTTTTATTTACACAAGAAAATGTAAAATTGCTCTTGAATATATTAAAAGTATTAAATGATAATGATAAGCTCTAATCTCTAACAATCCAGATATCCGATATAAAGCACGCGTAACTTAAATGTTATCTTATCAATGTTTCACAAAACACATTTAAAACAAATTAGTTTTGGTAAATCTTATTGGTCGTGATTTGTTAAGATTGGAAATTTTATATTTTTAATCCTAATTGATTATTTTTGGCGGTCACGATGGTTTTGATTTTTTTCTACAGATATGAATGACGTACTTCTAAATATGGTAAAATCTCATTTTCACAGTCTAGAGGCCAGTCGTGACGTAGGCGGAGGGAACCTGGTAACCTACACTAGGTTACCAGGTTCCAGAGGGAACTTAGAGCAGAGGCTCTAGGACACTTTAAGAGTTGTCCGTTTCCCACTTTCGGATAAATGTATTATCAATAATTAATACATACTTCAATTAAATTAAGAATACTTTTGATCGCATGAAACAGTTCTCATATGAAAGTAACCTAACTCAAAAAATTTACAAATTTGTTTTAATTTACTATAGAACGGTATATGATCAGATTTTAATTTAATTAGAAAATCATTCATTCTAAGGCGATATGTAGGATAAAAAATAATAAAATTACTTGCGCTGTCGTAACTCTCTACATAAGCTGCAGGCACGTGTTCGGCTGGCACCTGGAAAGAGTTTAATTTTAATACAATGTTTTTAAATTAATATTCCTGAAATATTGTTCACAAGGCTGGAAATAATGACAATGATGATGAAGAACAACTAAAACATTTATTCTTTGTTACCTACGGGCTACGAGTATAAGATGAAAATAATATTTAATACCTGATAATCTAATGTAGGTGCAATATAATTATTTATACCAATATTTTACAGCGAAGTTCAGAACTATATACCTTATACTAGTATAGTTAAGTCTTAGTTTTTTTCATTCCAGTTGGAATTTTAGGAAATCCTCTCTTAGCTTATATTTTCATTTTCTCGCTCTGGTAACAAGGTTAAGCGTGGCGTTGAATTTTACACCTCAACGCGCTATGCCTCCAGAATTAAGTGGAAAGTGAGGAACGAAGATATTTTTACGGGAATGGAGTTTTTCTGTGCCTACCCTATTAAAATTAATAAAAACTAGAACAAAGTCTCACCTGATGAGCGGCCAGGGCCAAAAACAATATAACCAATTGCTGTAACATCTTCCTTTACACTAAATTCAATTACGAACGTTCCACATGAAAATACTTTAGGTGCAACATTTAAGTTAAAAGAAACCGAACTCGAGAAATCACTGTTTTTTTAATATATGCGATAAATATGATAAAGGTGTGATCAATTAGCTTTATCATTTTTTTAAAGAATTAGCGTACCCTGCTGTATTATTTGTACGAAGCACCTTTGAATAACATACTGTTCTTATCTGGTCATTTACAGATAGTGAATATTGGAAAAGGTAAATTATTTTTTAATTCTCTTTTTTTTCATGTGACACCTGTAGAATGAAAGAGAACACAATATTTCTGTTATTACACATTTTGCTAAAAATGGATGATTGTAATCCTTTTACTGGCATTTCGAAACAAATAAAGTAGTTTGTATGCACGTAGCAATAGGGCGGCGAGTCCGTGCTCACCCCTGTGCCGAAATATTCAAAAACTTAAAAAACAAATCAGCTTCACGCTGTATCACGCTCATAGTATGGTAGGCAAAAGGAACCTAGTGTTAAAACACACCGTTCCCCACTTTTGCCAATTGCGTGTTGCCTGGCGAAACGCAAAGCCGGGCTTTTTGTCTTAGTGCCAGTGCGAAGCTTCATTTCCTCGAGTTGAGATCAAACTCACAACCGTCGCGTTACAGACCCACCCTTGTGCCGCTGGAGCACAACGGCTTCAAAAAAAACATAAGCTTTTTATTTAATAATTTTATACACATACATATATGTATGTATACGTACTTTATTCTACAGCATTGACATACATTTTTGATGATGACATTTTCTTCTATTAAGGTTTAGTTTTTAAATTTTAATATTAAAATAATTAAAAACACAAAATGCTGTCATACTATTACATTTTTAATTATACACAAATAAAATAAATAATTATTTTCACACTGCATTACTGTCGCTATTTCTTAGTAGTATATTCTTGTTTTTCCCAAACCTGTATTTAACTTTGACATCGACTTCCAATTCTTTGAGTATTTCTGATTGTATTTCTTCGTTTGTTTCTGATTCACGATCTTTATCGTCTTGTATTGGTGATGAAGTGGTTGGTTGGGAGGAAGGTGAACTAGAAGTAGTAGTAGTAGTAGTAGTAGTAGTAGTTGTAGGATCTAAAGTGCTGATTGAAGAAATTATAGATGTAGCTGTAGAAGGAGTGTATTTAGTAGTGGGAAGGTAAGTGGAAGGAGGACCAATGGTACTGGGAAGATGTGTGGTGTCAAGACCCGACGGAGAATCGGTAGCGTCTGAGCTCATGGGAACTGTTTCCTCGTCAAGATTCTCGAAATCTATTCCGCTTATTTCTTTAAACCAGGGGTGGAACGGTGCGGTGCGCGTGAAGACTGTAACAAAAAGAAACATTGTAACTATTTCAATTTTATTTTCTGTTTTATTAAATTAAATTGTAAAGCTGGGATTAGTTATGTTTTATATAGATATAAGCCAAAAACAATGCTGCCATTGCTTTATTAAGCTAAGAGCCTAATCTTAAAGTACTAAATTACGATTATTACGATATATTTGTAACTTTTACGTAGCTTACCACCAGGATAACCAGAATGGCAGCCTCGTTGGTTGTCCGCTACAAATGAAATAATCCCAACGAGCATGGGTTCCCCGTCGGCAGACACGTGCACTAGAGGTCCCCCATTGTCACCCTGATAATAAAAATTATTAATATAATTTTCTTGTATTTAAGTTGTTACAAAAATTTTATAGTTCATATAAATTATGAGTAATTCAATTTTACTCTCAAGACGCAAATTCTCGAAAAATTTAACTGTGAGTGGGGAATGGAGTGTCTTAAACTATTAACACTGGGTAATAGGTTCCCTCTGCCTATCCTGTTATAAGCGGGATAGTGCATGAAGCTAAAAGAAAAATAAAAAAGTGGGTGTATTACATACCGTGCATACAGATTGTGTAGTTTCGTTGTACCCGACTGCGCAGAGGCTGTGCTGAGAGATGGAGCGCGAGTTGTAGTATCCCACACACTCCTCGTTGGAAATACCCTTCAAGTACACCCATTGCAAGTGGTTTGGTCTATCACCTGAATAGAAGAATGATTTTGATTTTTTACGTCTGGTTGTCTGTGTGCTTGGGCACACTAACTTCAAAAACTACTTTTCCAAAATGAATGCAGTTTTCACTATTGTGTTTTGGCAAATTTCCCTTAACGTTTAGTGTTTATTTTATTTCATTCAGTTCATGATTAAAAAAGGTTGAACTTTCATATCAATCTTGCACTTCATTATCAATTATCAAGGTGAAAAATATAATACCTGTTTCATCTTATTTGGTATTGTGCCATTTTCTATAGCTACATAGATTCGTTGCGTAAAACTACCGAAATTAGTTATAAAATTACAAATTAATATTTTTTTAACAGTTATAAACTATTACTAGCAAAATTATAGCAATAAGTTATACCTTCAGTCCAAATACGACCAAATCCACTCGAGTAAAACACCACATCCTTGTAATCTACAAATGCCTCGGACATTGGCTTGATGCGGATAGCACGTAAATTGCCTAAAACATCCAACAAAAATATGTTAGGTATATTTCTGTATCATCACATTTTTTAAAACTTTGTGTACTAAGGTAATATTTCAAAATAAAACAATACTAGAAATTTATATTTGTTTGTGTTTTTTTAGCTTCACGCTGTATCCTGCGCAGCAAGGTTAGCAGAGGGATCCTAGTGATAAGATGATCCATTTCCCAATTAAAAATATGAACTGCCCAACTTTTCGGGACACTGTGTGTTGAGCAGCAGATCTCAAAGCTGCGGTTTATTTTTTTACCAGAGCTTAGAAGTTAAAATAATTAATTGTCCTAGGAATTGATTTCACAAAGCTTAGTGGTAAATTTTAAATAATTATATTTGTGAAGCAGAATTTTTTAAAAATGTCACTGCAAGGATGAATAAGTTAGATTGTATGACTAGTTATCAGAAGGCACAGGTTCAAATCCCAAAAAAAATAAAAAAAAAAATACATAGGTGATTTGAACTTTTTAGTAAAAAGTAGTATATGAGTAAATAGTATTAATAAAAACATACGGCTATATTCTAAAGGTGTAGGTAGTTTTATCATGGCTATATCATTGACTTGGGCACTCAAAGGATTTGACACATTGAATGTTGGATATATGTAGACCTCGGTGGACTCCAGCATCATCTCCGGCTGGGAAGTATCTATTAGACCGGCTCTTATCACTATGGTTGTGAAACTGAAAATAAAAAAAAACCTTATTAATCTATATATATAAAAGGACTTGTCCTCACTGACTGAGGTAAGACGCACGCACAGCCGTAACCGATGATGGTAGAAACGTGACATTTGGACACTAAGAAGGGATTTTGAAAAATTTTAACCTTTAAGGGGTGAAATAGGGGTTGAAAGTTTGTATGGAAAAATTCTTAAATCGCCACCGATTTTTGTAAAATTTTAAATTCAGACTCTTAAAAATATTTAAATAAACATGTGTTTCATGGTTTTCTAGAATTCACCCCTAAATAAGCAAGCGAAGCTGCGCGCGTCCACTAGTATTATTATACTTTACAAAATTGGTTTATTTAGCGTAATGGACACACACCAAGCCTCGACACCAAAACGAAATGAAAAAAATCCATTTCATTTCCTCAAGTGGGGGTCGAACTCACAACCTGCGCCATGACTGTCTTCACAAATTGTTATTAAATTAAAATATGATAAAAATAATAGTAATTCTCACCCAGCAGGACAATGAGCTACGGTCAACAGCCACTCCTTGTGTATGACGGTTCCGCCGCAACTTCTAATTGCTGCTTCAGAGTTGATCAGTCGTAAGAGCGCCTGGTGGGGATGCTGTCCGGGGCGCGCGTCCCATCCTGACACTATACGAGACCATCCGTCTCCTGAAGGAAAATATAGAATTTACAAAATATAGACTTTAGACTTTTTTTAGGTATATTTAATTCTAACGACCTCGCAAGTTTTTTTTTTCGTTCTATCATACCCTTGTTGGGTATAGGGTATAGTAGGCAGAGGAAACATAGTGTTAAGAAGATTGTATGTGCATCATTTTCCGTCAGAGTGGCAGAGGCAGAGGCAGTGTGTGTTGAATGGTGTAACTCAACGCTGCGTTTTGCCTTTTCACAAGAGCGAAAAAATGAAAATATTGAATACTTCATTAACTCGAGTGGGAATCGGACTCACAAGCTGTCGCGTTTACTATCATAGGGTATGCTTATGTTTTAATTATCTTCATGTCTGTAGTTCAACCACTGAAGACGCCTCGAAAATTGGACTGAAAGCAGAATAGGCAAAGGGAGCCTAACACCTGTCCCACATTAGGTTCCCTTTTCCTATTCTACTTTGGAAAAATCGTACAGTTGCTTTTTTACTCTTACATTAAATTTCTAATGCCACCGCAGCACGGTAGAAAAACTTTATGGCTATCGACAATTACCCAAATTAATAATTTCAACACACTGTCTTCAAAATGATCGGATGGTGACGAAAACAATGCCATATGGATTGCCCACAGCCCATATCCCTATTTTATGCCTTTAAATAAACATCAAATACAAAATATGATGTTTTAAATATACTAGGTATTTTAATTTATTAGACAGTACCTATGTATTTCAATGTATTTTACCTAAACATTAATTATACATAAAGAACGACGTGGTATTTAATTAATAATAATTAGTTTTTCGTCTGTCGTCACGTAAATAGATAAAGATTGATAAGAATATTTTGTATTTTGATATTTAGTTATACATTATATTAGATATGAAACGTTAATCCTAATCCCATACAAATATTAATAAATAATCGGTCATTAGCTAATCCCTATTTAATTGTATAATGCGGAGTGCGCTACGAGTGTTGACTGTTGAGGTCATTGTGCCGCCTATAACTGTAAACGACGGTGCTGGGTTCGATTCTAAGTCGAGAGAATAAATTATTTTTTTTAACTCACTCTGGCAATAAGGCAAAGCTCTGGTTGCCACTCAATATGTAATGTGTCGAAAATTAAATAAAAAGGTGGGGAAAGTTCATCGGCACTAGGTTCCCTATAGGTTCCCTGCTATATTCAGAAGTATTAGTATTAATTCGACACCCGAACGACGCCACTGGATTAAAGATTAAATTAAATTTATTTTAATTTTTCCACTCTGCTAGTACACAGTACGGCTTTAGGTTCCGCAAAATATGCAATATGACTCTAATATAAAACTTGACTTTACGTGTAATATCTGATGTATCCACATTCCCAAAATCCAGTTCTTGTGGTAGTACCTGAAAAAATATTTCAATATGTTACAAGGCGCAGTGTTGAGTTCCGCCACTAAATACATGGGGTCGTAGTATGAGTATATGGTTTGAATGAATTCGATAACTCAAAGCGTTCCTGAGATAAAAGCTCTTGACAGATATACAGACGTACCTACAACAAATGATCTTATAAGCGTTCCTATTTTCCTTAAAAAGTAAGAAACCCTAAATATAATGACATAAGTATCCATATCAAACGATTAACATTCAATTGGCATTAAGACAAATTATTTATATGTCGTTATACATTATACCTTTAAAAATATGTTTTTAAAGTATCATGGTGATGAGTAGAAAAGTTTACACGTGAAAGCGTGACAATAAACTAACTTCTAATATTAAAGATGTTTTTAGGGTAATAAATGTAATTTTTCATAATTACTGTTTGTATTTTATTAAGGTTCCGTATCTCAATAGATACAAACGGAACCCTTATAGGCTCACTTTGTTGTCTGTCTGTGTGTCTAGACCATTTATAGTAAGATCGCGTCGAAGTATCAAGTTGAAATTAATTTCAGGTCTATGGTCCCACGAAGCACAAAAAAAATAAAGCTTTTAACTCAACAAACAAGCAATCAAAGTATTTGACCTACAATCTAGAAATCGATACTAAAGTCTCGGTGTGCGAGTCCAATTCGCATTTATTCAGTTTATTTTATTTTAAAAAGCCTAAAATTTATTTTAAAAAAATACATAAAATGACTTTATAACTCACCTGGGTCACCGCCAGGCCTAAGAACAGAGTCAGCCACATCTTCCAGCCAACTACAGAAAGAGAAATGGAACCTGCCCGACTGGAAACACTAAATATGAGCTAATTTAAAACATTCTACAATAATGCAGTATTAGATATGATCTACACAAATGTGTTAAATGATAAAGATCTACATACCTAGATGCATGTTAACACGGTCGAGGATCAGGGTGTGATACATTCTTTGATTCGTCATTTTCTATAAGCATGTGCCCTTGCTGGACTTTCATTAAAACTTTAATTAAACTGATTTTGACAATTCTTAGGCTAAAATTAATAATCAAAAGTGCATAAATTGTACCTCATATCTTTGATTTTTCGCAATTTGAAAAAATATTACAAAATATTCCTTATTTAACTAGGTATTCAAGTTTTTTTGGTTCACGCTGTATATCGCATGTAGGAGGGTAGAGAAAGGGGGCTTGGTGCTAAGACCCTTCGTTCGCCACATTCTATCAAAATTTGAACGCATTTTGTGTCGAGTGGCTGAACTCAATGCCGCGCATGTCTTTACACCAGTGCGAAGAAATGTAAATGTTAAATATTTCATTCCCTGGAGTGGGAATCGAACCCACAACCTGCCGACATCGATTCATCAATATCTATTGAAAAGAACTGATGAGTCACTTTACGTTGGCTTTTTTAAAATGTAACATTCCAAGACATAATGCAGTTTTGAGGACACGTTGGTGCAAGGATGGAACAACGTCGAACTGTAGGTTACCTCTGCCTACACTTCAACTTCTACATACTTACATGTTTGAAGAACACAGTGTAAAACTTAAAAACATATCAGCTTATAATATAGTCTTGCCAAATAATCTGTGTGTTTATATTCATTTTTTTAACAGTCTCCCTAATGTTCACAAAATGTTTTCTTTCACAACGAAATGGATTAAATAAAAATAATTACACATATCAAATGATTTATAGGTCATTACCATTTAATTGTTTTTTTTTTAAGAAAGGAACAAGATTTCTTAGTTATAATCAGTCAATTAGAGTAATAATCAATTAGTAATATTAAATTGCTAAACAAACAACGTAATTAAATTGATGACAGCGGAAAATGGCGAAAGTAGTGACTTCTAATTTTCTCTGCCTTATTCTGATTCTGTCCATGATAGTCCCGGAAACTAAATTATAATTGTTTTACATAAATTGATAACAACTGTTAAGTTATATCATTCTAAATCTAATCAAGATTAAAAAACATCCAATATATCAATTTGAGTTTTTAAATATAAAATTGTCAGGGGAAACGGTACTCCAAACGCCATTACAGAATCAAAGTATAAATACCATCAATAAAGTTATGATAGAAGTAAATTAAAATATTTCTTTATATTTATTATTTAAATAAAATAGCTAAATGTATATAAAACATTTCTATTAAACACTTTTATTAAACTAAATCTTTCAATGTGTTATAATATAAACAGACGCGTAAAGTTTAACATGTCCGCCGATAGATGGGGTTACAACGAAATAATTCAAGCTATCGTTTGGTTCAATCGGAAAGTATAAATAAGGCTGAAATCGTCCGTTATTTTTAACTGAACGCATAAATGGTTGTGGGTTTAAATTCCTAAATATTTTTGACGTGGTTCTTGTACTTGATGGTACAAGAGCACAGAATTACATAAAAAATTAGGTAATTACTTTCAATATTATAATTCATATTCGTAATTCGAATTATTTATTCTAGAAGCCATTGATTATAAATTAAAAATTTAAATCAGCTTCACGCTGTATCTCGCATATAACAGGGTAGGCAGAGGGAACCTAGTGTTAAGACATTCCGTTCTGCACTTTCTGGAGATCTGGAGGCAATTGCGTGTTGAGTGGCGGAACTCAACAGTTCAACTCAACGTTTTGATGATAGTGATAGGCGGTTACGGAATTTTTATAGTACTTACTAGTAGGTATAGGGATGGATTATTATTAAAATATCAATATCGCCCAGTAATGGAATTGAATCGATGTAATGCATGATGCATCGGTATATGAATAAATACATCGATTGTTTTTTTTTTTATAAAGTATAAGTTGAATCTGTATTTGGCAGAGATACAAGAAAACAGGTACCTATTAAAAAGGAAGTCGCTAAAATTGCTTGCGTAAATAATGATATATAAGTAACATTAAGCAAGAAGAAATGAAATCTTGATAATAAAGCAAAACATTTCACGTACCTATCTCTTTTTACGTAAAGAAAAGGCATTTAAAAAACATTTAAATCAACAACATTATTGCATTTAAGAATACGATAACAGTCGATCGATTGTAAAAATCTAGTTATGACAATCATCTAGTTATGTATTTAAATGGGTATTTCCCTAATACCTAAAATGGTCGTCTACAAGATACTGGTGTTAGATTAAATAATATGCGATATCATAAATGGATATTTTATATATATATCTTTTTTTCTTTTCTATAAGATAGGTATAAAAACCCCAGTAATTATATATCCAAATTTTTATGTATCAGATAGAGGAAATTAAATAATTAATTTATTCAAATTCAAATACGCTTTGCCTTGACACCAAAGTGAAGAAATGAAAATATAAATTTAAATAAATATTTTCTTTCCTCGAGTGGCAATCAAGCCCACAATCAGGGGTCGAGATCGATGTTGCAGCACCTTTAGCAGGGGCACCTGCGCCACGACTGGCCTCATTACTTAATATTATATAAATATTGATTTTGAAAAAGCATCTACATCGTAATTTAGTAGCGTAAAATATACGGGGGGAAGATTTAACAATAAAAGTCGGTTTAGATTATTTAAATAATACATTTATAGTTGAACATCTATCACATTCATTAATTTTATTATAATATTTACTTTCCTATAACAACCAAAGAATAGCGTACAATAAAAAAATATATTTATAATATTTAAATTGTATATAGAAATTTCAATGTAGCAGAATTTTTAAACAATGAAGCTATTGAATGTAAGACAGCAACTTCACGAATCATCCTGTACGATTATTGGCAGACAAAGGCCTGTAAAGACACTCTCCGCGCAAAGCTTCTAAACGTATCTTTCTTTATCTTATCAAAGCGGAGAAATGAAAACAATTCTATCCCCCAAATAGGAATCGAATCCATAATCCTAGAATACTGCGCCACGATAGGTAAAATTCTGCTACATATAAATGTCATAATGGTTCTAAACGAGTCTGTAATAACTTAAAATATTATAAATATAAGAAATTACAAATTAATATTTTATATGCACAGATGTATAGAATAAAACAATTACATAATTATATACAGTGGAGAAATATATTCACATTCGAAATTAAAAATGACTTCTTTAAAATTGAACGATCGGTACTAAGTTATAATTATTTTATTTAATATAATTGAAGGTCTATTCAGTCTGCAATTAATATAGAGAAAAAAAATATCAAATAAGAGTAAACATTAAATAATAATATTCAAATTAAATATAATTTTAATATATTTTTTTATAAAATACAAATAAATAAGATCTTTCTTAGAAGAAAAAAAATTGGAAGAAATATTGAGATTATTAAAACATTATATAAATACATAACTTGTACATATTTTGTCTATGGCTCTATTTTTCTGGTAATTTTCTATATCTTATCTAATACTGACTTAAATTAAATGGATATGAAGTAAATGCATATGGAATTTAAGAGATTGTTATTTAAAAACAAATAAGTCCATAATACATTTAAAAATAATTATAAAAGATATAGATTAGATGTATTATGATGATATACATCTTAACCATATTTTGATGGTATATATGATAATAAATGGAAGAAAAATAGAACAAGAGTAAAAACAAAACCGTATTTCAGTTCTTTGAGAAATTAAAAAAGATTAAAAATTTTCATAAATACCTGTTTAAAAAAGGAATAATTATTAATTTAGTTTTTTTTTGTTTTAGAGTAATAAAAAACATCTTACATTTAAACTACTTATCAGTATTTTTTTTGTTAAAAATCATTTATCAGGTATAACAAATATATACATTTTATGTAAATAAATATTATTAATTTCAAAACTAGCAAAACATAGATATTTAGGCCAAAACTGGACGATTATAAAAATAATAATAAACTATTTCTTCATAAGAACTACAATATTTTAATGTTCTACATTCAAAATCGACAAACATGTTAAAACAAACAGCCAAGTTACATTAAATCGATAACTTCACTAAGATTATAAATTTAAAAAATCGATTTCTTAATCGATTATTAATTACGATTCATTAAGATTAATAAATTATCTATGGACTACGGCCATTTTCTAGAAAAGCTAACAATATTCGACTTTACGCGGTCGATACTCGATATAAAGACAAAGTGACTAAACTAACTACACGACTATCTTCATAAGTGTCTGTGGAAAGCACCATTCAAAACATTTAGCTTATTTAGAGCTACAGTGATTTTTATAATTATTTGTAACTAATATACAAATACGAATTTGTGAGCTAATTGATTCAATTAACAGCATTTACTTTCGTTCGTTTTGAGATTTATTTTTTATGGGTATCATTATTTTCCAAATAAAAAATTAAAATACCACCATAAAATTAATTTCAACATTCATAAATATAATAAAAGACCACTGTAACTCTAAATTCCGATTAATTAACTACTAACACCAACAAGTTCACTAAAATTTCATAAGCTCACGACCATTGATAAGACAAAATGGCCTATATTATGAATAATTTATTTTTTCTTCTTAGGCTTTAACTTTATAGTGCCAGAATTATTATGTGTGAAAATAAAAATATATAAACATACATTTTATATATAATTTATTTTTAAATTATAAGATTTGTAAACTTTTTATCATATATTATTCTGTAAATATTCTATTTAAAAGCGGGAAGCAATAAAAATGGTGACGACATTAGATATGGAATAAAAAATATCTAACTTTAAAAAAGTATATAGTATAAAGAAATTTGTAGATTCACCATCTGTTTGTATGTATTTTTTATTGGTTACTATTTCTCCGACTCTTTTAACTATAAAATATTTAAAATGTTAACTTTTTAGGCCTTCATTACATATATCTTAATGTTACAAGTATTAGATGTGTTCTATATTAAAATGGACTAACCTAGAAAAAAAAGTATAGTATAAAAAAATAAGTAGTGAGATTTAAGAAGATGAGATTTTTTTATAAAAATATAAAAATAACACCAACATTATAAATAAAAATGAGAAAATGCAAAGGAAAATGCAGCATTTATACCATATTGGTAAATACATAGATACATATATAAAATATCATATGGTTTATATTTGTGCGCAAATACGAAAAATTCATTTGTTTATCTACCATCAAAATTGTGCGGTAATTTTAGAAGAATCAAGTCTTTGGCATTTATTAGTCTTACCATGTCAAGGAAATATTTAAATGTTAACTGTCACCTGTCACCTACCATATGTCACCTGTCAACTGCCCTTGACATGTCATTTAGTATGTTAAATGGAAGGCTTGAATAAATTAATTTCTTCGCGTTATAGAAAATAACAAATAATATAACATTTAAAACAGCCGTTTCATGAACTAGCAAAATCATATTTTAGGACGAAATTGTACTAAATGTTTTAAATTAGGAAAAATGTCAAAATACACGAAATAAAGAAAAATAATTAACACTTCTTTGATATTTTCCAAAAATAAAAAAGAGGAATTATAATAGTATACATAAGTATAAGATAAGTTAAAAAAATCAAAAAATAGAAAGTTGGAGATTATTGAGAAATAATTTTAAATACAATTTCGTCCCAAAATAACAATATAACATTTAGTACCAAACCCAAACCCAATACTATCTGATAAGTCTCTAGTAACACACACATATTCATACATATATTGCCATCTCTTTCTTGCCATTAAAACCAGAGAGAAATAGCAACAAAAGTATCAATCTAATCTTTTCCGTATAACCAGAAAAGGATAGGAGCAAAAGTATCTGTCAAATGTTGCCATCTCTTTCTTTCCTATATAAACGGAGAGACATAGCAATATAAGTATACGTTAAACATTGCCTTTTTATATATAAAGAAAGAGATAGCAACTTAAGTATTTATCAAAAATATTGCCATCTCTTTCTTGTCATAGAAAAAGAAAGAGCAATATAATAGTTTATCAAGTTAATAGGAACTTATCGATCTTATACCAAAAAGAAAATGACTAATACCGTCTTTTATACTTTCTTCGCTTGCATCAACTGCGTTTCTCCATATCGCCTGCGGAGAATTCAGTGATGAGATCGTTTTGGTGATTCTTCTCTGTTTTAGTGATGTTCTTCTTATCTTCCAACTTCTTTTTGCCCTCGGAAGTCTTCCCCATGAAGACTTTGACTGCGCCCACCGACATTAGGTAGAACCAATAGAATTGTGGCAGTAGGAGGATGCAGATTGATATTTTACAGCCCGTTGGAAGTGATTTTATTGCCTGGAAATTATAAATTAATAATTACAAACAGTTTAAAGTTGCTTTAGGCTTTGATTGTCAAGCTTAATTAATGCTAAGTACAGCCTAGATCTATGGTGATCCAGATAAATAAAAAATATAGATATAATAAAATGTTAAATAACAAGTGCAAAGTTAAGGCCCGTTGTGGCGCACGATTGTGCACTTAAGGCTAGAGGTAAATGCAACAATTTATAGGGTCGATTCCTACTGGAGAAAATGAAATTTAATGAAATTTAATGAAATTTCTTTGCCTCGCTTTCGTAACGCGGCAAAGGCAAAGCGTGGCATTAAGTTGCACTGAAAAAAAAATGTATACATATAAATAAAGACATACATATAAATATAAAGGAACGAAAAATACGTGTGTGCATGTTGCAGATGCAGAGATGTTGTGCACCTTGCAAGGAGGTAATTATACACGTATATAAGCATATCAGTGTGTGAGTTTATATGTAAAAAAATAAAATAATAAAAAACCGTACTACATACAGTACGTGTATGTATTGTATATATTCATTTTCTAAAAATTATATAAAAAAAAAACTTAATATCCCGCACACAGCAGGGTAGGCACTCCGTTCCCAGTTCTAAGTGCATTATAAATAAATATAATATATGACGTCACACCAACCTGCCAATAATCCATACTCTGCGCGCGCGCATACATCAAACAGACGTACGGCAAACTCAAAACCCGACAAAAGGCGAAAGATATCAACATTAGGAGGCCATTAATTTTATAAGCCTTAGATTGTTTTAATCGAAGTCGAGCGAGCACTCCTCGAAGGGAAACACAAGGCGTGGAAGCTTCCATGAGGTAAATGAAACTGAATACACAGTCGCCGAGGCCGCCGCGTAAGTACTGTAACAATAATGTTTAACATTTTTAAAGTGTTATTCCGCATTTAGGAAAGAAAAATGCTATGGTTTCAAAGAAGCTAGGGTTCAAATCTCGCTAGGTTTATTTTTTCACTTTCAAATTATTTAACATAATTGTTGATCCGTGCCCACCCTAGAATAGTCTGGTGCACACCCCAGAAATTTTAATTACAAAAAATGCCCCAAAAATTATTATTATTATTTAATAAATAAATTTCAATGAAAATATTTACAGTTTACTCTTGAATAAAGTCAATAGTAAAAACATAAAAATATATCTAAAGCTCATACATACCACAATAACTAAAAACCCAAAACCACCAATGAATATATGATGCATCAGTATGACCGGCTCGTGGCGACAGTATGTGAAGAAGGAAGGTCGTTTGTTCGTCGTGGAGTCTCCCGACGAAAGAGTTTCGGTTTTGGTTCGTCGGAACCTCGATTTGAAGTAGTCTACGTTTGTCGTCATGTGTACGTATACCTGGGATGTTAATATTTAAGTTAAAGTACCATAAAATAATGTAAAAAAGGATTAAATAATATAAGAATTTAAAATCAAAAACTATTTTGTAACGTTGTTAACCTGCTATAAACGGGATACAGCGTGAAGCTGAAAAGAAATTTCAAAAAATACAATTTAACACTAACCATATACATAGACCAAATATCATAAAAGAAGTAAGCGGCGCCGAACCACGCGTACGCTTCGGACATGAAATGGGACGACTTCATGAGATCTCTCGTACACGACCACGCACAGACTATGGCACCTGTGGCACATGAAAATCCAGCTTGGATCGCTGATACCAGCCTGGAAATATAATACAATAATCTTTAAGCATTTTTTTTTTGTGTTGAGTATCTGTAAGATTAAAACCGGTAGACACAGAAAATCTAGAATTAAAACACTCCGTTTCACACATTCCCATTTTTGTAGCTTTTAGCCGTCAATTTAAATATTCAGTTGCGTTATATTCTTGTCGTTTGATACATAACGAGGACGTCTTTAATAGTTATAATTATAGGGGTCTTGACATTTATTAATACAACTTTCTGATGGAAATTAAGGTTAAATTTCATCTAAAATCTCTCTCGATCTCACCATCTGAATCTCTCTATAAAGTAAGTAGAGAGTAAGTCTCTAAAATGAAATTAGTAGATACATTCATGTATATTGTACAGGAATAATATTTCAGACTTTAGTAACCAATCAAAGGTTTCAAAATATTTTCATAGTAATATCATGTTACTTATTTATCTGTTTCTCATTTTCCGCTGAATTCTGGAGACATTGAGTGTTGAGTGACGGAACTCAACGCCGCGCTTGGCTCGACACCAGAGTGAAAAAATGAAAATATTGAAATAAATATTTCATTAACCCACAACCAGTCACATTTATAATCATACACTTGTGCCCCTACACCGCGAATGGCCCCAATGGCAAATGAGGAACGTAATGTTAAGTTACGTTGCTTCTGCCTACCCTGCTGTGTGCGAGATACAGCGTGAATATGATTTGTATTATTTTATAATCATCAAAAAATTCTAAGTCTACTACCAAAATGACACTCACTTATTAGATATATCCAATACTTCACCACAGCTCAGCCTATACTTGTGCCTCAGCCTGGCGCCGGCGCCGGTGAACAGGGCGGCCACGTTGAACAGCTCGAACAGCGTCACGAAGTAGACCAGCCCGAGAGCGGTCAGCATTGATCCACGTTTTATTGATATTCTGGAATTTATTAGAATTAAATTAAATGATTAATTATTTTTAGTCTAATAAGTTACCGTCGTGGCATAGTGGGACAGAGACGGAGTAGAAATGAAAATATTAAATATTTAATTTCCCCGAATCGGAAACGAACCCAGAACCTGTCGCGTTTACAGTCAAACGCTTGCTTGTGCGCCTGCGCCAGGACTGGCCTCATTTGAATAAGGAGAATATTTAACAATAATATCATCCGAGTGACATCAGGGCTTGGTGTAATAAGGGCAATATAGCATGGCGTAGTGTTGTAGGTACAATTAAATATATGTATATACTTATACTTAACCATATATGTGTATGTGCATATAAATTGAATAATTATACTTGGGTCAGAGGGTTTACTTAGTTTATTTTTTAACTTCACCTGTATCAGAGGTCAGTCATACAACACGCAATGCACCCAGAATTGGGCAAAAATCGGCGAAAGGAAGTATCTTAATGTTATGTGCGGGATATATGCAGGATATATGAGTGATGTAGCGTGAAACTAAAAAAATAAATATTGTTAAAAATAAACATCCCACTAAAATGTTGAATGAAAATCCGTAACCATCGCGTGTACAGCCAGACAGTATATTTCTTAACTGCGACTCGAAGATATCGTTTATTTCTATAATTACATACCATAAGAAACATAAAGAAAAATATATTTTCCATACAAATTGCAGATTAATGCAATTGCATGCAATTAGAGCGTACCTCCTACCATATACTTTACCTCTGTAATAAACTTAAATGATATCACCTCTCTAAACAAATAAATGAAATACACATTTTTGTATAATATATTGTGGGTTCGATCCTCATTCGAAAATATGAAATATTTATTTAAATCCATATTTTCATTTCTTTTGCCCTAGCGTGGCGTTGAGTTCCGATACTCAACACGCAATGACTTCGGAATTCGGCGGAATATGGGGAACGGAGTTAACAACACTTAAAATTAGGTTCCCTCTGCCTTCCCTGCTGGATACAGAGTGACGCTATAAAAAAAACTCAAATGTAAGGTTAGCATACGAAATCACGGACAGAATTTCTCTTTTTATATATTTATACAATAATAATAAGCAAAAAAAACGTAAGAGTGCAATTGAATACGTCTTGAGCAGAAATGATACAGCAGAAAGTAAAGAAGGAGAGAATGAGATGATATCTCTCAGCTCGCCTTGCATTATGCGGTCATATAGTTATAAAAAAATATTTATTTAGTCATAAAATTCAATTATTTTTTTCACTTATCTAAAATAACATAAAGTCATTACAGATAAGCAACTACAAATCGAATAAGTAAACAGTTAAAACTGCATTAAGAAACGAGGTCATATATAAACACTGGTATTTTTAAAGAAGTACTAATTAAAATTAATTGTATTTATATTTTTACGCAAGTTTTTATTCACATATTTCATTATTTAAGGACCATGGCATCCTAGTTGGCAGAATCCAAAGCAGGGTTTTGGAAAAAAAAAATAAGTTAAGCGTTTCTTCGAGTTTGATTTTATTTTTATTTTTTTATTTATTTATTTATTTATAACAAAGTACATTACAATTAATTATTCTTCGCGGTCTTAAGCCCGCTTTGGCTTGTGTGACCACTGCACATTCCTAAGTACATTAAGTTAAAGAAAACATAAAAACTATACAAAGATACAAATATTTTTAACAAACACAAAAATAAACAAAATCACCAACAAAAAAAAAAGTGATTGTGAGGTAGGTTTGAAAAAGATGCGTATTTGTAACTACGCGTACGTTTTAAATGCCTAGCTACGGTGTGTTACTTTTATTACAAGAAAAAATATATATTATAATTTATTTATTTTTTTGTATCATTGATTGATTGATTCACTATACATTGTCGTTTTTGATTTTGAATTCACAACCACTCCCTTTCTCAGCTTTCTCATCAGTGCCATGAGGACCAGTACAGATTATTTAATCAACAATATTGACAGTAGAAGAAAAAACAAGCAATATAAAAATAGCAAAGCTATCTACTCCATTCATAACAAAGTTCTGACCTTTCAAAAATGACCGCGATAAGTATAATAAATAATAATATAATAAACTCATCATTCAGCAATAACACCTTGAAGGCACAATGTTTCAGTCTTTTTTTAAACAAATATGTATCTATTTTGATTGGAACTGGAATCTGTAAATAACTCCTTTTATATAATTAATTATTTAAATAGGTATATTTAAAAAAAATCGTAACAAAGAGAAATGAAGACTCTTATTTCAACTGTTACATTACAACAAATTACATCTTAAGACAAAATAAATTAAATGAGGCCAGTCGTAGCGCAGGGGCACAAAGTGTGCTGCAAAATAGACTGGTTGTGGGTTCGATTCCCACTCGAGGAAATGACATATTTATTAAAGTTTATTAGCCACTCAACACGCAATGCCTCCAAATTTCGGCAGAAAGTGTCTTAACACTAGGTTCCCTCAGCCTACCCTGCTGTGTGCGGGATACAGCGTGAAGCGCAGGCATGCTACAAAAAAATTGCATTCATTTTTATTAAAATGTTATATATTGTTATATATATACTATGTACGTATGTTTGTACATAATATATAGGTTGAGTCATGGTTGTTATGCCGAGCATGACATTTACATACAAGTGCCACGCCTAGGGTAGGCGTAATTAAAACGCTACTTTCAAATTAACAGAACAAAATATCCAAAGTTTACTATAGCCTAAAAAATATATATAAAAATTATTCGATAGTATGCGTTTTTTATGATGTTAGGTATCACTGAGTTCACACTATATAATATGTCAATATTAACTATATATAGACAAAGGGAATCTAGTGTCAAGACACTAGGTTCAGAACTGGAGTGTCTTGACACCAGATTCCCAGGTCCCCCAACTTTAAAAAAACATGGGCCTACCTAACTATATAACTATCAAAACTAGGTTAACGAATTTTCATCAACAGACAAACATAATATTATGTAAGGTATAACAAACTTTCAAAAGAATCGTCTTGTTACGTAAGTTTTAATTAGAGGTGGAAATCGAGTTGGATCGCGAATGCCTCACTGTATGTATATAGTTGCCTACAAAATTTATCAAGTGTCTGAAAATTGAAGAAACCTTATTAGTTTTTTCTCCAGCTTCACGCTGTATTCCTCACATTGGCCTCAAATTCAATGAATTATTTGATAATAATTACTTCTCTCATTTTTTATACTGCAGAGGTAAAACGTTTATTTTTATTTTGTAAACCGACCCAATATTTTGGGCGGACACGAGGAGTCCACCCTTTTGTTATAATACCGATATTATAAATCTAATATAGACGCGTGTAAAAGTGGTAAGTGAGCAAGAAGGAAAATTAAATGTATATATCATAATACATAACATTAATTCCATAGATTTACATATATGTTGAAAAAAAAACACAAGAAAAAGGAAACAAATTCTTCAAAAATGAATATATTAATAGATAAACATTATAATAGGTATACTTGAAATATAAAAATATCAGTTATCTGCACAAGGTCGAACGAATTCGCTCTTGTTATTATATTACATGCTTTGCAAATAGACACTATCGTGGTGCAGTTGAAACATGATCAATGGTTGCAAGTTCAAATTCGGTAAAAAAAATAGCACGGGAGAGGTCCTAGCACAGGGGCATAAGCGTGTGGCTGTAGAACAGACAGGTTTTGGGTTCGATTCCCACTCAAGGTAATATCCTCACTCTGGTAACGAGGCAAAGCGCGGCATTGAGTTTCGCCACTCAACACGCAATGCCTCCTCCTAAATTCGAGACGTAGCATGTAGTCTGCCACTCGCAAACGAACCTATCCTATACGTCAGAACGATATCGATGTATGTAAGTCTATTATACAATAAAAGTCCACGACGATCAAATAATAAAAATATTATTACTGATAATAGCAATAAATTACGACAGTGTCGCCGACGGTTACTATTTATACCACCAGTCGGTTAATATGCATTATTATATACAGTATTTGTATGTAGTTGAATCTATTTGGTATTTTATGTCAAATTAAAGAAACAGCTTCCCGCTGTATTCCATACACAGAGGGAACATAGTGTTAAGACACTCTGTTCCCCATATACAAAAAATAAATACTACATGTAGGTCCAAAAAAATGAGAAAACTTTCAATTTTTATATAGAATATTCAAAAATACACAGAAAATACTGTCTTTAATGCAAACAATGAATTTATCACAGTGTTTATCTCATCCCATAAACCTGTACAAACAGCTAAGACGATTAACGCCAGACGCTAAGGCCACAATATAATATAATAAATATACTTGCAAGAAATATTATAAGAAAAAAAGAAATATGGGTAATATTTATCCAAATTTATTTCTAGAAAAAAATAAAAAAAAATTGTCTGTGTATACTGCAAAGATGTAATTGACTAGTTGGGTAAACTATAATAAATGATAAATCTTTGAATATTTTAAAATATTTAGAAATGCTTTTATATTTTCTTGCTGGTTTTTATTTTTTTTTAACCCACAACCCGATGTCTGCACCACAATAGGCCTCAATTAGTCATTAAATATAAGGTAAAAATATCATTGGAACTTAATGCCAGTCTTATGTTATTGCATATCATGGTGATGATACATAGTACATCCAAGTAACTGACATTGGTTAAGGTAAATATTTTAATATGATGTTTTAAGAGTGGATAAAACAAAAAGAATATTAACATATCGAAGCTGGAAAGCAATTTTCTCATATTATCTCTAAAGGTTCTTTAGGAATACGACAAAACCACTTCCCGGCATCAATATATTAAAAGAATTTTGGCATTTATAGTAAATTATAAGACAATTTAACATAACAACATATGTTTATAATCAGACCACTTATATCTAATGAAGCTGTTGTCATGTCAAAATTAAATAAATCATTTTGTGAAAGTAGACCAATTTTATTGTTTCTGTATCATAATTTTTTAAAGTTATGTCTGTTGACCGTAAATATGATGGTTACGGGTTGGATTTCTATTAGGGAGAATAATTTAATTTGCATTGAGTTAGATGCCACTTAGCATGCAATCTTGAATTTGGGCAGAAAGAAAAAAAGGGGGTGACTATAATAAGAGGGCTATAATATTATACATTTAATATTTCAAGCCTACAAAAACAAACTCTAAAAACTTCAATATGTCAGTAAGTGATAATTTTGATACAGAGAACAATTGTGGCCTTGTGCTCAATAAAACTACTAATTAGAGCATATATTGATATTAATTACTTTATATTAGTGTTATATACAAATTTTAAATTTTTAAATACATATGTTTAGACTATTTTTTATTGTTTTTCTATATAAATACAAAACAAAATGTTTAGTATTATTTTGTTTTTAATACATTGAGAGACAATGCACACTGAAATCTGGCTTTCTTCTTATCTGCTGGCTATTTTATTTCTGGTATTATACAAAGGATACTTTAGGTTGTAAATTACCAAGAGTGAGAAGAAAGTAACAGGTGTAGTAACTCCTTAAAAATATCTTTATATATTATTATATACCTAAAATGTACTACTGATTGTACTGCATTTTTATGACATACAGCTTATTTTGAGAAATAATATATTTCATAAAAGAAATGCTGTCAGCACTAAATAAAATGGCATATTCAGAAACAAACACAACTACACTTACTTGTCTTCTGGATTGAGGCCTATAACTAAATTCACAGCTACAGCAAGAGCCCCTGCATTGCATGCCGCAAGAAGACATAGTATTTTACGGTGGTGCTGCAACTAAAAAATTTTTTGTTATTAGAAGCATATTTAAATATATACAATATTTTTAAAAGTGCAAGAGACTTCAGGATTAAGTAATGCAATGATTTTATTAGGACAATTTAGCAAAAATATGATGCAAAAAAAATATTAATATTTAAGACAAGTGGGCAAAATATATGACACCACACCCAGTTGTGCCTAGAAAGTTATTGTATATATAAGTTAATACTCTAAAATTAATTTAAAACTAAAACATTTATAATGATATCATCAAATGGTTTCAAATAATATTGTATAAATATAAAAAATACACTTTGGTATATTTTAAATGCATTTATCTAATGCTATTAATTAATATTAACATATAAAGCACCGATTACATGAATAAATATTATGAATTTTCATGACTTTAGAATTAAAATAGTATTTCAAATATCATATCAAATTACCTTAGAAAATGTAAGCTCCATTGTCAATAAAATATTTACTTGAATGGAATGTTTTAGAACATCACAAAAAATTAGGTAAAGCGGTTAGATATGAAAAAATAGTAACAAATAAATATTATTGCCGGAAATCGTTTCAAGAGCGAATATCACGCAAACTGCAGAGAAAAAGTGACAAGTTGACAGATGTTAATGTCAACATTTTAAGATTCATTGCAATTGTCGCAGTTCAGATAATAGATAAGTTGTATTCATATTAAGGTATCATAAATATTAATATTTTGAATAATATAGTTTGATGTGTGTATTAAACATAAGAAAATCTTAAAAGTTCATAAATTAAAATATGAAAATAATACAAGGTTTAAATATGTCGTATTTATTATTTACGGTATGCAATTTTTTTACAGTGTATAGAAAATTTAAAAAAATACAGACGAATTGATAACCTCCTATTCTTACAGAAGTCGGGTAAAAATATACAGGTTTGGAAGTGTCAGCGAACCATTTACTGAAACAACATATAGGGTAAAATATTTCAAATCCATACCTAAAGAAATTAATCAAGATGCCTCATGAATTTGTACGTAGGATTTTTTTATCATTTCACGATTTTTATCCATACTGTATTTCATGTGACGCAATTACGCAAAAGTTTAAACAACTTTGAACTTTATCACCAAAAGCGTAGGCGAGGCGTATGCGGCGGTGACCCTTTGATGTTATGTGTGCGTGCGTCGTCCATACAAATGGCGTTTTATTTTACAACGATTATCTTATTATATATTTGTTCGAAAAATACTTTTAAATTTTTAGGAGATTTTGTTTTATTAATTGTATTAGGCTTTTATAGAGTAGTTAACACTGTGGTTTCATTTAAAGTATCCACTCTGTATATTATTTTTATGCTGTGCAATGTCAATTATGATTATTTAAAATGTCGGTAATTTGAAATTTTATAATTAATTATCAAATTGTTCTACACAAAGTTAACGAATTTAAAAGGTCATTCTAATATTTAAACGATATATATACGTTATTTTATCATTTACCATGGACTTAATAGATAATAATTGTGAGCCAAATATTATTAAAATGGATGTCGACGTTGCGGTAAGGGAATTTATTTTATGAGATGCTTTACGTATAAATCTACAGTATTTTCATAATTCATCACTATATTTATATCTAGTGCATTTGTGTTAATATTTTACGCAATATTTACAGGGAATTAAAAGGCATAATAGTTTAACAAGCCCTAAAATAAATCGGGCACCACGTGCTAAGAAGGTAGGAAGGGAAAGATGTCATAGCTATCATGCTCAGGATTCAGATAAAACAAGTGAAACTCGACTGGCACCAAAAGTAAGTTTAAAATATTTATCTATAAAGTATTAGTCCTCCTGTCCTTAAACATATTATTTCCTATATTACATTCTTAACGTGAACGCATTCGTAGTTACCAATTGACAATTTAATACTGCGTTTAGAAATATTTGAAAACGGTTTTCTTGTTGTATTTATATTTTAATTATATTATTATTAACATTCTTCATTAAAATATAACAGTAAATATACAATAATAAGTTAAAATATTTGTTCCGCTCGCAGTGGCCAATTTTTCTTATCACCAGTAATTTATAATCAGTAAATGCAGTCGCTGTAGGCATTACCAAATATGGAGTTCGCTCGTTTTCCCAACCGTCCTCCCTTCGAACCTTAGCAGCTCTCAATTTTTAATTTCTATAAATCTCTGTGTGATATTCAAATGATTTCATTGATATTTTTAGTGTAAATATTATAATTTCTTCTTATATTTAAACGTGAGTTTAAATTTATTATTTGTTATAGCTAATGTCAATATAGGTCAGACAAGTATTGGCGTATAGGTTATGTTTTAAGTGAAATTATTGGTATTAAATCCAGTGTGTGTTGTATTGTTTATAAATGCGCGTGTCTTCGTTTACAGATGTCGTTTAGAGTGGTTCGTAGTTCTAAATTCCGCCACGTTTACGGGCAAGCCCTGAAAAGAGAACAGTGTTATGATAACATCAGAGTATCGAAGAGTTCGTGGGACTCTACGTTTTGTGCAGTGAACCCTAAGTTTTTGGCCATAATCGTCGAGTCGGCAGGTGGAGGCGCTTTCATAGTACTACCTCATAACAAGGTGAGCCTTCCTTATACAACTCATTGCTTAAATCCAGTTTTTCAAGTAGTATGTCAATTTAAAAAGATAACTAAAACAGCCATTATATGGAATTTTAAAACTGGTTACTTCAAGTTTAAGAAGACATATCATTGGAAATTCATTTTTATTTTAATTTATTTGTACTTCAAAATAATGTTGTTATGAATTATCAAATTATTTAAATTAAAAGTCAAAGTAATTATGACAAATAAAAAGAAGTTCTCATCTATTATTAGAACTGTATTATAATTTTAGTAAATTTTTCTATAAACCTACTTTTTAAGTCCTAGGCATTTAAACATTTCACCTATTAGAAATATAAATTAATATACAAAACTATTTCGTTCAATATATTGTTAATAATAATTCTCAGTACAAAATAATTATATCTATTCACACATCTCTCATGCATATAAATCTTGTCAGACTTCGACACCAACTTTACAATGATTAATGTATGGGGACAGGTGCAAATAAGTCATCAGCAAATCTTGTTAATTAACATATATTTACTATGCTAATTTGACAAATTTGAAATTTTTAAAAGTAAACATTTAATACTATTTGAAATTATTTAATTGGATTAATTATGCATATTTTAGTATATAAAAATGTAGTTTCTAAAAATGTATGTTACTGTTTTTAGGTGTATAATTAATCTGTAGAAAGAGTTTCATTTAAAATGTGTAAAAATTGAGAAAATCAAAATTTTATTCAGTAAATACATATAATTTCATTAGTTTTTTACAGCAAAAAGTAATATAGGTTTGTGGATATTTAATAGTCACGATAAATCATTAGTTCCCTGTCCTTTCATTTTGCTTACAATTTTATCAAATTTTTTAAAGAGCACAAGAGACAAAACCTGTAAACCATCTCTTTTGGCGTGTCTGTTTATATGGAGGGACAATTGAAATTCTCATAGTGTAGTTTATACATATACAAAGCATAACTGATAAAAATAAATAATTGCTCTGCATGAGTAATTTGAAATGGAATTTTTGGTCATTTATATACAAATATTTAAGATACACTCTCTTATCTTATCTTATATATTGTATCATTTTTTGATAAAACTCTAGTGCCATTGATTTCTCTATCTTTACTTTATTTGTAGTATTTTAAAAAAATCTTATAGGAGCTTATTATCCTAAAGTTATTGTATTAGTTTTAGAACAAAAATGTAACTCTTTAAACTGTTTTTACGAATACTGTTTTAATTTTTGGTGAACATTTTTGTAGTGAAATGAGATCTGACTATAAATTGATGGTTAACCCTGACTTATAATAAACTTTGTGACTGAATACAAATGTTAACTGTATAGACATAAAACTGCACATATTTATTTTACCTCATATTCATAAATCCAAATAGCCATATAATAATTATTTATTACCGAGTGTACACAAGTAGGGCCAAGTCCAAGTTATTAATAGTATTGTAAATAAATAGAATATTAGATAATCCTCTTTCCTTAGAAGCATACATGGTGTTGTTTACTTGAACATTATTTAAATATCTGGCGTGTAATTATTTGTTGTTTTTTTTTTTTAATATGTCTTTCAATAGTATCTAAATTTATAATTTATTAGGTACATCAGTCATATTGACAGCACACATAATTAGAATAGATTATAAACCTGCTAAATCCTTTAGTTTAATTCATTACCAAAATAATTTTAGAATAATATACTTTAAAATAAATTGAAATTATTAATATGATAGTAAATATTTTAATTTCAAATGGAATTTTAATATTTGTAATATAGATGAATTTGATGCGTGTAAATGTGAATTTGTAGTGAAAACCATGTATACTATAAAAAAATATTATTGATTCTTCCTCAACATTGCTATGAAAGTATCTACAATTTAACCAAACCACATATCCTTCCATTATCAATTATAGAGAAGTCAACATATTTTTTTTCTATTTCACACATATATACACGCTTATCTCGCAGGAAGCACCAAAAATGCATTATTATCATCGAACAATGTATACAGTCACCCCAATTACATAAAACAAAAACCCAAAACACACAAAAATGATCCTTATTTTGAAAACATAAAGAATATAGTGCCATGTCCTCTTTTTTCCATCAATATCACTATTTATCAGTGGTACATTGTGCAACAGATATGGCACAATGGGTTAACAACAATGGGAGGTAGGTGATGATGGGAAGTACAAATGTTCTGGGAAGTCTTGCCTGCCTACTTTTTCTGTGGATTCCTAACAATGTGTCATAATAGTATGTGATTGTTTTGCACTCGCGCGATTGAACTGTTTACGTGATTTAAGTAATGTAGGTACTTACTTGTTGATATCGAGAGATTTAGTATGAAAGTGATTTAAATCGTTGTGTAAATAAAATGGATTTATGAGGCATGATTTTGGACCATGCCACCATTATTATTTAGTTTTTCTGGTAATAGACAAAGCGGCATTGAGTTCCGTCACTCAAACTGCCGTGTCTCGAATTCAGGCAGAAAATGGAGTGTTTTAACACTAAGTTCTTCCTACTAGTTATATGCGGGATTCAACGTAAAGCATGAACCTATGAATAATTTCATATTCTATAAATTACATTTTAGTTTGTCTATCGTCCTGAGAAGCCTAAAGGTTTTTATAACTCGGTTAAGGGTTCATATCCATTTTACAATTCGTCAAACATTTATATCGAATGTTAATGTCTGATTATTACAATAAGATACTTATTACATACATAATATTATGATAAAAATCATAATACATGCTTTTGCGTAATTTGGTAGCGGATATCACTTGTATATGAGTGTTTCACAGATAATATTTATTGTACGTTTTTTTATTATAGATATAAAAGTAAATCAACTCGAACACTGACTAAATATTTCTAAGTACATATAATTTTAAAGTGATGTTTTTAAATTATACTTCTATTTTACATGTCAAAGTGCGGCGTTAGGTTTCGCCAATCTAAACGCGGTGTTTAACGGAGTATACTGATCTGACCACGGCGGTTTCATAGCCATATAGCAGGAAAATGCGAAATATTCTTGACTTTTTATTGAACCAATCTTTTATGTAAAAGATTGTTTTAATTTTCAGCATTTTTTGCTAGTAAAGATTTTGGGGTAGGTATCAGATTATTCTGGAATAGGCAAGGAACTCCAGTCCTCCTTCTATGCATATGGAATCCAGTCTGCCTTCCTATGCGTATGAGGATAGAATATAGATGAACATAAAAAATATATGAGATCACATACTAAAACGGGTCAGTAGATTGATGTTATTTAAATTGTTTCAATGTCACTTTGCTATATGGAAGATTAGAATATTGTAGGCGAGATTGGATGAGTATAACCAACTAAATTGTGTGCGTGACGGACAGACTGACATGCAAATATTGCATTCTATAGTTTTATATAGTTATATATATTGCATTATATAGTTTATATTTATGAGTTTTATATGCGTATATTATATAGGTAGACTATAAGTGTACGCGAATTAGTAAAACAATTAAAACACTGCCATATTTTTTATGATAATGTAATTATGTATGTACATATATTGCACAGAAAAAAATAACTTTTAACATTTTTTTTTGGATCACTATATTTACTTCATTCGATATCTTGGAAAACTTTCTTTTTTGTAGGTCGTTTAATATTCAAATTGAATTTTAAAATGGCATGTATTCATTAGTTAGATTATTTTCAAGAAAAATATGTTTCTTAAATTGTAAGTATTAAGAAACATATTTTTTTTTATTATTACATATAAAACATACATATTAACATTTTTTTTTTTATTATTACATTATTACATATAAAAATATGTGTCGTAATTATCACTTCTTGGATATTCATAATATGAGGAGTTGCGTGGAATAAACCATCAAGCGCAATTTGTAGACCGTGGCTGACCGTGCTGAAAGCTTAGCTATAAACCAGGTGGTTACGCGTTCGACTCCTACGCATCCCATTTGGAAAACCTGTGCCCATCCCAGAAATTTAAAAAAAAACATTTGCTAACATATCATCTGTTAAAGCCCCTTCCCCAGAAAATATCTGTAGATACGCTAATGTACCAATGCATGAGTATGGTATCCAAGGATATTAACTGAAAGGTGGGGAGAGTTTTTTAGCTTTGAACTGATATTTCGTTCGTGTAAAGGTTTTTTAATTTTTTTTATTAGGAAAAAGACTCTCAGAGAGAGAAAAAATCTCTTTGGCTACAAGGGTTATACGGGATAAAGCTGAGAAAAATAGGTTATTATTCTATTTATAATACTCATTAATAAAGTAAAAATATTTAACAAATTTAAAGTGTTATTCCTTACTTTGAAAAAAAAAACAGAAAACCTATTGACCCTTTGAAAATAGCGGGATTTGAACCTGCATCTCTTAGAAACCATCCAGGTTTATATTCAAAAATATATTGATATTCAAAAAATAAAAATATTCATTGTTTTCCTAAATGTAATGCTCAAAATGAGCGAAAATGTTTTACATTATATTCTCTTTCTTCTCCGCTTAGAGTGAGATATGTGTAACGAGAAAAATTATGAATATTTCATTCATAAGCATGTCAGGTTAATAGTTGTTCTAAATACAGAACTACCCACGTACTGTAGGATTATAGAACATTTTTGCAACGTTTACTTTTACGTCAGCGCCGATTATATTTTTATGATTCGTATTCGTTCAATATTACTCCACCTTGCGGAACTCAACGCCGCAACGACACCATGTTTCATATTTACACAGACGCTGAGCGTCGAGCCACGATGGTTTAATTATTTATCTTTATCTATCTAATTTACGATATTATTTATATTAAAATAAACATTTTCTTAGAATGTTCATCTTTTAATTCTAATTACATTTGCTAAATCTTTTAACAAAAATAACTATTAAACATACGTATGTATGTTGCAACAGCTGCACCACGCGAAGTTTATACGGTTTTAATTTTATGCTAATCTTCTTGATTTCTTTATTAGCGGGCTTAATGCTTTTTGTTCGTGTGATTTGTCGTTCGGCGATGGGCTTGTCTACGATGCTGGTTATCGTCGATTCGATTTTCTTCTGATAAATTTATAAATTGAATGTTGAATATAAAAATCTGACGACATACAGTTTATCCATTTAGTTTGTTTTTTCGAGAGGCTTGTTCTAGGGCGGAACACAACACCGCGCTTGGTTTATTAGAGCATGGAAATTGAAATAACTAAATATAATAATTATTCCCAGTAAGAAATTGACCCCATAAGTAAAACATATGATGGTCCCTAAGTAAAGTATCGGAAGTGGAAAAATCATTTATTTTTATTTCAAAAATTTTTAAGCGTTTTTTTAAACGTGTATATAATCGAAGACTACCCTCGTTAGTAGTTCAAAACAGCAATAAAAGATGATTGCAATTTTTCTTTTATCTTCATAGGGACCGTCGATATTTATGACATGACATGACAGCTTCTGCCGAATTCTGGAGGCATTGCGTGTTGAGTAGCAGAACTTAACGCCGTGCTTTGCGTAGACACCAGAGCGAAGAAATGGAAATATAAACGTATATAAATATTTCACTTCTTCGAGTGGGGATCGAAGCCACAACCGTCGCGGTACAGTCACACCCTTGTGCCGCTGCGCCACGACGGCCTATGTTTGCATGTAAAATTCGAACCTACGACTCATAACGTGACATGGATTGAGCTAACAGTGTGTAAACACCGCATTCGCGCATTCCATTAACACATTCTAGAACCGTTGTTGCACACGGTCTTATGCTTTTCTTGTCGCACGTGGGCGGGCGGGCGCGGGCCCTCGATTTCCGTCTGCCGTTCTGTTCTTATTACCTAACCCCCGTAAATAACTGGAAAAACTATTATAATTTTATATGTTACTTAATTATTTGTGATCTCAGTCGTGGTGTAGGGGTACAAGCGTGCGTTAGTGTGTGGGTTCGATTTTCATTCGAGGAAATTAAATATTTTATACTTAAGTATTTTCATTTCGTTGCTCTGGTAACGAGGCAAAAGATTTATTTTGATTCATTTCTAAGTACCCTCTGCCTACCCTGCTATGTGCGGGATACACCGTGAAAATATTTGTGATTTTCGCTTTTCGTGGTCGTCTCATAAAAGTAGTGCAGAATGGTTTTTTAACGAAAAATCTATAAACGTTATCACTTTTTAATGTGATTTGGTTTTTTAGCTTCAAAAATTTTTTAGATTGTTTGAAAATAACACTTAAAGTGTTAGGACACTCCTTTCTCCACTTTCGCCTAATTCCGAAATGTTGCATAGCATGTGGCTTAACGCCGAACCTAACATTGTGTATTGTTTTATCACAGAAAGTTATAACTATAACGTAAGTTATCATTCCCTCGAATGGAATACGAAGCCATAACTATCGTACGATCAGAGTCTGTCCTACTGCGGTACAACGGAGTAATAATTGATAATTTTGGTAATTTCATTATATTTCCCGCAAACAAGAACAAGCAGAAGGAACCTAGTGTTAAAACACTAAGTTCTTGTGCCATTCTAACACATTTATTGGTTAAAGTGATAAAAAAATAATTTAATTAAATTAATATGAAAATTTTTGTATTTCGAAAGTGTCCAATTTCAATTTGTTACGTTTATTTTTCAAATACGTGACTCACTCATTGGCGCCGATGATTAAAGAATATCATCTTTGTCGGGTGTCGTATTATTACACAGTTCGGCGCGTGTTTCATTACATATCAATGTTTCTTATGTACGTGTATGTGTCACATTTACATCACTAGCTATATTTAGTGATGTATTTTGAGATGTTATTTATTGTTTACGAATATAGATTTTGTGTACATCACTATTTAGTGTATTACGAATATGTTTATAAATCAGCGGCTGTGAATTCGATTATCACATTTAATATTTTCATTTCTTCGCTCTGGTAACGAGGTAAAGCGCGGAGTTGAATTCCGCCTCTCAATACACATTGTCTCCAGAACAAGAGAACATGTAGTGACCGCCCTGACATTATTAGGTTTTTTGAACTTTTGAGCATTATTCACTTCAAGTTTTTTGTAAGTACAATTTCTGGGGTGAGTACGAGGGTTCCTCCCCCTTTCTACATTCATGATAATAACAAAGATTTTGAAACCTTAATGGACGTGGAAATACCTCGCGGCTCCCGTGACTCATATGCAAAGCGCATAAGTGGGGTTGACACGACACCGGGGTATGCGACGTTTGTTGTATTGGCAACTCGCCATGTAAGTGTGAGAGTGTAAACTGAAAAACGTAATGTATAGGCTATAAAATTGTATAAGCAGACCTGGAGTAGTGTTTGTATGTGAACGCGACGGTTGTGGGTTCGATTCCCACTAGAGGGAGCTGATTGTTTTTGTTTCTTAAAATAAAACATATGCAAACATGAGACCAGTCGTGGCACAGGGACACAGTGTCACTGTAAACGCCACAAGGTGTGGGTTCGATTTCCACATGTGGAAATATAATATTTAATACTCTCATTGCTACTTTCTAGTCGAGGTAAAGCGCGTTGGTTCGTCCGTGTTGAGTGACGGAATTCAGGAGAATTTGGTGGAAAATGGGGAACGGATTGTCTTAACACAAACTTCCCTCTGCCTATCCTGCTGTGTGCGGGATACAGCGTGAAGTTAAAAAAATGTCAAAATCACATTAAATGCAATTTATCATACATTTCCATGTATATAAATACAATTCGAACGACAGACAGACTGGCGTCGCGTGGGAATTCGCTCTCGTGTCGCGAGATCAAACGAAACTGATTACTGTTCTTAGTAGCGGGATTTACTTACAATGTAGGTTTAATTATTTAGTTTGATTGCTGGTTCCATTTTCCCGCTATTATATAGTAGGATAGGTTGAGGGAACCCAGTGGTGTAACGTTTCCCCTTTCTTGCCCATTTTTCCAGTTATTGTGTGTTGGGTGACTGATTAGACCTGGACCTTAGATTTGATCAAATATGTCCATGTAAACATATTTTTTCCTGGTAATATATCTGTAGTGGGCCCAAAAGTAGTTTGGTCAAGGCCTCCTCCCCCATACGCCCATGGTGGCGGAACTTAACGCCGCACTTTATTGAACTAGTACTAATCGAACTCGCAACCGTCGCGTTTATAGTCAGACGCTGTGATGCTACGTCACGACGCTTTTCATTATCATTAGTCATACTCAAACATTGACATTAACACAGTTGTAACAGATATCTTGTGGTCAGAATTTACCACAGTCGGAAGTATTACATTATTATTAATAACAAATCAACTTGCCTATTCTTTAGTTAAATATAAATATGAAATGTGAATTTACTGCTACTTTGCGTGTTGGGTGGCGGAACCCAACGCCGCGCCGCTCGAGCCCCGAACTATCGCTAGCTACGCAAATATTGCATTAAATGTATTTAAAGGAAGCCCTCATCTCAAAGCAGATGATTTGGCGCTTAAAATATATTGACTTGATCGTACTGAGTGCAGATCGTTGTATCTTTTAGGTCACCTGTCCACGAGTTAGACTAACAATAACTAGATTTATCTCGTCCCCTACATATGTCAAGAGATTTCGTTTTATGAATAACTACTTGTCGTTTTGATTAGAGCTTTAAAATAGCTTCATTATGTATCCCGCTATACCCTACTATATGCTGGGTACGCAGAGGGAACCTGGTGTTAAGACATTCTCAATTTTCAGACAGTGTTGAATGGCGGAACTCAACGCCCAGCTTTTTCTTATTACCAAAGCGAGGAAATGAAAATAATTCATACCCTCGAATGGGAATCAAACTCACAACCATCGCGTTTAAAGTCATTATCATGCCACTATTCCTTAATGTATAATCTGACAAAGGCTAAGGTTCCATTATACCATCATAGCTAATATTTACATGTTATTATATTTATTATGCAATAAAAGTCAACACGTTGTTTAACACGCATTTCTTACATACTTTACAACTAAAAACAAACGTTGATTGTTTTACAACATCACATTTAATAAAGTCGACGAATGCGTGAAAAAAAATACAATTTTAACCTTAAAAAAAAACGAAAGTCACTTTCAAAGCGGCAAACTCGAAATATTTCAGTGAAAGCAATGCTTTCTCACCTCACCTCGCGCCGGTCCCTGCCAAGAATATATTCGGTATATTTGGGTCACGTTTAATGAATTTATATTACATTTGTATGTACGTATGTCTGTTTGTATGTGTATAATTGTGTATGAGTAATTAACGCAGGTGGGTATTAAAGTGAAAACTGATATTTTGAGTCGTTTTATGTATATAAGACTAGCGTTTGCCAGTGGCTTCACTCGTTGTCGAATTGAAATAAACTAAATTTGTGTATGTATATACATATACATGATGGGGCGGTCGCGGCGCTAGTGCACAAGCGTGTGACGCTACGGTTGTAGGTTCAATTCCCACTCGGAGGAATTGTTAATATTTTCATTTCCAAGCGAAGGTAAAGCGCGACCTAGAGTTCCTCCACTCAACATGTAATGCCCTAAGAATTCGGTGGAAGGTGAGGAACGGACCTTCTGTCTATGCTGCTATATGCGGGAAATAGCTTGATACTAAGAAAAAAAACCACGATTCGCTACAGTGTGTTACATTAAAACTGTTAACGTTGAATTTTTGGAAACCCGTAGCCCATTGTTATAATAAGTTTATCTATTAACAAAAATAATATGTTCTATTTTTTGGGCTGCTAAGTTTACTTTATACACAAGGAGAAACCAGCTCCAAAATCACTTTTCATTTCCTCCAGTGGGAATCGAATCCATAAACTGTCCCGTTTATAGTCTCACGCTTGTGCCCCTGCGCCTCTAACGTAAGTAATTGAAGAGTTTAATTTCAACAAATTCTGTGTATTTTGAGTGTTTCACAGAATTTCTTAACGATGCAGCCTCTAGTCTACTTTAGTCTCACAGACTGCTCTTAATTAGCACTAATAAATGTAACCAAAGAATAAATATATGTAGGTACATATGTCGATGATTTTGAAACTTTTCTCGATTCAAAATGTTTTTTTTTTCCATAGTTTTCTACATTGAGATGGTATTTATGTGGAATTTAGATTTGATTTTGATATCAAATTAATATGCTGTATCCCGTACTGGCAGCAAGGTGGAGGGGACCTAGTTTTCGAGACATTGAAAGCTGAGCGGTGGAAGTTAACGCCGTAGTTCATCTTGTTACCAGAGCGAAGAAATGAAAATAATTCTTTTCCGGATGGGAATAACTTACGCCAAAGCGCAGCAGCAGCACAGGTTCGATTCTAACCCGGGCAAGATTTTTTCCAAATAATCACAATTGTCAAATATCTGCCGAATAACTGAAAATCGGCTAACATACATGGGGGTAAAATGGATGAGGTCCTGAGGTCCTCCCAACCCATAAACAACCGTTGCACCGTCGATCGCGTTACATGCTATATATAGATATCTTAGATATTTAATTGATTTAAACCTTGTTTCTCTATTCCAGGTCGGGCGTATCCCGGCAGATCATCCGCTGGTGGGCGGACACAAGGGCCCGGTGTTGGACATCGCGTGGTGTCCCCACAACGACAATGTCATTGCTAGCGGTTCAGAAGATTGTGTTGTTAAGGTAACCTGTTCTGTCTTGGATTTTTCTTTTATTTGGCTTCAGACTGTTTCCCGCATATAGCAGAGTAGGCAGAGAACCTGGTAGCCTAAGATCAGACATATTAAGATATTTCCTTCATATGAAATTGTTAATTTTCTCCGTGGGAATTGAGCTCACTACTTTATGTTTACAGTCGCATGCTTGTGCCCACGGAAAACCTTTAGAATTCGGCGGAAAGCGGGGAACGGGAATTTCTTAACATTTAGTTCCAAGAATCCCTCTGCCTACATTTCTTTGTGCGTAATATAGCATAAAGTTAAAAGAAATGATAATTATTATCGTGAAAACGTTTCGATCAATAAAGGAATTTTGTAATAGTAATTAGTATCATCTCATTTTCAATAATAGGTACTAAAATGAATTTAATTGACTTGATGTCACGCGATTCTAACACGCCGAGACGAGACGAAGCGTCGTATAATTGTATAGGCGTGATTTTAATTATGGGCGTCGTGGTGCAGCGACACGGCGTTTGACAGGTGACGCGACGGCTGTGGATTCGATGTCCGTTTGAGGAATGATTTATTTTCATTTCTTTACTCTGGTAACAAGATTGCGGTCGGAGGTATAAAATATTTGATCCTTTCTTCGCTCTATTAACAAGGAGTGAGTAAACCCTTCATGAATTCGTTTGAAAGTGGCATACAAAAGTATTTTAATGAAGAACGGAGTGTCTTAACGCTAGGTTCCCAGATAGTAACCTGGGAACCCTGCTCTAAAAAGTACACTCTAAATAAAAAACCTACACTATCAAAATATTTCAGGTATGGCAGATCCCAGACGGTGGTCTGTCCAGGACGCTAACGGAGCCTGTGGTGGACCTGGTGTATCATCAGCGAAGAGTTGGACTTGTTCTATGGCATCCTACTGCGCAGAATGTTTTGTTAACGGCAGGTTCTGATAATCAGGTTAGTTATATAACATTATATGGGTAGATTTTATTTTTTATTAGGCTATAATTAAATTGTTTTTATGATTATATAATAATACAATGGAGAATAATCACTAATTTTAAATTCTAGCTCATCGTATTGTCTTTTAAAAACAAAAAATACTTGTGAAAGAATTATTTTGATACGTCTATTAGTTTTTGAGATATTGTCCTTTAAAGTAAGCGCGCGACGCGAGATTCCGTCGGGCCATAGCCGACTCGCGTGACGTCACAGGTCTTGCAAAACTCGCTCGCTCAGTTCATCTTCGTTCACTCGCAGTTCGCGCTCTTCTTTAGCTGGCGTTCCACCACAAATTTAGTTTCGTTTAATAAATAATATATAGGTATATTTTTAAAATCTTTTTTTTTTACATACATAATGTAATAGCGAGCATTGTATTTTAAGATATTGAAGTTTTGATAGTACTTTGTCAAAAAAACAGTTCTATCCTGCTCGATTTCATGGCGTGTTGTACCAAAATCTTTAGCTTTGATTATTTTTATTGTAGTATCGATACTAGAAAGCTTGAATTTTTTCCAACAACACTTGGCTTAGCTTGGGCGTTACCACAAACTTAATCAGTACTTTAATGGAGAGACTACTCAGAACTTTGATGGAGGCATACAGGAAAAGAAAGGAGAGCTCTGCATTAGATTTGCGGCCTTTTTAGATTTGTAGAAGGCCTTTAACTGTGTGCTTCGTCAATGTATTTGGAGGGCATTGCGATCCAAAGGGATCCCTGAGGTCTATTTTGAGATTATCAGAGATATGTACCACGATCCCGCTTTGCGATTCGCGATGGTTAGGACTGCTATTGGCGACACCAAACCCTTTAGATCACAGTAGGGGGTTCACCAAGGCTCGGCTTTTAGTTCGTTCTTATTTATTGTAGTGTACTGTCACGGCTCACATCCAGGACCAGCCTCCATTGCTGATGATGTACGCCGATGACATTACACTCATTGAAGAGAAGCAACTAATGCTGGAGCGTAAAGTGAACCTCTGGAAGGGTGCGCTTCAGAACGGCGGTCTTAAACAAAATGTGTCGAAGACCGAATACATAGCCTGAGGGAGCCCGGACTCGAGCACTGTCCTTATAGGTCCTGAGCCAGCCGTTAAGTTGGAAAAGTTTCAAGTACCTTGGATCCGTTATGCATGAGTCTGGAGGCATCGATCGCGATGTCCATGGCTGGATAAGCGCAGCCTGGGCCAAATGATGGGAGGTTATTGGTGTGGTCTGCGACCGCAGAATACCACCCAAGCTCAACGGGCTGATATATAAGAGCATCATCTGACTGGTTCTATTATAGGGCAGCGAATGTTGGCCAGCACTATCTCGGTTCGCTGAGGAGCTTCACGTCACGGAAATGAAGATGCTGCGGTCTGACGCAGTCGAGGTAGACTTGGGGTCCACGACGTAGCGGATAAGCTCCAAGAGCGTGGTCTAAGATGGTATGGCAACGTTACGCGCCGGCGTAGGAACTATGTCAGATGCAAGTTTCTTGCTATGTCTGTCCTGTCCCTGGAGCTAGACCTCCGAACGCCCAAGAATGCGGTGTTTGGATGTCGTGATGCAGGACATGAGTGCCAATGGTCGAACCACTCAGGACGTTACAGATCGTGTTAAGTGGAGTAGGTTAAGCAGGAAGGCAGACCCTGGCAACATACGCCGGGATTAACGCCAAGAAAAAGAAGACTTGGTTGCAGTTGTTGAAGACTCGTCGCTTCGACGATGTAGCCCATTATAAATGTCATGGTATGTTTACAATCACCTCTGCTGGCGGCACAATTTTCGCAGATTACGTATAAACTTATTGCTTCTTTTCATTGCATTCTAAGCTGCAATAATATAGTTTAATACGTGCACGGTGTTCTGCTGTAATCTACATTTGACAATACATACATAACCTACTCTTTTAACTTATACGTACGCAATAGCACGCAATAGTACGCATCATGACCATAACTCTCTCTTGCCGATCTTCAATAATCACAATAAAAATATTATTCAGATATACATATATAAAAATATTAAAAAATACTGCATGAATTTAGTTATATTATTTTCACTTATAAAACAATCTTACTACTTTGAACTTGAATAAAAAGTTTGGTACTTTTAACGCAAATAGCGTTACCTACAATATGAAACTAGTTAGGTTGGGTTACATTACAGTTTTAAATAAATAATTTCAAATAAAATAACGTAAGATAGTTATTATATATACCCCAAATTGACATAATATTACTAGTTAGACAACAAAACTTACCTTCGCATTTTTACTCCTCGCATTTCTGCGGCGACGAAATCACTATTTTCCGATAAATAATCGGCAACCATAAATCCATCTATTACAGGTAGGTTATCCGATTGATCTTTTTCGAATCCTTCACCCATTTTAATTAATTTTATTAACACTAAACACAAGGGAGTAACAAACAAACAAAGTACTGCGCGAGATCTCTTATCACCGTTGGCGACTAGTGAGTTCTGCCAGACCTGTGACGTCACCGCCGGCCGCGGGACTGTTAGCGGCATTTGAAATTTTTGCAAACTTCAAATGCCTGTAAAATCATAACTACTTGGTTATTTTTAATGAAACAAAAGCTAGTGTATTTGTATACGTAAAGACATTACTGTAACGAACTTTGAAGCATTATTTCATACCTATTACCATTCCTCATTGTGATGTTGCTACTGATATGAGGAACTGTTTAGTTTGTTGTTACCGCTTCTCAATAGAACTGCCTTCAGACTCGTGGTGGTTTTTTCATGTAGCATGTTCATTTCATTGAAAAGTAGAAAATAAAAGTAAAAGTCTATCAAGTAAAGAATATTTTGGGTTTCAATATAATTTAAAGATGAAGTTATTTTGATAGAAAGAAGGAAAAAATAAGAAAGTTATAAAGATTTTAACTTTAGAAAGTACACACTAAATTATTGTATTAAGGTGTTGAGAGAAATAAAAACATTTTCCAATACTGTATAATATTCCATACCATTCAGTTTGAAAATTAACACCGTAAAGTAGACAGTCTATACTTATTTATTTCTTTAGCTTTTATAGTCATATCCTTTTCATATATTAGTCTATTAAGTTTATACCTAAAAATGGTTGTGAAAATAAAAAGGACTATGCCATCAGATAGCAATATGGAACGTAGGCACGGGCGAAGTCCTGATAACGCTGGACTGCCATCCCGACCTCATATACTCCGCTTGCTGGAACTGGACCGGCTCCAAGTTGTTAACAACATGCAGAGATAAGAAGATTAGGTGAGAATTTTCTTTTATTTTGTTTGTTATGTCAAATAGAAATTAAAAATTTTACTTTACCTGTAATAAAATTCCACAATAGATTTTATATATGCAAATTGAATAAATCAGCTTCACGCTGTATCCCGCACACAGCAGGGTAGGCAGAGGGAACCTAGTGTTAAGACACTCCGTTACCCACTTTCTGCCGAATTCTGGAGGCATTGCTGAGTGGCGAGTGAGAGAGTGAGTTGTGAGAAAGTGGCTGCCCTCAACTGAAACGATTGTAAATTTAAATTTATTTTCAAAATAACATAACTAATCCATGTTTATAATTTTATTATCTATATCCATAAAAGTATTTATAAAATAGTAAATAAATGTGATATTTGATAGAATTATAGACCCGCGTAAAGGAGAAGTGGAATCCGAAGCGATCGCCCACGAGGGCAGTAAGGCGTCCAGAGCTATATTTTTGAAACATGGCCTCGTTTTTACTACTGGGTAAGTTTACTTGTTATGTTTAAATTATAACAGTTTACTTATTTTCTTAGTCCTGTTTTTTTTCTGTAAATTTTCTAGTTACATGGTAGTATTTAAAATGTTTAATAGTTAAATGTTTAATGTTTGATAGTGACTTATGTTTTTGGTTCTTTTGTCCTTTCCTATTGTATAAAGTGAGGGTTGCGTGAAATTATAAGAACGAGGCAAAAAGGTTCTGAAAATATACCGACGGTCTCTAGGTAAAGTGTCGCAGTAATTGCAAGCTGATTGCTTTTGAACTACTTACAACGGTAGTTTTCGATTACATACGTGTAAATTTTAATTTAAATTATATGATTTATTTTTTGTTTATGTAAATGTGTTTTCCAGCTTCAGCCGCATGTCGGAACGCCAATACTCGCTCCGCACTCCGGACGCGCTTAACGAACCTATAGTGACCGTCGAGATAGACACTAGCAACGGCGTCATGTTCCCGTTGTACGATCCCGATACGAATCTGATTTATTTGTGTGGGAAGGGGGATTCCGTTATACGATATTTTGAGGTATGTTTTATTAGGGTTTTTTTTGGTTTCACTCTGTATCTCGTATATAACATGGTATTCAGAGGAAACCTGGGGATCCTTAATTAAGACATTTCCGAATTCGTGAAGCATTGCTTGTTGAGTGGCAGAATTCAACATGGCGCTTTGGCTCATTGCCAGAACGAGGAAATGAAAATATGAAATATTTAATTTCATTGAGTGAGAATCGAACTCACAACCCGTCGTGGTTATAGCTGCACGCTTGTGCTACTTACACCATAACTGAAGTCTTACTTTGAAACTATATTTATAGTAATACAGACTATTACTATAAACGTGTTTAAATTAACTCACATTAATGACTCTTCCTCATATAATATTTTCCGGTATTTATATTTCCAGGTCACACCAGAACCACCATTTGTGCATTACATCAACACTTTCCAAACACCGGACCCACAACGAGGTATTTAATAATAAACCTTATTTCTTGTATTTAAACTGCTGCTGCTTCTTAGAAGAAAGAAACAATAGATATTATAAAATGTTAATAATTTACTATCGCAGCAGCAGGCATCTTGCTGGAAATGTAATGGTTGTGGGTTCAATCCCCATGAGAAAATGATATTTAGTTCTTTGGGAAAAAATCTGTGGAACGGGGTAATTTAACACGTAAGATATGTCACATAAAACGTCTTAATGTCTATGTACTGGCAAGACAAAGCGCGGTATTGAGTTCCACCACCCAACATGCAATGTCTCCAGTTCACACATAGTGAAGTGTCTCAACACTATTACTACTATTTTCCTCTGCTTACTCTGATATAACGGTCGCATTTGTAATTTTGTTCATTTACGCCAATTAATATAATATTTGCAGGTATCGGCATGATGCCAAAGCGCGGTTGCGACGTGGCGACGTGTGAGATTGCTAAGTTCTATAGGCTGAATAATTCTGGTCTTTGTCAGGTAGGTTTTCAATTAATTATTAAATGTGTATTTTTATTTTGGGACTTTCTATTTAGTTTTTTTTAAATTTTAGCTCTAAAAAAAACATTTTTGATAGTAAAACAAAATGTGACATTTTGTGTGGTGACATGTTTGTGTAAGTTCTATGTATATTTGTTGCGCATCGTTACCAGAGCGAGGAAATAACAAAAATATTTCATTCTTCCGATTCGGAATCGTCCCACATCCGTCTGGTTTACAGTCCCTGCGCCAGGATGGCCTCTAATTTAATTTTTGTTCCTGAAGAAATGTTTATATAACAAATCTTCATATTCACAACATCACACCGTTAGTGCAATTACGTTATGTAACAATTTTTGAAAAATAAGGTATTATTTTAATCAAAAAACCCAATAACTTAAGTTCAATCAATTCATACCAACAGGTAGTATCAATGACAGTGCCCCGTAAGTCCGAGCTCTTCCAAGAGGACCTGTACCCTGACACCCTCAGTGATGAAGCATCGCTGACTGCGGACGAGTGGCTCGCTGGCGAGGACGCGGAACCCTGTACCATGTCTCTGAAGGTAGACTTTGTAAATATGGATACAGCCAATCAGATTTAAGGATATGTCCATTTTTATCCTAAAAGCTAGCATAGCTTTTAGGAAAAAAATGTTTAAGCTTTTTGATATCAATATTTGTATGACTATGTTGTAGGAGTATAAACATACTCTTTGGATTCTATAGCCACACCCTCTACAGCACGAGGCTAGAATCAAACTAGTGTCTCCACTCAAAGTTTAAACCACGACCACAATACTATAACCACGCCCATTTTAGGTATACAGCCATTCACCCATATGGTCTATTAAAGATTCCTCGCGTACGGTTAAAATCACGGCCAATTATGTGTGTTTGAAAGCTGAGATAATATTTGTGAAATATAAACGTAAATAAATATTTCACTTCCTCGAGTGGGGATCGAACCCACAACCGTCGCGTTACTGGTACACCCATGTGCCGCTGCGTCACGACGTCCTGATTTGATTTTGATTCTATTTTTTTTTCTAAAAATCTACTTAGCATATTAAAATGATACATAGATATATAAATTTTTATTACAATTTTTATAATTCTCTCTTGCTATCAGTATAACTGATTGGTATACAGTATGTGTTTTTTTCTGTTTTTGTGTTTATTTTAAGTCTATTCTTGTATAGAGCTAATAATTTTATTATTAGTTAAATACAATCTAAACAAATGTTTGCATTTTTGTTGTAAGCATGATTTGTGTATATTAACAGGAAGGTAAGTATGTTAGTGTAATTTATCTACTAATATTATAAATATCAGTTTCACGTTTTATCCCGCATATAGCAAACAGGGTAGGCAGGAGTGTAGTAGTGGTAAGACACTCTTTCCGATTTTCGTACAATTTGCGTGTGGCGCTTTGTCTCGACGTCAGAAAAAAAACACAAATTGTATATATCATTTCTTCAAGTGGGAATTGAGCTCACAACCTGTCAAATTTACAGTTACACACTTGTGCCTCTGTGCCATAACTGGCCTCAAAAATCGTAAAAATCAATGCTACGGAAGGTGGAAAACGGAAATGTGTTAACACTAGGCCCCCTCTTCCTAATCTGCTATGTATGGAATAAAACGTGAAGCTAAAAAATAAAAAATACATCATTCCACACAATTTATTTATGTTCTAAGTATACCACGTTATGAGTTAACCCACTTTTAAAACATACATTGCGAATAGACATGATTACAAATAATAAAACTATTATAAACTATAATTTTTTTTGATCATTTGAATTTAAATATCATTGTGATAAAGATAAAAAAATTATAGATACTGTTCAATTTTTATTAAATCAAATCTACATTGGGTTGGTTCATAAAACATCGCACGTTTAATAATAAACAGAAATATCATTAAAACGTATATTTTAAAAGTACTATTCAAGTCTTAATAAACATAAATTATAATGGTGAAATATGTCAATGTGACATTCTTGGTTTATGTAATATTAAATAAATGTTGAAATAATATTTATTATCTGTTATATGTATTATGAAATATTGTTTTGTTGATATTTGTTTTAGTTATTAAAAGTGCGATTTTATTTTTAAGTGTTTTATACTATATACAGCATTTGTCGCAATTAATGTTTCTGTTGGCTTATTTCTAACCAATACATGACTTGGCAATGAGCGTGTGGTGTGTTATAATGATAATTTACTTTTATTTGACTAACTATAACTTTTAACTTTATTTAAATTTTCGTTTATTTTTATGATTATTGTTTTGAATTGTCCCTTGTTTATTTTGTAATTTGAATTTATTTCGTTTCTAAAGTAAATTTAAGCTAAATTAACTTTTATTACTTACTACAACAATGTTATACTATTTGCTATATAATAAATTAAGAAAGTCCCCCAACAATCGTCCACTCACACAAAAGTCAACAGAAACACAGACAGATGCTATAGGCTAGGTGATCCTAACCGAACTGCAGGAGCGCGCGCTGCTTGTACAGGGCGGGTACGTGGCGGGGCGCGCCACGCAGCTGCAGGTCACCAAGCGCAACGCGCTCGCCACGCCGCGCGAGCGCGAACGTAAGCGGGACGACGAGCGCGAGCGGGACGCCGAGCGCTCGCCCACGCCCGCTCAGAGGGACTCGCAAGCGCCTACACCGGCCTCGGCCACACCGCCGCCCGCCTTTACTGCCATGGTGGTAAGTATCAATACGTACACGCACGTTTTTTTCATACATTAATGAAATATGTAATATAGTTTCAAAGAAAATTTCATAATAAAATTCGCTACTTTATATCGAATGATTTGTGATATTAAAAAATAAACTAATATAATGATATTGTTAATACATTTTACAGGAAAAACAACTCTCCGACCTAGTAGAAGAGATACGCAAGCTGAAATCGGTGATTGTCAAGCAAGAGAATCGTATCCGCGCCCTCGAGGCCACCGTGAAGGCAGGCCTGGCACCTCCCGCCCCCACGCCGCCGGCGCCCGCCCCCACGCCTCCTGCGCCTTCTCCCAACAATCACGACGACGGCATGGCACCCGACGAGGTTTGAGAAACTGTGCCTGAGACGTTTATGCATATTAAATGAAGGTATTTTAACCTTATTAAAATTATCCAATATATTTTTTAAACCCAATATTTTAAATATTTTTTAGTAACTTCGTGGTCTACCTGTCAAGTTGTGACAAAGACTTGTGTTGGTTTATTTTTTTTCCACTTTCAAAGAGTCACTTGTTTGAAATTGATACATTTTGTAATATTAACAAGCATTACTGAACAAAAAGTAAGTAAACATAAAATAATATAAAAAAAAACATCCAATGTTTTATAGTTAAAATAGTTTCATTTAACATGCGGCCGGTTTGAGAATCTGTGGTCATCAATATCAATTGCTTAGTAGCTTTTTTCAGAGATTTTAAAGTTGTTTTTTATCTTTGGTCAGAAGTTTTCACAAAGGGATTCTTTTATGCATACAAATTCGTTTAGCACACACATACAAATATTTTTTTTTATGTAAATGTATATGACTTCTAAACAATTGGTTGATAAACAGTTGTATAGGTTAATAATGTTTTTTTTTTGTATCTGTATTATACTAAGGAGTGGAAGGGGGTTCTTCTATTTGGACCAATTTATATTTAGCTATGTGTCTAAATGATTTATGCTAATTAAAAAAATATCGTAATTAATTACAGTCTTAAAATTTTTGTTATAGTGTTCTTGTCATTAAAGTGTAAAAAAGTGTCTGACAATTTTTGATATAACAGTTACTATTTTTCTTAGCATGTCATTTCATTTACACACAGAGTTAATATTAAATGCTTCAAATCAACACATATAGGTTCTTAAAATATTATATCATATTTACATATAAATATAAAAAAGGCTAAATTGAAAAGTGACATATTTTTTTAAAAATAAACTTAATCAACGCGCCTAAAGCACTAGATGGCGCAAGTGTCTTCGGAATTTTCTAATTATCCGTAAAGTAAGTTAAAAACTTTAACTGCCCGTAATTGTGCTACTTTTCCATTCAACCGATATAGAGAAAACAAATTGACAATAACTTATTCTCAATACTATAATTATTTACACTACAATATGGTATATATAAATGTTATAATAATCATTTAAAACATCACTTTAAAAATATATATTATTTGTAAATAAGTCAACCTGTGCCTTATTATAGACAATTTTGTCACAAATTGGTTTAAATATGTACTATTAAAATAATATATATTGTATTTAGACATTTCTCAGAGATTTTCTCAAAATAAATGTTCTAATATTTTATGGATCTTTACAAGTGTGCATAGTTAGTAAATAAATGTATACAGATTTTTATATGGCAGCACTATACTTTAAAATATAATTAAATTTTCAACAATTTTGTCATTTTCGAAAAATAAATCTTTTTAAAGATATATTTTGCATTTGATGATAAATTTTTAAAATAAGAAGTTTTTAATCTGTATTTTACTAGTTTATATTTACTGAAGCAATATATTATAATTATTTATTGTTTGATATTATTAAAACATAACAATTAAATAGAGCGAGGTGACTACAGATATAGTATTTCGCTCTTCGTATAAAAGAGACTTTATATTATATAGCGTTAGTTTTTTTATTCTGTAGCAAATTTTGTAGATGTCATTTTAAATCAAATAACATTGATGACGTACTGAATCCTAGTTTTCGTAAAGTGAGCCCATTGTAAGATTAATATGTAAAATATTTTCATTTAAAACCACATTTAATGTAATTATAATTTCAATTCACATTTAGCTTTAGTTTTTAAGAGTCCAGTAACATGGTGCTTTACTTTAAATATTTATCGCTTCGAAATGACTCGTTTTTCTCTAATAATACTAACAATATCCGTTTTTTTTACCCTCTACATAGATTTATTGGATGAACGTGCTATGTTCTTGGTCATCATTTTGATAAATTAAATATAGCTCATTTAGGATTTACACATCCTTTTAACTACTGAACTAGCACGGAATACATTCTTATGACGAAACGCTGGTCAATTTCACCTACTCTTTAAATATCTCGACATTTTGGCCATTTTCTTTCATTAGTTTATTATGAAACACACAGTTATGATCTGGCAGCCAATAAAAACTTTTTTTATAGCTTTGGATGTAAACGTTGCGATCATAACTCGTTGGTTTTGACAGCTAGTCACGTCACTTGATTTTGACATTTGACAGTTAAGTTATGCTGTCTCTCTTCAGGCAGCAAGTATTATAGTTTAAATAAAATAGTATTATTATTATGATTCTTTTTTTTCCTAATTTTAAGATGGCGTAATTTTAGATGTTCTATTGTAAGATCATGACAAGGCAGTGTATGTATTTGTTTGTATGAAATGCTTTTTACCTTTGAGGGGTTTTGTGTAAATTATTTCTTGTATTTTGTATGTGAAGCTTCGTTTTGTATTTTTTATTTTCTCTTTTTTTTTATTCTAACCGACGCGACGCAGGAATAGCGAGCTGTGTACTTATTGTTATTAGATACAACAATAATGTAACGAAATATTTAATTAACTTGACAATATTTATTATACTGGTCGCTTTTTAGTATTTTTAAGGTGCCAAATATATGAAATGCTCAATTTGGCGATTGTTTGTATTAAAAATTGCGGCGTTTATTGAATATTGCTAGCTAAAGTCGCTTTATATTAATTTGTATGACAGCCTGTCCCCATACTGAGATGGCTAAATAAACATGTTTTTTTATAGAAAATCCGCTGTCAAAATTGAAAATAGTAATAATAGCGCACAATAAAACAGTCAGCAAATATAATAATGAGATTGTGCATTTATTGCAGTGCGTAATTGGACTTGGTTAGATTTATGTAATATTTGTTTCTATATCAAAATCTTTGCGAGATTTGGATTTTTTTTTAAATTATACATATATAAATCGAGATTATGGCAACCGGTGTTTTTTTGTATGTTTATTTGTCGAAAAAATTCAATTAAAATTTAATTGGTTGTTATAATCTATTTCAATAATAAAATAATGCTTTCTTTTATGTCAATAAAGTAAATAATTATAGATTTTGTTGTTGTTTTAAGAATTATATACGAATTGGTGCTAAGTGGAAGTGCTAATTGTGCTAAAAGAAAATATAAATGTTTAAATAGATTATTGAAAAATGGATCTCTTGATTACATATTATATATCATCACTGTGTTTATAAAAAAATAAAATAAGTTTTACTATGATTTTTTTATACATAAACTTGATAAATTCCAATATATGAGATAAAAAAAATTTAATAATCAAAAAAATTACAAGTATAAAAATAAATAGTAGTAAAATTTCATTTCATGCCTCAAAGCCTACTTAAACAACGTTGAAGGCGAGGACCAGTAAATAAATAAAACTATTTTAAGACACAGCGACGATATATGTATATTAATTTACAGATTTTTAACTTGTAATACAATTCTAATGGATTTAAAAGCAATTTTTGTATTTTAAAGTAATTTGGTCAATTTATAATATAATAGTTGTAAGTGTCATGTTGTTAATACTCAGATGATTGCAATATAAAAAAAGTTGAGCAGAAATAAATGTCTATTTTACTATTTTCATTGTTGGTATTATTTTTTTTGGATGATCCTAACCTTCAGATGGTAGAAAAAAATATGAAGTTACAAAAAAAAGAACACAGAAGTCAGACGACCCAGTATATTCCACATACACTATTAATAGCAAGAAATAAATCACCAAAAGAAAAAAACAGTTTGTGATTTCAAATTTCGTTTAACCCTAAATATTTGTATGTCTCAATTCATCCAGGGTTTCGCTTGATCTATACTATGATTTTTTTACTAATTTAAATTGTTATTATGTTCTAACAATATCACTTTGAATACAATATCTTTATAATGAAAATTAGTTTTAAATTAATAAAAATATGTACCAATTTTGTTGAGCTAAATACTTAAAATTTTACTACTTCGAGGTTGCTAATTTCAAATCTAGCCTCATATTGTTTTTAGCAGCTCCTGGGGCTCTACTCTTGACGGCAATATCCAACTATCAATCAAGAATAAACGTCATTTGGTACTCTTGAAAGCAAGTCCAATAGCGCCATCTGCCTGTCGATTGCCTTAACTAAAAATCATTGGAAAAATTCGTTAGGATTGTCAATTTTGTGATATTTGGTACTCTTGACGCGATTTTGACAGCTAAAATGACAGCTAAAATTGGAAAGGAATTGTGAATTTAGTCAATAGCTAAAGAGTAATTTATTAGAGATTGATTTGTTATTTTTCTCGTGAAAACGGCAATAAAATGGTTTTGTATTGTGTTTTGAGGAAAACATATATAAATTAGACCTTAAATAATAATGAAATACGCGTCGATTCGCGAAATTTAAAGGAAAATTAAAACTATTCAATGTCTAAAAATGTTATGGAGGTGATACGAAAAAATAAGTAGAATTTGTCACGTAAAGCCCAAAAATCTAAGGAGAAATTAATGACCGTAACTTAAAAATACTAGGTAAGTTAAGTATTTATCTATATATATAATAAATAGTAACTGCTAATTAAAGTGCAAAAGCAAAATCACTGAGTATTTATTTTTCATATGTGTAATACAGATTTAAGTATATTTTCAGTGGACTCATCTTTTGAAGGAATTTCAATTAGAATGAGCACACAATTAAATATTATTTACATCATTGAAATACCATCACAGAAAAAATGTATTTGCTTTGTAAAAATACATATTTAATAAGTACTAATATATCATTGGTACTTAATAGTTTATCAACTACCATAGTAAATATAATTACACATGTAATAATAGTAATTATCATTTTATAGGTGACTGTATGTATGCTCAAAAGTGGATATTTGATGACCTCTAGATGTAGATGCAGCTTGCAGGAACTTTAGAAGAATATTTCACCAAAATTCACATTTTTGCTCAATCTAAATAAATAATTATGTTCATGAATGGGAACACTAGGGTGCGGCATTGTAAATAAATAACACATATTGCAAGTGACAGCATATGTGATAAAGTATTACCCTAGAAATGGATTGGAAGACTTGGAGGCAGAAGAAGTAGAAGCCTTCAAACATAACAACTAACTGACGGTAGTAAAAACATATAATAGCTGCAAAATGAACAGAAAATAGGTTTATTTTAATCCAGAAGTTATAAAAAGTTTTTATAAATAAATTTATATTTTTTTATTTTAATATTAAGATATTGACTAACAATGTTTTTTTTAAAATGAACACTACTCTTAAAATAAAAAATAGCTGAGTGATGCTGTAAGATATTGAATTTTCTTATAAACTTATATAAAATAACATTGATATTTAATTACTATTGCTTGATAGAATTACCGAGTAATTTTTACTTATGTATTTATTACAAAATTATATTCTACTGTACTATATTGTTTTATTTAATGAAACCAATTAAATAATAAATAAATTATATTAGTTTTTCAAATTAATTATTTTGAATTTATCAAAATTTTACAAAAATGGTCAAAATTATGAGTCTGTCACTGTATAATAGTACCTCTATATTAATATAGATATAATATCTATGTTTGTATGTTTTTTCATATAGTTAAAGGAAAAAGTTTGTCTTTTTATACAATAAAATATAATCAAATTTTATGTACTTATTTATGGCACTAATGTATAGCCTTAAGCTTTATGATATTATACATAATATGATAATGGTATAAATATTCTTATAATAAAAAGACATGTCGTAGTAAAGCATTTTTTTATTAACACTTTTATTTTAATAACTTTTATAAACGTAATGGACTAATAAATATTATACCCAAAATAATAAATCTTTCTTTAAATATAAAAATTTTGAGCGCCTTTAACATACAATTTTGTGTGTTTCTTTCAAATAAAAACAACCCTTTATTTTCGTTTGCGTGAGCTTCAATAGCATTTAACTCTTGTTACTATGTAATACTTTGCTTAATTAAACATTTTCAACCTTTTTAAAAATTTATTTATAGCCTAAATCCACATCGGTTGTAGAAATATGTTTATTATAATTGTAAACATAAACATATTAAGACAGATATAGACATCAAATGGTTTTTTTCATAAAAACAGTGTAAATCATTAGACATACAGATAAAATATATCCATTTTTAAGAACGACTTTAAAGATTTCGTTGTTTTTTAAGTAAAACAAAATAAATATGATTTATTATTATTGTTTTAAGAAAAAACGAGCATTTAAATAATTTTTTTAAAGGAGGAATGCATGGTTATTATGTATCGCGGAGTTATCGGTATAAAGTGTACAACACTAACTGTCAGTTATAACGGCGTTACGATTGGCCAAGAAAATAGTAATCCAACATTGACAATATTGGTTTCAAGAGTACCAAAACTACGTCGCCGCAGGATTGGATTGTCCAATGTTAGACGTCAATCTTGAATAGCGATTGCCGTCAAGAGTTAGGCCCCTGTTTATGAGATACAGCTATCAGGCATATTTTTGTACTAGTCACATTTAAATAATGCAATGCATCGGAGATTTTAACTTCTCGATTAAAGCATTCTTTGCATCTTTTAACCCCAGAAATAAAAATGTAATTTTATCGTAATTAAAAGATAGATTTGCTTACTATCTAGGCTTTGATAAATTATTGTTGAAAATTTGTTAATTTCAATTCCTCTCTCTGGTAACCTAGCAAAGCGCAGCTGTGAGGTCCGCCACTCAATACGCAATGCCTCCAGAATTCGACGGAAAGTGGGAAACGGAAAGGACTTATGGGAATAGTGTCTTAAGAATAGGTTCCCCTTTGCCCACCCTGTTATGTGTGGGGTACAGCGTGAAACTAAAAACTATAATCATTAAAATCCGAAGTAGCTTCAATTAATAGAATGGAATGAATTTGGATAATTGGACAAATGTAGAAAAAAAAACTTATAACCTCTTTATATCAAAATATTTATTTATCACCATCAAACGCTTGATCAAACTGTTCACTCGTTATCTTCCTCTTCTTCAATTTCTTTATCAAAGCCACGTCGGCTGCCAACTCTTCTAATTCTTCTTGTGTCACTGCTTTCCTCTTCTTACCTTTACCTGTTAAAAATATCATAAAAAAAGATTTGTAACATAGTTAACCCACCAAAAAACATTTTCACAGCAAAATGTGTGGCTTGGCCTTATCGCTATGGTAAGTTATGGACGTCCAAGAAGACGGCATTTCCAGAAAAACTAGTTTACGCTTCGTTTCATTCGTCTTGGAGATAAAAGAATGGCTACCAACATAAACTACTCCAACTTTTTAATCTAGCATGAATTTGTAACACATTACATATAAATGTTTCTATTTTTATAATTGTTACCTTGTTCATTGTGTTTTATTTTTAATTCTTTCCTTTTCTTTCTTTTCTCCTTCCTTTCGTCTTTATTTTGTTTTGTTTGTTCCCATGGTTTGGTTTTTACCTGTAAATTGAATGGATAGTTTATATTATTGACGTGATAACGTTTTATAAATCGATGAACGCTGGCTGTACACACGAAGAGGCACGTCTCTTTGTCACGTTCTGTTTGAGTCGAGCGTGCGAGCGAGAGCGCGAAACAAACGATTGAAAAGATTATTGAAAAAATAATAATTTAGACTTCAGCAAAAATTATTCAAACTAAAGATAATTCAGTGATAATCATTCAATTTAAATCAAGTATATAATGTTTCATCAATGTTTTCTTATGACATTATCACGTAAAATGATCGTCTGTAAGCCAACTTCACAAACTACCAGTTATTTTAAAGTTGTTTTAATTTGAATTATTTTCATACTCTTTTTTTTAGAAAGATAAAGTCTGCTACCTAATAGTGTGTTTAAAATAAAGAATGGAGTGTCTTGGCCTAGAAAAAATATATTCCAGTTATATATAATTATTATAGTGTTACGTAATATATCGATTACCATTTTCTTTCTTTTCTTGGATGGCCACGTCCCAGTCTTCTTATACTCTTCCAACTTCTGCAACCTGCTGGTTTCCTTTTGCTTATCTTTATACGGTATACTATTAAAATCTATTTTATCTTTAGGTCCCACAAATTGTTTCTTATGTTCTTCCTTTATTTCGGGCATTAGAGGTAACTTGAGTAAACCGTAGCTAGTTGCTATATGGCCTAAGGGAAGTTCCTTTAGTTGCAATAATATATTGCATTCGTGTTTAGAATATGCCCGTATGTGCGAAACGAAAGCCTTTAGTCCTTTGTCTAGAACGGATCTATCTTTTTTTTGTTGATCGTGTAGTATTGTTAGTACCTGTTGAAAATCAATCTTATGGTAAAGAGGTTTGTCTAATTGAATGCAATTGTCAATTTCATTTGAGCTGATTGATAAAATGTTGTTTTAATTTTCATTTTTCAAGTCACGAAGTCAATTCTCAAAGTATGAGAAATTAAAAAAGTGATTGTACTTGTTTTTTTTATTATTTTAATGGCGGTGTGATTTGGCAAAATTATTTTATCTTAAGAACAGAAGGTGTGGAAAAATGATAATGCTGAAATCATTTTTACATTTATTGCCTTCTGTCTGGCACTGAATAAAATTGTGTTGTTTTATCTGTATTTTATACTTCCGACTAATTTGAATATTATCACTTAATTCCCTCGAATTTATTAGTGTGTAATTTCACATTCTGAATGGCTTTAAATGACATATATGTAGCTGTTGTCAGTTGGCGGCAATGGTAATAAAGAGCTCAGATGTTCCATCATGAACAATTTGGTTAGCCTTTTATGATAAGATCTTCTTTTTAAGAAGATACTTTCCATTGAAGAAACAATGAATAAACAAAAACTCACTTTATCCTTCAATTTCTCAGTAATCTTTATATCATCACTGGATTCCCTCCAATCTGTCAGTTCCACTTTCTGATTAGCCTTTATAAATGGCACGTAGCTGTCTTCAGTTGGCAGCAATGGGAGTAAGGAGCAACCTGAAGCCCCACCTCGCGCAGTTCTACCGACCCTGTGAACTAGTGCCGCTGGACTGGTTGGAGGTTCCCATTGAAGCACCCATTGTACTTCTGGTATGTCGAGACCTCTGGAAAAAAGAATTAAATTTTCTGATGAAACATCAGTTAGTAACATTCATTTAATAAAAACTTCTACAAAACAAAATTTTTAACAATGTAGAATAGAGTTCTTTTTATTAGTAATATGAACTATTGTACAAATCCTAATTTTTGCCTTAATGCATCAGCATTATTTCAGTTTAAAAAATGGTCATTAAATGTTAGGCCTATCCTGACTATTTATAAACACTGTTATAGATTCGATCCCAACTCAGAGGAATGCATTATTTTTATTTCTTTATTCCAACAAGATAAAGAGCCACTCAACACACATCACTCGTTCTGATAAAAGTGGAGAATGGAGTGTCTTGACATCAGATTTTCTCTGCCTATTCTATGTGCGATACAAAGCCATTATATACAGGTGAAGCAGAGTAAAACATTGAGATGAGGGCAGTTGAACTTAGCTTTATCTGATTAGCACAGGACATGCAAAAGTGAAGGTATTTTTATTAAGGATGTAAGTATACATCAAATATAAAAATTATCTTATAGATATTTGAAAATAAATAGTTAAATTTGTTAAGATAGCTATGTTAAGAACTTGACAACATTATCACTAACCTTGCCAATAAATCCGTACACAATAAAATAGTATTATCAGATGCTCTAAAATTCTCCAAAATTTTGCTTCTTTTTTGTTTCATTTTCCCATGAATAGAAAATATTTTTATATCGGGCACAAATACCGGTAACACATCAGCCCAATAGTCGACACAGGCACAAGTCGGTAAAAAGAATAAACCTTTTAAAGTTTTTCTATTTCTAATAAAATTCAGTAAAAATAGAAATTTATCCTGTGGTTCGACAATTACGTAATAATTTTCTAAAGATAATGGAGTACTAATGGAAGATTTTTCTTTAACACTTATTAAAACTGGGTTTCTTAGACCAGCTCTGACCAAATCCTGCAGTTCCTTAGTTTGTGTGGCCGAAAACAAACCAGTTCGCCTCTGTCTGGGTAAATATTGTAATATTGTTGTAAGAGTTGCAGTAAATCCTAAATCTAGTAACCGGTCAGCTTCATCCAGTACTAGAAATTCCTGAAAATAATTTCAAATCATATACTGTATAAATAAATGTCTATATAAATAATTAATAGGGAGTATATTTTATTTGCATTATGATATATTCCAATGCTAAAAAAAACATATTATGTATATTATACCAAATCTTTTAATCTTCCAGGCAAATTTAAATATTTTCTCTCTGCTAGTAAATCTTGAAACCTCCCAGGAGTACACACAACAATTTGAGCACCTTTTTGCATACTTTCCGCATCAGCTTCTATAGGTCTGCCACCAACCAGTAATGATAGAGTTATATGCTTTAACTCAGGTTCTTCTAAGAATTGTTGAATTACCTGAAAAAAACGGTAAAAAAAACAACATGATTTAAGATTATTATTTTTGACATTGAATTGTGTCCGTCTCAAACATTGGATAGTGTGTTGTGAAGACAGGATTTTAACTCTAGGGTCCCTCTGTCTACTCTCCTATATGTGGAATACACAGTGAAGCAAAAAAGCTAAGAATTGTTCAGAAAGCTACTACCAGCTAAGAGAATAGTAGTTAACTTAAAGGGCTAGAGATAAAACATGAATCTAGAAAAGGTCTAAACCTTTCATAGCAATATGATACTTATACAGAATGTGTGTATTGTGTAATAATTACTTTATAACCTTGAATTTAAAGTAATAAGTCTGAAATCATTTAAGATTTTTTATTAAAAATTTGTCTTAAATAAAAAAAACCTTATGAAATATTAAACAATATTTGAATTTACCATAAATATCTGCGTAGCCAATTCTCGAGTCGGCGAAATAATAACAGCATATACAAAATCTTTTCTCAATGGTGTTTCTTTTTCTCTTTTCATTAACATTTCTAACAAAGGAACTACGAAGGCCAACGTTTTGCCGGATCCTGTTACAGCTTCAGCAACTACATCTTTACAAGACAAGATAAGAGGAATAACAGCCGCCTGTATGGGAGTTAACGTTTTAAAACCTTGCTTATTGATACAGTTTAACACTGGCAGTGATAGCGCAGGTGTGACTTTTGACCACACTTTAATGACCATTTTCTTTTTGTATTTTTACCACTTTTATTAATGAAATCTTAAATGAAAACATACTGCTTTGCACCACATGAGTTTGACTTTGACATTTGTAGAATGTAGCGTGTGTACAAATGACAATTGCTGTGACAATGACAACTAATGTCTGTCCTAAAATGGACAATGGAAGATTAGAAATCATATAGTACGGTATACTCTATTATTGTAATGCTGTTAGTTTTTGATATTTTATATGTATTACTTATAAAATATGATATTTAAAATCATATTTGCGATTTTGAAATCTTTTGGTTTCAAAACGCATTGTAATCAATAATCAATATGGCGCATGTTGATATGATAAATTGACAGCTGTGTTTTGTGATTTGTCTTTGTACTTAACGTACGTTGCGTTGTTATGTTTCTTTTATATCGCCAACACTTTAGGAACAGTTATTAAAATGACTAGACCGTTTGGCAATAGTGATAAACGATTTTCTATTGACGACGCCTTCGAGGAGGAGACTGATGAAGCTATAAAAGTGTACGGCGCAACGGGCGATAGGTCCCCTTTACAGAATAAATTTAAGAATGGAAACGATTATATAGCGAGGTATTTGTTTTTCGCCTATACTTATATATCCTTATAACATTTCATTTAGAATATTATATTAATTACTGTTTAACCATGCCTAAACTACCATAATGTTCATGACCTTTGATGATTAATCTTAGTGGGGCAAAGGCTTTTGAACTGTAGCAAAGCCGTTATTAGCGCCCCAGAGATCTGGCTTAGTTTCTAACATGCTAATTATACTAAGTAAATACTTATTAGAACCAGTGTGTTAATAAACAACGGTAGTCTTTGTAATACAAGTATTTCTGTAATTTGTTTTCAATGGCTTGGAAAAATCAGTTTGCTTTGTTTTAAAAAAGTACATTTATTTAGCCTTGATAAATAGATTATGTGATGCAAATAAGGAAGCCTTATTAACATGCACAGCGGGTATATTTATAGAATATTAAGGCTTGCTTAATGTGTGATTCATTCATACCCTTTCATTTGTGTTCCCAATCTTATATAAATATATTTTTAATGTAATGCTAACTTCAATATACATATACAATATATTAAATAATTTCAATATTTTACAAAACAATTCATAGTGAAACATTTTTTTGAACAGTGTTAATGCATAGTCATATGACTTATTAAATTTAAATATTTGTTTAAAAAATAAACAAGAAAGTATTTTTTTACATAATATTATTTAATTTCATATCTTGTTAAATTACCATATTGGTTTGACCTCCTAATTTTTTTATCTCATGGCTAGCAAGTTTTGTATTGATTGAATTTTTTGCATTTACTTGTGATGCTTTTTTATGAGATCCAATTTATTTTTTAGTAAGCCCTAATTTTTTTGCAAATAAGCAATTCTTGTAGAGAAGTGGATTATAACTTCAACATGCACAACAATATAACATTTAAAAAAAACTGTAGCTTTTATCAAGCCAAAATATAACAAAGAGAACATAGTGTAAAGACAATCTGTACTAAAAGAAGAAGCACTTAGCATTATAAACATGATAGTTTCGAGTTCTGTCTTCACACACAATCAATTTACCTATTCCGATATAGCATAGTGCTGTATTGGGTTCTGCAATTTAACACTCAATGTCTCATTTTACAAATTAGAGTACTGTAGTATTTTACAATGGAGTGCCTTTACATTAGTTTTCTCTGCCTACCCTGCTATGTCCAATATAATGTAAAACTAAAAAATGTCATTACTGAAGCTGGTTAATAAGATTTATTTGAAGTTAATACATATACATAGAAAGTATTATTTATCCAATGAACTAATGTAATACCATCATTAAGCAGCTACTATGTCTGACTGTATACTGAATAGTCAGTTATTGTGGTTTCAGCTCCCACATGAGGAACTGTTTATATTTAAATAAAATATTTTTAAATTGTCATTTCAGTTTGTTAAAATGATGTATATATATAAAAACAAGTAAAAAGAATGATGCTTTCATCACTAGTTATTATGCCTACCCAAAATTATGCATAATTAAATGTATATTAACAAATTTCAAAAAAATTATAAACTAAACCTAAACTTATTTAACATTATAACTATCTAAACTATCTATGTTACATTTTTGCATAATCGTCTTTGTTTTTTGTTTATTACGAAATATTCATTATCTTAATAGGTTAAAGTCAAATCACATTAAAATTTTTACTTAAAGTGCTAAGGTTCGTATATATAAATCACTCTCAAGTCTGAGATCGATCTTGAGGTGCCATTTTCATTGATAGATATATAATTTATGAAAGAGAACGGCATTTCAAGATCGATCTCCGACTTCAGAGCTGTTTATAACAACGGGCGCCATTCTATGAAAACATGGCCGCCAGGGTTATGGAAGAATCCTTGGGTCCCGTAGCCCGGGCCTGTGGCTGCCGAGAGGGAGCACCGTGAAAATTCTGCCTACCAATGAATCCCACATAGCAGACTCGAGTCCCCACGATAAAAAAAATCTAGAAAAAACATAGCCACGTTCTGTCTAATGTATTAGAAAGGTCACTTTGCTTGTACCATGTATGTTGCCTTCTTTTTTTTCCACCTGACATTAGGTAATATCGGTAGCTCTTTATGATGCCTTAGCATTAATAAATTTAAAGGTCATTATTGTTGATCAATATCGAAACGTCGATCAAAAGTCCATAATAGGTTATATTTGGATAATATTAATATTAGTATGCAATAGAGGCCAGTCGTGGTGCAGGGGCACAAGCTTGTGACTGTAAACACGACAGGTGGGTTCCATTCACACTCGAGGAAATTATTTGTTTGATATTTTAATTTCTTCGCCCTGATGTCGAGGCAAAGGGCGGCGTTGAGTTCCGCTACTCAACACGCAATGCATTTAGTATTTGGCGGAAAATGAGGAATTTCTTTAGCTTTAGGTGCCCATTGCCTACCCTGCCGTGTGCGGGATACCGCTTGAAGCTATATAGAATGCAATAAATTTTGTTGGAGTTAAGGTAGATGCCACTATAAGCGATTGTTCTGGGTTCAGATCCTGTTGGAAGAAATAATTAATTAATCAGAATTACATTTAATTTCGTTAGATAACATTGCGGCGTTGGGTTCTGCAATTAAAAACGCAATTTCTTAAAATGAAAAAAATATGTAAACGTACGTTCTATTGCTTTGTTTTATCTTTGCGCCATTTCGTTGCCTAATTTTATTTTAGGTTCTTATCAAATTGAAATCTAAATTTTGAAAGTGAATTGTGTTCTTTTATTAGATTACGTTGCTCGTTGTATTAAACATCTGTGAGTAGAAGATTTGTTATATCAGCTTCACGCTGTATTCCTCACAAAGGCAGGCTAGGCAGAGATAACCTAGTGTTGAGACACTCCTTCCCCAATTTCCTCCGAATTGAAAATATTGAATATTTGATTTCCTCGAATGAGAATCGAACCCACAATCTATCTCGTTCATAGTCACACACTGCTCCTCCTGGGCCACGACTGGCCTCTGAAGATTTATTCAATGCAACGTATTGTAATTAAATATACTTTTTTACACAATATGTTAAGGATTACACATTTATTTGCAGTGACTAATGTGACTTTTTATATTGTTGAGTTATTAGAATGACAGGCTATCGTGGAAAAGTAAAATAGCGTCTGACTGTAAACGTAATGGTTGTGGATTCGATCCTCACGTGAATGATTTTATTTTCTATTTTCGAGCTCTGCGCGTTAACGTCCCCCATAACATGTAATGTCTCGAATTCGGGCGGAGAGTTGAGAATGGAGTATTGACACTATATTTTTCTTCATTTATTCTACTATATGCATAATGGGTGAATCTGAACAAAATATAATTCTTAAGGAAAAAAAGGAAAACAGCATAGGCCTATGTTTTCTATTACGAATTTACTTTAGTGCGAAAGTATTTGAATTCATAATATGAAAAATTTAACGTAACAGAATTGTAATCCACGACTCCTTAATACGTAAAGATATAACAAAGAAATTATTTATCAGCATTTTATGGGGTAATCAAGATATCCTAGTAACGTAATACTTTGTTAAGCACTTTCTGGTAATTTAGAGGTATATAGTGTTTGATAGTGAGTTAGTTAGTTGAACTTCATATTATCCGAGGAAAATGACAATTATATAGAAGTAGTTCTGAGTCGAATCGAAACCACTATTTCTTTTATTATAATTATACATCTGTGTCAGCAAGGTCTTACCTAGAGACAAGGTAAGCCTCGTCTTACCTATCTTCATTGTTTTTTATAAACAACTTTCGTTTTGTCACATCTTTTGAAACAAACATAATACCTATATAAATTAAATATGTTTTGTTTATATTCAGTAAAAAACAATAGTCAAGTATAAATATATATACCTATATAAATTGCAGATAAGGAATAGAAACTAGCTTACTGTATTTATTTTTTTATTCATATGGAAACCCCTTTTTATATAGCAGTAGGTAGCAGGCAAACATTCTGACGAAAATATACATCTTATTTAAATATCAACATTATAATAATTATCAAGTAGGTATAAAATTAATACCAAAATACATGTAATGGTTACCGCACAAGTAGATAACGGCGAAAAGTGTAAATAAATATTTTTCGTTCAAGTCATTGACTCACTATGTAAAAGGTTGTTAAATAATTCAATTAGCTAAGCGATAACAAAAAGTCTTGATAAAATGTCTCTTTTTTTATAAACGAATATGTAGCAGTGTTAAGAGTTAAGAGTATCTATGACACTAGTTCTTCACATTTTTGAGATACCTATATATAATTTATGAATCAAATAACCAATAGTGTTTTCCTTTAGACGCTACATAGAGACACTACCCTTTTGGTACCAGAAACCAACGTCGCACCTTTTCCAGAAAACAATAGATGTTTTCATACATTTAAATATATTATGTAGATAGTAGATACTTCAAGATTCCTTCCTATTGCGTCATAATAATATCGGTACAATTGAAATATTTTTTAAAAGGACCTTGGTTTAGCGCCTTAATTAAGGTGACTATCTTAGATGAAATAATGTTACGCTAACTCATAAGAGATCAAATAATAATTTGTGAAAACAAAAAAAGCCTTAATAATATAGGAAACTTTTCTCTTCTTCTCTTTTTCTAGTGTCTTGAGTGGCGGAACTCAATGACGCGCTCTTTGCCTCGTTATCAAAGCGAGGATGAGGGTATGTCATTTTCAAAGCTACTGCTGTGGACGAGTTGTTTTTGTTCTTTTACTTAAAGCGGATTTAACCGATGTTTAACGATAGTGAGTTGGTGGCGCGAGGCCAACGTGACGCCGGGGTATAAGCGTGCGGCTGTAAACGTGACAGGTTGTGGATTCGATTTCCACTCAGGGAAATGCAATATTTGATATGTTAGTTTCCTCGCTCTGCAAAAATCGCAAGAATCATTGAATTCTGCCACTCAACACGTAGTGTCTTAATATTAGGTTCCCAGGTTCCCTCTGCCTACCCTGCTGTGAGCAGGATACATTGTGAACTTAACGATAGTAAACTAAGACAATTTATTTTAATGATTTCAGCAAAACATACAAATGTTCAGAGGACACGACGTCACGTGACTCCGACTCACTCATCCACGAATACGTAGAACCGACGCAATCTCTCTACTGCTGGAACCATCCGAAAGTTAGGGAAAATTGGAAAACAGTATGTGCCGCGGTCATACTGTTGTTGGTCGGCGTTGGTCTCCTGGGTATGGGAGCCTTCGCTGTGGCGGAGCCCGATAATGGACTGCAAGGTGCAGTATTCTTCGTCGCCGGCATGATTTGCTTCGTCCCTGGCGCGTACCATGTAGTCTATATCTGGTTAGCCGCCCGAGGCCAAAGAGGCTACGATTTCTACCATCTCCCACTTTTTACTTGATTTCCTTATGTAAATCTTAAGTTGTTTAAGTAAAAACGAAATTGACACGCTCTCTATTACCTATTGTCGCCGAAAACATCTTGTAGGGCTAGCTATCGAATTATTTTATCTGTACCCGCGAATCTTTAGTGATATATTGAATCTGTATTTATTTCGTCCTGCATTTGACATATTTTCTAAACGAATACTGTCCAAGATTTTGTATGTATGTAAGTCATTAATTCACACCTTCGAACCAGCTGTGATTCATTGTTTCATCTCGTAAACAATTAGCTACAGGGAAATATGATGGCGTCAAACCATTAGAATTTGATTTAATTTTAAGAATTGTAAGACTTAAGCTGAACCGCAATTGGCTCGATCGTGTGAATCATACTTTAAAAAAAAAAATAATAATAAAATCATTTATTATTATACTTATTAAATTATTTAAATTAGGGCCCGAAAGGGGAAACGTATTTAGAAACTCTTGAAGTGCCTAGTCAATATCTATACATAGATATTGAAATATCTAGTTTTGTTAGGCAGTATATTTATAGGCACATGCGTAATTTTGTTTGTGTAAATGGTTTTCTTTTTTTTATGTGAAATTTGTCCCATGTTTTATAATTTAAATGCCTAGGTTGTTTCTATTTTTAGTTTTTAAACATAATAAAATCGTAGTTATTGATCTCTAATATACATAAGTGATTCAATTTTTTTTATATTTATTTACATCTTGTGCAAAATTTAAAAATTATAAGTTTCTACTAACAATTTCTATTTGTTTGGTACTAATTAATTTATTTTATTTTCGTTTATTTATTGGAATCACACATATTAAATAAAGCTACTATTCACTGATGGCAAAAAAGTAACTAAAAAAACTAAATAACTATAATTAAAAATACGTGAAAAGTAGTTTTATTTAATAGTGATTAACATGCCATTTATATTTTAAATGCATATTATTTTTATTTATTTCTTCATTTTTCCTAAGAATTTATGGTTTTGTCATTATTTACAATACTTTTAACGAAAGTATAAAAGTCGAGATAAAAAAGCAAAATAAACATTTGTTATCAATAACGTACTTAGGTAAATAAGTTTTTATTGTCCGCCATAGACAGTGTAGTAGTATTATATCTGTTACTTGATAAGAACAGAAAGAAGTTTTTATTTCGTTACATTTCTTGAAATAATGTACTCCGTTGTGTGTAAATTTAAGTAAACATAAAGAAAATCCTAAATTTATTAATTTTCATCTTGAAATTGGCTGTCATACTTCATGATGTATGGATTTTAAACGTCAAAAAAATCCTTAAGATTTATTTGATCCTCACAAAGGGGCATGAATTCTTTTCATTTCCAAGCTCTGTTAAAAAGACGTAGCGCGGCGATGAGTTTCGCCACTCAACACCACTATGTAGAAAATTAATTGATCCATAAAACTTTTAAAAGAATCTTTATTAGTTTATGCTACTAGTGCCTCAAATAAAATTCTGTTCTTATCATAACACCTTGCAACTTTAGTATATTACTTAATAAGTTTATTTCATATTATTATGCATTTGTAAATTAACAGGTTATGAGTCACACCAGACATGTCAACTAGAATTTAATTTAACTATTAAATTTAATGTCAATTAAATCCTAATTGATGTTTCTGACTACAGTTGCTTATATTATTTAACTCAGTTTGAGCATTTCTTTGTTGTTAATAATTTTCGTATAACATACCTTTTTGTAAACCGCCCATAGAAAATCATTTCTATGAAATTTTACAGTTACTGGTAGTATTTTCACATGCAAATGTCATTATATCTAATTATTATAATTAATCTGTTATTGTTATTAAGGCCGTCGTAGCCTACGCAAGGGCACAAGGGTGCGACTGTAAACGCAACGTCTTAGGTTCGATTCCCACTGTGAGGAATGAAATGTGGCATATTTTCATGTAAAAATATGATTAATAAACCTTTGAGGCTGTTAGGACACAGTGGCATAACAACTGACTGTAAATACGACATCTGGTAGCTTGATTGCCACTTTAAAAACTTTCTCCCTGTGCCTATATGAATCAATTTTCGTCATTAAGTGTTAATGTACATTTGCATTTAAAAATTATAAAATAAAAACTGTAAAACTTTTATATTTTTCAGTTACTCTAAAAGTACTACAACAAAGGTACTGGTTAAATATTAATGTATCCACTAGATTATAAAAAAGTGTTTAATGTAACTAAGCTTTTTGGGTTCCATATCCAAAGGGTAAAACAGAACCCTATTACTACGACTCTGCTGTCTGTCTGTCTGTCACCACTCACCAGGCTATATCACATGAATACAGACAGCAGACAGTTAAATTTTCTACAAAAATAATGTATTGGTTGCCACTATAACAACATATACTAAAAAGCAGAATAAAATAAATATCTAAAGGGACTCTCATACAACAAGCTTGTTTTTTGTTTTTTATAAATAATGGTATAGCACCCT
>JAEBDU010013193.1:170332-209435 GCA_016802625.1 Heliconius numata
TTCTTCGTTATGTTAATGACGTCCTCTCTGCTTGCATGCTGACGACTTTTCCGTTGCCCTATCGAATTTTTCAATGCAATTTGCTCTAATTCCTCGTCAAATCTTGATAAATATGTTTCTATTAAACTAAGTGTTTGTTCTTTAGTTAGTATAACACAGCCTTCAGGTATCCTCTGTTTAAACCACAAAATCTTTTCACCAATTAAATTTTGTTTGATATGGGTACCAAGTTTGTTATTATTTTTCTTTTCGTTTTTGACCATTTTTTTGGCCATGGATATAGTTTTTCTGCTGTTTGGATGTTTCAGTTTGTCAATATTTTTTATTTTAGGCATTTTGTAATATTATAAATATTAAATAACAATTAACAACCCGCGAAGAAAACACGTGTTTCTGATTATTTCGATACAAAATACAAATGTCACTTTCATTTGTCAAAACGACACGGCATGAATTAAAAAAAAACAATTTAAAAAATATAAATAAATAAGAAACTAATCAAATAAGAACACATAGGGCATAAAATAAACCCGAACCTAAGATTAACATTTATATGATTTTCTTAATTTCATAAGTTGTCCCTACTATAGTAGCCAGAGAGAACGCAGCTCCAAACACTACTCCAAAAACAGAAGACTGTTACTGAACAGTATGCACATCGTACTTTTTTCACCTCGTACATTATTTTAACTGACCCATACATGTCCTCTGGGGGGTCCTCAAGCATTTTACGTAGCCTTGCTTCAGTATCGTAAAAAAATCAGCTTTACGTTGTATCCCGCACATAGCGAGGTAGGCAGAGGGAACCTATTGTTAAGACATTCCTTTTCCCATTTTCTGCCGAATTGTGGAGATATTGCGTGTTAAGTGGAGTAACTCAATGCCACGTTTTGCTTTGACTCCAGAGCGAAGAAATGAAAATATAAATTTAAAATAAATCCGGAATTTCCTCGAGTATTGATCAAACCTACAACCAGTCGCATTTACCGTCACACACTTGTGCCTCTGCGCTACGACTGTTCACTGATCTAATAGTGACGATTAATATAAATTAAAATAGATAGTATTATTCGCGACACTCCGTTACTACTTCAGTTAATACGCCTAAAAGCCATAAACAAACAAGTAAAATGTCATATATATTTTGACAATTGAGCAATACTCAAGTTTGTGAAGTTTCAGTTTGTATATTTTATTTTGTAATCCGCCGGAGGTTGTTTTTCTTCTTATTTCTTATATTTTGTATTTGTTGTCCTCATTCATCTTACACATTCTGTCTTCTAATTATCTAAAATGATCAGAAGACCAAAACCTGGCGACAGTGAAGATGACATTCTTCGAATGCAAGAAGAATTCTTAAAGGATCAAAACTTCCAACCGGCAGCACAAGTAGTTAACTTAAGGAAAACAGAACATCAAACTACTAAAAGAACTAGCCCAACCACTTCGAGTGCTAGAAAACCTTCAAAATATGCACAGTCTAAAGGATTGGCGAATAATGAGAAACGACCACGTATAGAAACCAGTACCGGGGCCCTCATGGGTGACATTTTAGAAAAGAACATGGATGAAACCGAAGAAAAGCCTCCAGAACCTGAAGACGACAAAGTATACTATCCAAAAGTTATACCAACAATTCTTGGTGACATTGTAGAGAAAAATTATGATACTGTTCTAGACTTAGAATTCAAAATGCCATCTAAAGGATTCCCTGAGGTAACTAAGCGAGATCCAAATATAAAACCAGATGATAAAAGCATTCATGCAATTCATTTAGAAAAATTAAATGAAGAAAACGAAGTGAAAATGGAAATTGATCAATCATCAACATCAAAATCTACACTAAATAGTATAAGTCAACTAAATATACCAAAACAAAGCTTTATTATTTCAAATCAAGAAGCTGATGCTATTCACACTGAAAATATTAAAGTATTAAATGTAATGTCTGAAGAACAAATATTACAAGAGCAACAAAAATTACTTTCTACTTTAGATCCAAAATTAATTAATTTTTTAAAAGAAAAACGAAAACAAACCAACACTACCACAACAGTTGAAAATCCACCAAAACTACATTCTGTTGATAAAATGGATACTACTGAGACACCATCTGAAAGTAATATAAATAGAAATGATAATAAATTTGAAAATGATTCTCTTTGGGAAAATGATATTTTATCACACCCACAAGTAAGCAGATGGCTTCATTTTGAAAATTTAGAAAAAGATAAATTAGAATGGATGAGAGGTATTGAAGAGAGTGCAAAAATCAAAACAAATGAACCATATGAAGCAAGGTTTGATTTCAAGGGATACTTATTGCCATATACTATAGAATATACAGAAAAAACTAAGTCTTTGTTTCATCATGGAGATGAGCCTCATAGGCCAGGATATTCTATAACTGAACTCATTGAACTGTCTCGCTCAAGTGTTACCCAACAACGAGTAATGGCTTTAAATACTTTATCTGGAATCCTAGAATACAACAGTACAGGCATATACAAGGACATTATCGAAATACCTTTAAGTAAAATTTTTTTTATTATTAGATTTGCTATGGATGAAAATAAAATTATTTTGTTAGAACCTGCATTAAAAGCCATGAGAAATTTGCTTGTGAATAGAATAGATGAGGCATGCCTTGATGCTATGATAGGTTTTGAAGAAGGCACTTTTCAACCATGTCTGGAAAATGATAAATCAGAAATTGAAGATTTGGATTCCAAAGAGACTGAATTACAAGATTTTCATTTAGCAGAAATAGATCTTGTAACAGCTATTTTAAGAACAGACATTTTGCAAAGAATATTTTATATTCTAGACAGTGTCAAACCTTCTTTTAACTGTGTACAATATGCACTACAGATATTAACAAGATTATCAAGAAATTCAATAGAAACAGCCAGAATTATGGTTGATACTGATCATTTATTAAATGCTATAATAAAATATTTCATACCAACAACAAGTATAAATTTTAAATTTGATCCAAATATAGTATATAAGAAGCCAATTTTAGCTGCATTGAAACTAATGAGGATTCTATCATTACAATGTAGAGAGATAGGAGAAATCTTAATATCAAAATATGACTTACTTAAACCTATATCAGAATATATAAGCTCTGGAGTTGACGGCACATATGGACTACGATTACAAATAGAGGCATTCTGTATTTTATCAAATTTGCTAAATTACGGACTTGGAATAGAAAATGCATTGTCAGTATGTCCCCTTATAGTCACTACATTATATAAACATGTCCAAGGGACAGATGTGTATATCAGTTCTTCAGTAATATCAGCTACCCACGCAGCTGTAGTACTGCAGTTTATTAACAAACTTTTAAACTGTAACATGCTCAATTTAGATGGGTATAAACAACAAATATATCCATTATTAAAGGAAGGAGTTCAAAAATGGCTAATGCAAACTGCTCATTTGGATAATTTCACATGTGGACATTTGAGGCTACTTTGTTCAGCTCTCGACTGTTGCACGACAATTTTACAAAATGAAAAGGTTACTTTAAAATTCTTAAATGATATTTTAAAAACATTGGCAATGTCAAATGGATTTATTGTTCTTATAAATAGTCTTTTATCTAGCTCCAATCTCCTCTCTAATATAGATGAGAATGATTTATATTTCATTAAAAATCTTGTAACTCTAAAAACATCTGTAATAGATTCAGCACAAAAAGTCCTCCCCATGCTGAATATAGTTTCACCAATACCATTTTTAGTATCACTATTTAAATTGTTAAATGTAACTGTTGATAAGGAAATAGGGAAATTATATGTAAATCAAGTTTTGAATTATCTAACACAATTATCAAAGAAGACACCGAGTCTTACTAATCATTGGTTTTCCAGAATGGAAGTTGAGTTTGTCTTTAGCATTATAAGGCTGGCCGTACAAAGTGATATTTCAGAAGTCATGAAAGACCTTATATATTCTGTTTCAAATAAACTGTGTTACATTTTGAGAGTTGACAAAAAATATGAGTTAGAATATTTATTTAAACATATCATTTTTAACAAGGAATGGTTCACAGCTGAAAGATTGTTTAATCTTGTATCATTGTCTGAGGCTAACAACTTTAATAAAGCACTAACTAATATTGAAGATATAAAAGTTTGTTATAGTAGGATTATTAAACTAAATGATTTTGTAATAACTGGTAATATTGTATTAAGGCAATGGCAGGAGCCTGTACTGCCTAGAGACTGGATATATTTACCAATTTTGTCTTTATATAGTGAAAGCCAGGATGTCAAACCTACACCTACTGTACTTGGTGAGCATGCAGATAAAATTACAAAACAACAAACTTTAGAAAAAGGAATAATAGTAAGATGTAACTTAGAATGGATTTTGTTTAATGAAATATGTTTCCCTGATCTCCTAACTGATATCAGTCATACGGACAGATTTTGTAGACTAATGTGTGTCTTTCTCTGTGATAATTCATTATTTTTGGATGATCAAATCAACATTCTTTTGAAGAAATGCTTGCAAATCCTTTACAAGAAGAGTGATAAATTTAATTTTGATAAAGAGTTGACTGGCTTGCATAATTTCCAAGATTTTTACACTCAACTATTAGAACAGTTTCAGTCAGTCAGTTACGGAGACCATTCATTTGCGTCATCTATTTTAGTTCCGATTGCTCAAAGGCACAATGTTAAATGGCGTAAATTATTATGGTCTGAGTATGCAGGTTGCCTCAGAGCCTTAGACTGTTCAGAGAGTGAATTGTGTTACACATTAAATGAATATCTACATCCAGAAGAAACAGAGGAGACTCTTTTAAAATCTTATTTTAGAGCTTTGTCAAGCAATTTACTAAGACCTGGAACGATTGCGTATAAAATTGCACAACATCATGTTGAATGCGTTAAAAAGAGAAAAATTCATACTGATTAACTGTAATATAATGAAAAAATGTGTTTAACAAATTGTAAATATTTGTAAATAAAATTTTATAGGACATTGATGGTTTTTGTTATTTTTAATTTATTTAGAGTGTAACATGCCTATGTAAATAATAAAAAATAAATTGCCTTATGGGTGCGAATAAAAAAAATATATAAAATAATAAAAAACTACAGGTCCCTGTCAGATTTAATTGGTTGAAGAATAGATACCGACTGTTAATCCTAATGAAACATGGGCTTGTTTTTAGTTTTATTCAGTAAGAATTACGAATCCAATGATACCTCAAATATGTAAATCATTTCAGCGACTTTAGTTAAAGTAACATCATTTACAGTTTTTAAATTACCAAGATTTGAATGTACCTACGTACACTATTAATATTTAATAACTTTGAAGAGATTTATCCTTTACATAAGTATATTTGAGTAATAAATACATAAGGCCAGAGAGAGATTGAGAACAGTCGTGACGCAGTGGCACAAACGTGTGAACTGTTTTTGTGTGTGTGTGTGTTGGTACGATTCCCACTCGAGTAAATAAAAAAAAATATTTCATCGCTCTGTTGTCGAAGCAAAAACGCGGCGTTGATTTATACCACTCAACACGCAAAGCCTCCAGTTTTAACACTAGGTTCCATCTATCTACCCTGCTACATGCGGGATGCTGCCTGAAGTTAAAAAAAAATACGTAACAAGATCTCTCTTACAAAAAAACTATATTACAATTTGTATAGTAAAATTCGATTTAAATCTGCTTGTATGATCAGTTCAGAACAAATTACCTCACCAATATGACAATCAATGTGAAAGACACGACGAGATAGCGCGATTTTTAACACGGCGTCATTTTTAGGCTTGATTTTGTTTTCACTCTTACTGGTAAATTGTATAATTATGATATTAACTTTTGATTTAAACAAATTTCTAGATTTTTATCAAATACAAATCAAGTTTTATGACAAATACAATAACTGTTTATAAATAAAGAAAAAATAACTGAATGAATCGAAATGAAACAATAAAATATATAAATTGAACGCATCCAAATTTTGGCGCGAAGAAAGTAATCAAACTTGACAGTTTAAAGTTTGAAAGGACGAATTAGACAATTGTCCTATAGTGTTTTCAGCAGGTGTTTTAATTTCTACTGTTATATTTTATAAAAGCATGTCTTCGTAGCATCGTCTTAATTTTGAGCTTGTTTAGCACATAAAATGTTTATAGAAGATATTAAAAATGATTTTTATAATGTTCTTCTAGGCAACGTTAGTATATCAACATTTTAAAATGTGTTTATATTGGTTATTGTTATTTTCAATAATAAACTATTGTTCCAGAGGGTTTTACTTCTAGTGCATTACGATGTTGATGCGATTTGTGCGTGCAAAATACTACAAGACTTATTTAAATGTGATAATATTTCGTACACTTTAGTCCCAGTTGGGGGTATATCTGAATTGAAAACTGCTTACGACGAAAACAATGAAGAAATCAAATATGTTGTACTTGTGAATTGTGGCGGGACCATAGACTTAGTTGATATACTTCAGCCTGATGAAGATGTAGTTTTCTTTGTATTAGACTCTCACAAACCAACAGATATTTGTAATGTATATAGTGATGGTCAGGTACGATATTTATGTACTTTTCTTACTTTCACGTTGTTGCCCTCGTATAGCATGGTAGACAGAGGGTACCTAATGTTAAGATACTCCATTCCCCACACCACCCCATTTGTGTCACATCACAATGTCGCTGCTTGCTGCGCTGGCAGCTGGCAGCGCTCAATGTCATGATATGTCTTGTTACCAAAGCATGAAAATAAAAATACAACCTTCGTAGATATAGTGAGATGCTACACTGCTGTGACAATTTAATATTTGTATTAAATAACAAAATTAGAATTTATGTAAATTATAACTTCAAAAGTAACTTATCACAATTACTCCAGAATTCAGTGGTAAGTGGGGAATGGGAACACAAATGTCTTAACATTAGGTTCCCATGTTCACTCTGCCTACCCTACTACATACGGAAACAGTGTGAAGAAAACAAATGTTTAACAAAATTATAACTAAACCAAATTATAACAAAAAAAACTATTATAAACTAGATCCATGGTAGTAATTTTAATTGTTTTTTTTTTATTCTAGGTGAAGCTTATATATAAAGATGAAGGAGAAAACATTCCAAACTTTGATGATATATTTAAAGACGATGAGGAAGATGAAGTAAGTGTTTTAACAATATTTTTAAAAATATTGGTAAAATACCTTGAGAATTTTGTTACAACTACATTTGTATATTTTTAAATCAGGGTCTTAAAAAATAATAATAACAGACAAAAAGGTAACAAAAAAAAAAAATTACTGCAAGAAGTAAATTACTCTTGGTTCATAAGTTCTACTTTCCATATTTTATAGCTTCATGCTGGTTTCAAGGGTAGAGGAAAGCTAGTATTAAGACATACCCAGTGTACCACTAAATATTTGAGACATTGTATATTGAGAGGCAGAATACAATGCTGATCTTTGTCATGTCACCAGAGTGAGAAAAAGAAAATATTAAATATAGTATTATTTTGTATGTATATTGGATTCTAACTCACAACTGTCACAATTTATAGTCACACATATCTTAAGATTCTTTTTTATTTTGTTACAGGAAGAGGAATCTGAAGTCAGGGAGAGTATCGAAGCTGTTGTGGAGAAAAGGCGGGAGAGAAAGGCTTGGGAGGAGAGACGACACACCCTCATGTTCAATTACACACAATTCTCTTATTATGGGAAACCTGTAAGTAATTATTTATACAGTCTATTTTAATAGTTTTACAAAATGTTATTTGAGGGACAGAACCTTTGAACATGCAATATGATGGTGTAAGGGCTATTAGATGGTCTTAATATTAATTTCGTTATGCCTACACATATTTGGGGTGTAGTACCGCAAAAAAAATTATTAAATTTTATATTTTTTTTCTTATACAAATAATTATATTCCAGAGTGCCATCATAACTCTAGAACTGGCAGTTCTGATCTCCCGTTGTACCCCCTCAGTGTTATGGAGTGCGGCAATTGCTAGTTCGGCACACTCTGCCTTGCATCTCAGATCTCCGGCGCGAGCTCTATTAGATACGGAACCTTTGCATAGATATGTGGCTGCACAGAGACATGGTGATAATGGGTGCACAGTGAGTACTGGTTTCATTTTTTTTTCAATTTTTGTTTTATTTGGTTAAATAAATAATAGATAGTGGTAAAAGATGAGATTATTTCTAGATTTCATAAGAGAAAAAAACATCATTTACTTTTATTGGAGTAAGCTGTAACAAACTTACTATAAAAAAATAAAGATATACTGCCCCAGTCAGCTCGCGTAGCCATCGAGAAAGACGCGTGGCTGCCGCTGTATCGCTGCTGGTCGCTGGAGCGCGCGCTCTCACACGCCGCCTGCCTCGCGCCCGCCCTGCGCCTGCACGCCCGCTCTGGCGCCGCGCGCCTTCGCCAGCTGCTGGCTGACATGGGGTGAGTGAGTGCCGACACGACCGACACCGTCGATACGCGCCCGCCTCGCGCGTTTAAAAATAATGATAAATATTGTTCATCATCATTATCAGTTCGTCTGCACTTCTAATATTTTAAATTAAACATTATATAACCTATTCTTTATTTTATTTTAGCTTCACACCGTATCCTGTATTCAGGAGGGTAGACAGAGAGAATCTAAGGTTAAGTTAATTTGGTTCAGTCTCTAGTTAGTTCTTATAGTTTAGTTTTTTTATAATTTTTTTTTAAATATAAAAGGCAATCATGGCACAGTGGATCAAGCGATTCCCGCTCAGGGGAATGAATTATTTGATATTTTCATGTTACTCGCTCTGGTAACAAAACAAATCGCACCCTTGAATTCCGGCATTCAACATGCAATATCTCGAAAGTTCGACAATTTGTAGAGAACAGAGTGGCTCAACACTAGATTCCTTTGTCTACCCTGCCATATATCTCTCATATACAGCTGAAGATGAAAAAAATGAAATATACATATAATTATGTGTCCACCTTCCCCAGCTTCCCCCTTCAACAAGCGCGCCAAGCCTACACCTCAATGGACGTGGACCTCCGTCACTCCCTCCTCTCCTCTCTGGAGGCTGCCACAACTAAACACAAGTTACCGAACCCCACCAAAGCCTCGTTCCAGTTACAACGGCTGCATTCACCAGTTGTAGCCGCGCTTGACGTCGTTTACGCTATCATGGCGTTGATTGAGAATGTAAATATTATATTTTCGGCTTATTTATATTTCTGTTATCCTTTTCTTTAGTTTCATGCTGAATTTCGCATATAGAAGGGAAGGCAGAAGGAACCTAGTATTAAAATAATCTCAAAATGTCTCGTATTTGAGAGTTACGTTCTTAATTTTTTTTTATAATTAAAGCTGATATTTTTGGTTTTAATATCAAGCTTGCTGTTTTTTTTTTTGAAAAATCAATATTACACGTAGTCAATGTAAAATATGCAAACAGTTAAGAATAAAATCAGCTTATTTTATTTATTTTGCTCTTCTCCTATAATTAGTTATCAGAGATTATACACAGATGTGCTTACTACGCATTTCCACAATACAATAACTTCAGAAACGATACTAAATAACCCGCCACATTCCAGGATACAATCCCCCGCTCGGAGGGATTCCAGCTGGCGCTGGCGTGCCTACAGGTGTCCGGAGACGGGGAGTCCCTGAGGCGAGGCGTGTGCGCGGCTAAACGCTGCCTGGAGGCGGTGGCGCGGCTGGCGCACGGTGTGCTGGCAGCCCGCGGACTGCTGCTCGCGGGGCCGTTTAATTACTTTATTGTGCAAGAGGTTAGTACTTTAAATTTTAATTGTACGTGGTCCCCACACCTTATATAAAAAAATATTATTTTACTTCCAGGGTACACCTGAATCATCAATACTCAGTGGTCCCCTCTGGCTGTCTGAGGCGGCGCGGTGGGTCGCAAGTTCGAGTTCCGGACGACCACTTTTAGCTACTTCTTCTAAGGACTCCAATTGCTTGCTTTTGGGTCTACCGCCTAAATTTCAGCAAGAGCCTAGAAAGTAGGTTTTTTATATTGAATATATATAATTTTTTATATTGAAAGTTTATAAGGATGGATATTTGTTCCAGTTTTACGCAAAAACTATTAAACGAATTTAGATAAAACTTAATGTAATAGATCTTAGTAATACATCTTTTGAGGCATCAAAATGAATAATTGACTCATTCATTTTGTTATTATTATCTTTAGATATAATATACATTTTTTTTTTACTTTTACTCTTTGTTCCACATATATGCAGATTAGATGTGTTGAGTGGCATTGAGTGCCTCAAGGATGACAAACCCACAAGGTTTGCCCAAAAGGGGGGATAAAATATTTAATATTTGTATAAATGTCATAATGGGAATACTACTCTTAACACTAGGTTATCCTGGTTCCCTCTGCCTACCCTGCTGTGTGTGAGATAGAGTGAAAATCTAAAATTATATACACAATAAAACTTTATTTTCCAGTTTATTTGGTGCAGCCTTTGAACAAGCGGCCACAAAAAGTGGAGTGACCGTCTCCTTGGACCATGTGGACTCTTCTATCATAACATTGCCTTTATCACAACGGGCTCAATTCTTAGACGCTTTAACCGCTTTATTGGCATAATATTGTAATAATAATTAAAAATTAATTGCTGGCTGTAAACATAACGCTTGTGGGTTCAATTCCCACGCGAGGGAGTTAATTATTTTCATTTCCTTGCCCTGGTGACATTTTGAAAATATATAAAATATGATAACATGTTTCTTTGATTATAATGAGTTGTCTTTGAATTGTTTAAGTTAGTTAAATTTAAAATACAATTATTTAAACAAAAAAAATGATATCTCTAAAACCTAATGTCTAATTTACTTTTTTTATTGACTTTTGTTTATTTCAAATTTTACAAGTCTGTCAGTGCATGATACCAATTTCCATATTAGTTAATGGATGTGATTAAATAAATTAATGTTAAGTTAATTATAATTATTGATCTAATGACGTATAATTTTATTTATTTGTTTAAAAATGAAATAAATGGTGTACCTAATTTTTTTAATTCTTTGTTTTTTTTCTCCACCCCGAAGAATTTGTGAAAAAAAATATAGAAATCCCTGAGATTACAGTAAAGCATCATAACCTAATATTTATATTTCATTTCGTACAAAATAAAATGAATGAATACGTAAATTATTTTATTTTATTAGTTCTTTTTTTCGAATTCTCGAGGCATAGCGAAATCGTGGAAATCCTGCCAATTTTATAGGCACGTACCATACATGTTTTTTTATAATTTCTTATAATATGTAATAATGACATGAGACAGAAAGAACTCTTTATTGAGTTAGGGGATATTCTTTTAAATATTATAATAATTTATTTCTATAATTTTTTATTGTAATTTAAATAAGTAAAACTGAACTAATAATAAAATTTAGTTTACATAAACATAGAAAGGTTGTAGAGCACAGCAAGAACTTATTATTGTTTCTGGTCAAGATGTTTTGGTACTTCCTTCTTTTTCTGATCAAGTTGATTTAGAACTTTCCAAGATTTCTGAAAACAAAATTAAAAAAAAAAATCTCATTATTTAAATATTACCTTAAAATAACATATGCTTAATAATGACAATCATGACAGTTAAAGCCACTCGTGGCGCAGGGCTACAAGTGTGTGCTTTTCATAATTATTAGACGCACTATGTGTTAATGGCATTCTAATTTGTTTATTTATTAAATATAAATTATCTGGTTTTCCATTAAAATTCTTAAATATAAGTTACCATATAATAGATGTTAATATTAGCTGGCAACCTATCATATTTTTCAGCTTCTCAGCTTTACGTTGTACCTCGCATGTAGCAGAATAGGCAGAGAGAATCTAGTGTTAGCACACTTCATTCCTCACTTTCCCACGAATTCGTGATTGAGGCATTGCGTTTTTAGTGGCAGTACTCAACTCCGCGTTTTACTCAGACACCAGAGCAAAGAAATGAAAATATAAAATATTTCATTTTCTCGAGTGGGGCTTGGACCCACAACCAGTCGCTTTGTGCCCTTGCGCCATGACTCGCCTCTACTAACATCTCATATAACATTATAAACAAAACATACTTGGAATACCCCTCATTTTCTCAAACTCCTGAGGTGTAAAATCGGCAAACTGGTTTATATCGAAAGTAGCACTATCACTTTCCTCATTAAATTTATTGATTTGACTCAAGGTCTCCACGAAGACCTCATAATGGACCTTCCTATCAGCCTCGCTCTCGTAGTGTCTCTCGTAATCTTTTATGAACTTCTCGAACAGTTCTGGGGCATCTTTGACGTCGTAGTGTGGCTTTTCTCCGCTGGCCACGACGACTGCGAGGAGGAAGACAATGGAAGTGAATATTTTCATTATTTAATCCGTTTTCCTTGTACACTGGACTACAATCAAATGTAGAATGAGGAATGCGAAGATATACCGGACTTATATATACTAATATAGGTGAGCTGTGTGTGTTAATTGAGTTTTTAATATATAATTTGTTTAGGGTAGTCAACAAATTTAATGCTATTGTATCGTAATTTCTTAACTTACTTAGGAGTGGTGTTTAGTATAAATAAAAAATATTCCATATGTTTTTGTAACTTTAGAGTTGTAAGTTCTCGACTGAGACCAAATTAAAATGTTATAGGTATTAGGCTAAGGCCATCGTAGCGCAGTGGCCAAACAATACCACACAAGTGGTATGACTGTAACGCGACGGTTGTGGGTTCATACATTGAATATTATCAATGTATTTCAAAAAACTTCTCTGTAAAAAAACCGTGTGCGGCCCTAAGTGTCGAAACGCTACGTGTGTATGGTAACTTTTAATTTGTTATTCTAACAACAATAAACATAAGATTAATTGTAGGTAATTAATTAAATGTAAGCACGACTTCTTCTCTAATAACTATATTACGTCAAGGACGGCGTTATATGTATTTTATATCATATTTTTATTACATCCTTATTTAGTATTAAAATATTGAGAATCGTGAGATAATCATTATATTATAAGAGGCCAGTCATGGCGTAGTACACATGATTTACTGCACTATGATTCTAAACATGACAGGTTGTAGGTTCGATTCCCACTCGACGAAATGAAATACCTATTTAAAATTTTAATTTCTTCGTTCTGGTGTCGTGGTAAACGCGCGGCGTTGAGTTTTGCCACTCAAGCAGTGGCGAACTGTTGGGGAGTGGTGATCGCACGGGCTTGGTTCCTGTGGAGAGATATTGTAATCTATCCCCGCCTCTGGCTTGCCGTTATTGGCCCTGGAGGAAACCCGCTCACGAGTTCAACGAACAATCTAATATTATAAATGTCAAACTTAGCAAAAAATAAAATATTAGATTCGGTATTGGCAGACTCTACCAATTAATGCCAGCAGGAAGATTAGATTCAGACGTAAACAGTGACAAATGGTTCGGATTTTTTTCTCAGATATAAGTAATAAAGTAACACGTTTAACGTCATCTCCCTCGGAACCAGTAATATCTATATTAAGAAAACATGCAAGGTGGAAACGTCTGCTCTTCTTTTACTAGAGTACCTATAAGGTAAAACATTTTAAGCCCATGCCTAAAAAAAATATTCAAACTTAAAATAATAAGGATAATCCTGTCCAAATAAAATAACAACTTTATGTAAAAATATTTATTATTAATACAACAATTTATATTTTATTGCAAAAGTTCAAATTTAAAGTAAAAAATAAAAATTTCAACGTTCCACTACAATCTACAAAAATATATTACTTATAAAAAATCATTTATTCCACGAAGAGAGCAATACCTAAGAGTATATAACTTATTTTCCACCAAAAATTGGACAACATCAGATTTTGCTAAAAGTAGAAAAATAACTCCTTCCCCCAAGCATAGACCAAACCCACGAGCATGTTTACTGTCATCTACAGATAAATTTTGACAATATTCACTCGCCATACACTTACAAAATAAGTTCAGATATTATGCATGTTTATTTTCAAAATACAAGAACTATCTCAATTTATTCCTATTTTTCAAAGAGAGATTCAAATTGTTTGGAATCAAAGTAAAATTTCTCTAATTTCTCCAATGTAAACATTGTTAAATGATATGCCTGTTAAGTTTCTTCATTGGATAAATCCCATCTAATTATTCATATAATCTTATAAATGATGTAAAATGTTTAATATTGTAATATAACAAACTAAACACATATATGTATATGTATGTATGTTTATGTACAAATATAACATAATTCAATGCAATGGTCATAATTAAATTAACATTATAAAAATTATATTTTTTTACTTATAAAACGAGAAATGAGATCATAAGCCCATTTAGGTTGATCATGAGGCACCATGTGCCCCGCATTTCTTACCAATGCTTCAGTCAAATTACCAGCTTTTTTAATATACCCTGCAATTTCATTGTCAATTTTCCAGATCTGCCGACTCGCTTTCTTATATTCATTCGAAGAAGAAAAGTTCAGATTACGCAAGAAATTCTCAGTTAAAGGATATGCAACAATAATATCTAATTGGCCATTGTAAAACAAAAGTCTATAGTGTGATAAAAGTTCAGAAACATAATTAGCAACAGATTTTAATATGTCATATGCTAAATGTATTTGAACTTCTTTGCCAGAATGAAACGGTAACCCTCCTACATGAACACTGTGCCTTATTTTGTCATTATTTAACAGGTTTATATAAATATCCATATCTGACAAGTCAGTTGGTACCAAAAAGTTGTAATAATTTTGAAAACCAGTGTAATTTTTAAAGTATGAGAAGTTAGTTAAATCACCATCCATTAAAGAGTCCATGAGTATACCAGCTTGTGCCCAGTTTTGTTTGTTTATCTCTTTTATTATTTCATTTTGCATTTTGATAAATAAATTTTTTTGTTTATCATCTATTAGACCATGTTGGTATAAATAATTGCCATAGTCCATCTGGTTGACTGGATCACAGTAAGCATTGCCTAATGCTAGGCCTTTGAGATTTATTTTTTGTTTATTAATTGAGTTATCTTTATGAATTTCCATAGCCAAAGCTGGAATATATTTTCCGGCATAAGATTCCCCAGTAATATAAAACTCATTTGCCTGTAAATGTGGGAAAAGTTTGTAAAACTGGTGTAGACAGCTATATAAGCCTTTTGCAACACATAATTCTTCTTTACAATATCCTTTATCATCATCTGTAAAACTAAATCCAGTTCCTACAGGATTATCAATGAAGAGCAGGTTGTATTTAAGAGCCCAATGATACTTTCTCACAGCAAATCCAGATTTTTTCACTATTAGGGGGCCATTTTCAGTAAATAGACCAAATAATGAGCTTCCTCCTGGACCGCCCTGCAGCCACAACACGACAGGAGCATTTTTATCCTTATTAAAAGCTGGGAAGTACCAGAAATATAAATTGGAATTATATTTTTTATCAATAGTTAGGAAGCCGGCGTGGCTTTTGATACCAAGTTCCTCTGTGATTGACACACGAGAGAGATTTTGGGCCTGCTTAATATTGCCTTTTTCTATATATGGCGTGAGAATGAGCGGGTCACCGGCATCACCTTCAGGATTAGCTTCGAGTTTCAGTCGGGGGTAAACGAAAGGGAAATTTATCGAAACAACTAATGCCAAAGCATTAGAAAATATTACTAGAAAAGATAATAAGTTATTGTTAAAAATATTCATATTGTAGTTTATTTAAAATCATAAACTTGTCACAACTTACAAAAAAAACAAACAAGTCATATTTTGATCAAATGTCAAAAGTTCATTGACATGATATTTTTTCATGAACGTTGAGAAATTTTAATTATTAATATAATATATATTTTTTATTATATAAATTATTTATTATACCCTATTGTTATTATCAAATAATGTTTGTCCTTATTATTAAACAGTCAATCATCTGTTTGATTAATTTGATTACACTAAAATGACGTTTTATTTTGAAACATTTACCTACAACTCTACACAAGTATATTTATTTATACAGTATTTTCTTTGTTTATTATAACCTTTTAGAAGCCGGTCAAACGGAAAGATAACATGCGGATAGTGTTTACTGATAAGGCAAAACTTGTTTTAAATTTCAACTATTTTTAATACAATTTAAATACATTTTTTAAGTTTTAACTTAAACACTTCTCAGTGGCATTAGTGCGCGATCAGCATCAGGCACGATGACTAGCTTATTTTGTATAGTTCTATTTGTTCATTTAGCAACAGTACACAGCTTATTTCATCGATATCCTAAAATAAATCTAGGGGAACCCGATGGAGAAGATACAGGTAGTCCTCTTTTCCTTACACCGTACATTGAAAGTGGGAATATCACTATCGCCAGGATACTAGCTCGCGTGCCTTTCACAGAGAGCTTACGAATCAAAAGCTATGCCGGCTTTTTCACCGTGGACAAGAAATACAATTCTAACCAGTTCTTCTGGTACTTCCCTGCTATGATTAGTGATAAGAAAAATGCTCCAGTCATTGTGTGGCTTCAAGGTGGACCTGGAGCATCCTCTCTCTATGGTCTTTTTGAAGAAAATGGTCCTCTCAGAGTCCGTGAAAAGAGATTTGAGAGGCGCAAGTACAACTGGGCCTTGAGCCACCACATCATTTATATAGACAACCCTGTAGGAACAGGCTTCAGCTTCACTGATGATCCCAAAGGTTATTGTATTGATCAAACTCAAGTTGGAGAACATCTATATTCCACTCTCATACAATTTTTCCAATTATTCCCTGAATTACAGAACAATAAGTTTTTCATTACTGGGGAGTCTTATGCTGGCAAATATGTTCCATCATTAGCTTATACAATCTATAAGAAGAACCCTACTGCCAAAATAAAGATTAATTTGAAAGCCCTAGCCATTGGTAACGGGTTGAGTGATCCTGAACATCAATTGATTTATAGTAAATATTTGTATCAAATTGGTTTAATTGACTGGAACCAAGCTAGCATATTTGCTGATGCTGAGAGCAAGGCTATCGAACTTATTAAGCAAGAAAAGTGGAATGAAGCATTTAATGCTTTTGACACTCTGTTAAATGGTGATATGATTGATGGGAAAAGTATATTTTACAATATGACAGGCTTTGATTTCTATTTCAATTTTTTACATACTAAAGACTATAATAAAGATGACTTTGGGCCCATGTTACAAAGCAGTTTTGTCAGGAAGTCCATACATGTTGGTAATCTAACCTTCCATGATGGTAAAGAAGTCGAAGAACACTTGAAACAAGATGTCATGAAGTCAGTCGCTCCGTGGATATCTGAACTGTTAGACCACTACTATATAGTGGTCTATAACGGTCAATTAGATATTATAGTGGCATATCCTCTAACTTTGAACTATTTAAGAAACCTTAATTTTACTGGAGCCAATGAATATAGGTCAGCTAAAAGGTACCAGTGGTATGTAGATGGAGAATTAGCAGGATATATAAAACAAGGGGGAAAACTGGTGGAGATCATGGTCAGGAATGCGGGACACATGGTTCCGGGAGACCAGCCAAAATGGGCCCTAGATATGATTACAAGGTTGACTCATGAGAAAACATTTTCACGTGAACATAATATATGGAAACCATGATAATTAAAATTTAAAAATACTTAATAAAACTACCTGCATTAGTTTTTATACCAAAAATATTGTTAAGAAATTTATTTTTGTTTTAAAAAATGATTATTGTTATCGATTAATTATTTAATTGTTCATTTAAAATAAGAGATAACATAATTTTGTCATATCAATAACAACTTTTAACACTTAAAAATATAGATCTGACAATAATGATTCTACAATATATCATCAAAGTTAACTATCTTGTGTAAAACTTTTCTTGATTTAATAAATGTCTTTGGAATTTCAAATAATCTTTAAGTGTAATAATTAACATTGTTTTCTAAATACCTACTGAATAAATAGTATTTTATTTTCATTCCATTCAATATATGTATGTAACATTCTTGTTCTATTTTTGAAACATTTAAGCAAAGAAAATTAAACAGAAAATGCATATTTTGTCATAAAAACATTGTTGATAATATTTGTTTAAAATATTAGCATATTGTCTCATTACTTTTAAATAACTACTATGGCACATTTGTCGAAACATGATGGGGATTCAATCCCTACTTAAAGAATTATTTTAATTTTTCTACTAAACTAAAATGCAGCATCAACTTTCATCACTTATGTGATGACTTAATAATAGGTTCTCTTCTCTCTAAGAGTTCACACATATATTTAGTAAGCATATAAACGTGGTAAATGAAAACAAAAAAATACACAATAGCAAACGTCAATTTATTCACTTCTTAAACCTAGCATTCTTTAATTAGAACTGTATTACAGTTGTGTTACTTAGTTACATACAATACTACAACTGACTGTAGACTTAATACAAACAAGAGGTGACAAAAACTAAGTAATTTAGATTAGTTGGTAAATGGGAATGAGGATTTTAAGTTTATCGCCCTTCAATATATGTAGATAATTCAATTTCTTCTGGTAGTTCAGTAATGTTGACATCAAAGCGATCTTGGACTTCATTAAGGATCTTTGCATCATTTTCATCAGACACCATGGTGATGGCCAGGCCTTTGGTACCAAATCTTCCTGCTCTCGCCACTCTATGTAAATAGGTATCAGAATCTTCAGGCATATCGTAATTGAACACTATATTGACTCTTTCAATATCCATTCCTCTACCAAATAAGTTGGTCGCTACTAATATCCTCTTTTGGAAATCCTTAAACTGCTGGTAACGGGAGAGACGCTCATCTTGAGTCATGTTTCTATGAATGCCAATAGCTGGGAAGTTCTGGTCTGTGAGAAGCTGAGCTAATGCTATGCAGCGCTGGACAGACTTCACAAATATCACTACTTGGTTAAATTCTAATACATCTAATAGCTCGAATAGCTTTTTATTCTTTTCATTTTCTTTAAGTTTCACATAGTGTTGTTGTAAACCATGCAATGTCAGTTTAGCTTCATCATCGACGTACACCTCCATGGGGTCCTGCATGAACTTCTTACACACCGGCCTAATATCCTTACTTAAGGTAGCTGAGAACATCATAACTTGCTTCCCATGGGGAGTACTCCTGAAGATTTCCTGCACGTCACGACGCATGTCCAGTGACTCCAGCATCTTGTCACACTCGTCGAGGATGAAATGTTTTAAATGTTTCAGATTTAATTTCTTACTGTTGACTAAAGCCAGGATACGTCCCGGCGTACCGACTACAATATGCGGGCACGCAGTCTTTAATATCTCTTCATCTTTCTGTATCGGCATTCCCCCGAAAAATACCGACACCCTCACTCCGGCCATATACTTGGAGAAGCGCTCGTACTCCTTGCTGATTTGGAAAGCGAGCTCTCTCGTGTGACACATGACGAGGACGTATACATGTTCTTCGGAAGGCTCCAGTTGCTGTAGCGTCGCCAAAACAAAAACGGCCGTTTTCCCCATACCGGACTTGGCTTGACATAATATGTCCATACCGAGTACAGCTTGCGGTATACATTCGTGTTGCACTTCTGAAGGATGTTCAAAGCCGCAATCGACAATGGCTCGCAAAATCTCAGGTTTTAGGAGGAAATCTCTGAATCCTGAACTGTGAATCGACACATAGGATCCCTTAACCTCTTTTTTTGGCGCCGCTTCGGTCGCTCCGTCTGCCGCTTGCTGATCCGCCTGCTCTTCATCTTCATAGTCGAGAAGATCGTCATTGTCGGCCATGATTTATGGGTTTGGTGTGTAAATGAAGTAAACAATAATAATTGGTTCAAGCACGTGAATTTTTTTCTAAAAATTATATTTCACAATAATGGCGTCGGCGGCTTGAACCAAAACGACAGAGTCACAGATAAAGATTTTTCGTTTGTTTATGGCCAAGCTTGGTCATCACAGATTATCAAAAATATTAGTGTGGCACTGTGGCAGTTTTCTGATCAATAATTGCATTTGATAGTTTTAAAACTCTTTTTTTTTTTATTTATTGCCATTTATTATTTATTTTAAAGTTTTAAAGTTTTATTAAAAAAACAGAATGTTTTATGACACGATCTTAAATGCCGTACATTTTTGTTTAGTTAATATTTTTTAATAATATTTGAAAATGCATTTTTAGAATCTTATTAATATTTTAGAATAATAATTATTATAAATACAATTTAAATTGAACTTTTTTTAATATATTTAGATTTTTCTGGCAGCAAATGTCGTAGTATTTTACCAAAATAATACAACCTTCATAATATTTTTATAAAGATATGTACATTCTTAGCTTTATTTTAGTTTAATTAAAACCATAGGTACTTTTTCCGTTTATTCTTTATTTCAAAGGATTGTAAGGAAGTAAAACTACACAACCTATATTTATATATTACTTTATTGAAAATGCGTCAAATGTTTTATTTATCTTATAAAACAAACTGATCACAGATACAAAAGTAAAAATCTAATTACACCACTAAATCTACAGTTCAATCTGTTTAACATGAAGTACAAAACTCGTTGAATTATATTTTTATTTTTTCTAGAAGAACTAAGGAACTACAAAAATAAATTAACATAACTACGCTAACGACATCTTTGACTTTACTAGCGATAACATTAAGCAGAGTAGATAATAAAAGTTTTTAGTGAAAAATTTTAGTTTTTATTATAAAACAGTATTTAAACTCTTATCTAGTACCAATGAGGGTATAAATATTATTTTTATTTTATACTTTACATATTTGTAAAGTCACCAATTTTTGTTTTTCTTTTGTTTACTACAAAATATTTAAGTAAATGACAAAAATGAAACAGCTTTTTAAGGATTTAAATTCCTTCAAAATTTATACCAAGACTTCAAGTTTCCGTACCTCTAGTAGCTACTCTATGAAATGTTTCACTTATCTTCTTTGCATTTAATAAAGATTACAACTAAGTATGTTTCCTTAAAATATTAACTAAATTAAATACAACATACTATCATTACTTTTCTATGAGTTTTTGAAGTACTTAAATTGACAAGGAATATAATAATACATTCTAAGGCCGTTACGGTCCTAAATCTACCGAGTACAGATTTCAATCACAAAATTTCATTTTTAAAGAATCTAGCGTATATCTGAAACTACTAATAAATACAAAGAAATAAATCTTATAATTAATATTTTAATTGTTAACGTGCACGGGCAGTGTTGAGTTGAGATGCTGATTTTATTAAAAAAAAGTGAGATTGAAAACACAAGTACGCGGGAAAGTGAAATAAAGTATGGAAAGACGATTATTATTATTCTTTATGAATAAAGATTTTTATTATATTATTAAAAAATCTTTATGAATAAAGATTTTTTTAATTTAATTTAAATATTCAAGAAATTTCTTTAGGTGACAATGTCTATTCTACATATAATTCATTATATTTAAAAGTGTACAAAGACTCATAATATTGTAATCGTTTACAAGTTTTAAAGACATGACCGTTATTTTTGCGTAGTTGCAACAACTAATAAGCTAATGTTATTTATATGTAAATTATATGTAATAACATTAGTTTTTGTATATAAAAGAAAAACAAAAATGTAATGGAAATAAAAAAATTACAATACTTCTAGAAGTATAAGATAAATTGGAAAAAATCAGTAAATATGTTATGTGTTTTTTTTTATTATTAAAGATCGTTCTTGAGTTGAGTGCTCAACTTATAAAAAGTATAGGTAAACAAAAGAACATTGCATTTCAGTCAATAAGTCGCAGCTGGCATTAAGTTAAGTTTCCTGAGTTTTTGCAAATTATTTGCTGGGAAAGAAAAATGTCAAAACTATGAAAAATCCTAAAATTTAATTTGCGCAGCCATTTACAGCTAAATTCAGAGCGAGAGACCATTAACGTTAAAAAAAGAAGACATTATTATAAAAAAGACAATTTAAAACTAAAAATAAATAAAAAATCTAACATTTCTCCGAATAAGGCTTCAACGGTTTAAAATCAGCGTTGCCACTCAGGAAAGCGTCGACAAAATTCTGCACAGAATCCGTTGTTATTTCATCGCCATATTTCATGGTGACCATGCGTTGTTTATTAAAATCTATGGCGGTTAGCAATGGCACTGCATCATCTAAGCCGATATGCTCTCTTATCATATCAGCGCTATCAGTGCCATCTATACCGATATAAAACATTACATGTTTGAAGGACTTCTTCTTCATTCTGGAGTTCTTGGTGATGTAGTCAAAGTCCATGGTCTCGTCGTCTGAGGAGTTCTGATAGGGGCAGAACCCTGGGTATTGGATGCTGCATTCCTCGTAGTAGGATTCGGCTGATGGTGTTAGGACTGATTCGGAGAATTCTATTTCTCCGTCTTCATCGTCTGGAAGGAGGGAGGAGTTTTTTAATTTAATGTATTGAACCTAATTTATGATTATGAAATTTTATTAAGTTTATAGTAAAGGACGTTATAGTAATTTAGTATATATGAATAAGTAGATATTTACCAACAAATAGCACAACAGCGGGGTGACGCGCCATTTTCAATAGAGCTTGTTCATTCAACACCGATACTGGCCGCTGAGCCCACGGGAAGTTCTGTAACATATAATATATAATAACGCTGTTATATGTTAATATACTTAATAACTATATTTATATGTATATTAATATACTAAGTATATTTAGCCGGCTACTCGTGGCGCAGAGACACTAAATGTGACTTTAAATACGACTGGTCGTGGGTTCGATGACCACTCATGGAAATGAATTATTTATTTAAATTTATATTTCTTCGCTCTGGCGTCAAGACAAAGCGCGGCGTTGAGTTTCGCTACTCAATGCCTCTCGAATTCGGCAGAAAGTGAGGAACGAGAGTGTAGTAGAAATCATGAAAATCAAAGAGTTACCTATAATAAAATGAAATGAACATCATACATAATGGATCGAACTAAAATTTTAATCTCAGAATGTTCTGTGTGATATTAACTACATACATGTATTTCTACACAAATTAAGTCTTAACTAACCAAAGCCAACGGATCAGCAGCGAGATACTGCCTTCCATTCGTAGTCAGCACTTTGCCAGTGCCATCAGTTATGACTAGAGCGGGAATGCCAGCCACGCCCAGCGCGCCAGGCAGTGCCAGTCTCGTGTCATTGGCAGACCACGGCACTGATAACGCGTTGGCGGAGGATATGGAGGCTAGTGTCCGCGCGTAGGATTGTTCTGATCTGTTTTGGCAAATAAAGAAAATTCAGTTAGATAAGTAAGTACAGTATACTAAAGTAACATATTTTTTTCTGTTTCACAATACTTTTATTTCTTTCTCTCGAGTTGCTTCACGATTTTAATAAGCACTTTTATTTTTAAGCTATATTTTTAATCTACCAAAAATTTAACAAGACCGACTATAATTATTTTAAGTTTTAATTATAATCTTGCTATTTTCATACAAAAATGTGACATAAAGGGATCGCAAGAGGAGAAATAGGAAATTCGTGAACTTTACTTTAAAGCAGTCGTATAATATAATGAGGGGACTTAAGACGTGATCTTGGTAATCCCAACGCGTGGGGTCACGCTGGCTGGAATTAGATATCGCTACAAGCATTGATTTAATTAACTCAATGTCTGTAGAACAATTGGGTTTCTATGTTTTTATTTGTTGTATTAGACACGGAGAGATTTAAGTGCCAAATTTATTTTTAAAATGCCAGTTGAAAACTATTTTTTCTTGAAATATCTATTAATTTTCATTTTTCGGAGTTTGTTCCTTTATTTGTTTTGTAAATTTTCACTTGGTGCCAAATTTCATAACTGTAGGTGCATGGGAAGCCCTATAGGTTTTGAAAATGCAGTGAAAGTCGATACATAAATGCTCTTAATTTTTGATTGTGTTAAGCTTGATTTTTTTCCGCTTCATTCTTTGACTATAGACCTGAATATTTGATTTTAATCGGACAGACGAACAACAAAGTGATCCTATAAGGATTCTTATTTACCTTTTGAGGTACGGAACCATAGAAAAGGTAAGCTGAAAGAAAATTATGTATGATCTTATTTTCTCTGCTTTCTCTAGAAATATTATAAAAATTATAGAAAAAAAACTATTCATTACTTGTATCTGAATATAGAAATACTAGCGGACGCGCGCAGCTTCGCTAGCGTATTTAAGGGTGAATTCTAATAACCCACGAAACATGTATTCAATGAAATATTTTTAAGAGTCTAAATATCAAATTTTATAAAAATCGGTGGCGATTTAAGAATTTTCCCATACAAACTTTCAACCCCTTATTTGCACCCTTAGGGGGTGAATTCTAGAAAACGATGAAACACGTGTTCAATTAAATACTTTTAAAAATCTAAATTTCAAATTTTATAAAAATCGGTGCCAATTTAAATTTTTTTCCATACAAACTTTGAACCCCTATTTCACCCCTTTAAGGTTAAAATTTTTCAAAATCCCTTCTTAGTGGATGTCCAGATTACGAAAGTAAACATCTGTCCAAATTCCACGTTTCTACGCACAGCGGTTAAGGCTGTGCGTGCGTCTTACCTCAGTCAGTGAGGACAAGTCCTTTTATATATATAGATAAGAACAGAACTTGTTCCTAAAGATATAAATATGAGCGTACCATCAGGGTGTTACACACCAAAATTCAACAAATGAAATAATGTAATATAAACAAACATAAAACGAAAACGAAGCCAGTTATACGATAAAAGTTGGCGACGCGGGCCTAATGTGAAAAGTTTAGTTTGTTAACGAATGGTACGGAGGCGTCGTTCCGGGGGTCCCCGTTATACGTGAAATATTACACAATTTTTATAACTTTATTGTAATTTTTTTTCAGGTTCACGCTGTATGGTCCCTTATGTGGCAGGGGAAGCAAAAAAAGCCTAGTTTTAAGGCACTACGCTTCCCGCTCTCCGCCGAATTTTAGAGGTATTGTGTGTTGAGTGACGGCACTTAGCGGCACTAAACATGTTTTTTTTTTTAAATTCATTAAGAATATTGGTGTCTCTTCGATCATATTAAACAAACGTCTTTACATCTCAGAAAGTATATCTATAGTAATATTATTATTAATTGAATTGTTTATGTAGTTTAACGCGCTTAGCTCGGATACTAATTCGGTTCAAATAAAGAATTTTTTGAATTGAATTTTTTTTATTTTGGGATAAAATTTATTCGAAAATGAAAAATCTAGTAACATGTTTCTGAGATCTTTATATCAAGAGATGTATAAAAAACATTTATAAGTAAAAACATAGAAAATACCCAAGCAAAATCAAAAGCTGTCTGCCTTTTGATTCATCGTCGTCCAAACAATAGCAACGTCGATAAAACCCGCTATACACGTAGTATTGCGAGGGCATTTAAAATTGTATTGCCAGATTTTTTGGACTCTTTAAGCTGCACTTTGAACCCCCTTTGGTTCCGTACTAACCTCTGCTATTGTGTTCCTTTGCAAGCCGAAAATATTGAGTCGGATGATTAAATTTTTATTTTTCTTTTCTTTTCAACCGTACAAAGTTTTATTTTCGCAGCGAATACCTTTTAAGCTGAATGATAGGGTAATGGCTGTTGTATATAAATTGCTATTCAGGGAATATATTATCTAAATTGATGGCTTTAAGCCGTAGGAAGACACACCTTACTGTATACGGTTGTACATTGTTCAATTAATACACAGGCAAATGTTTAATTTGAAACATAGAATTGTCCTTGGACTTAATTAAGTGAGGCGTTGGCCTAATGTGTATTCTCTAAAGGGAATAAAAATGGAAAAACTGGAGGCCGCTTTGGCACAGAGGCACAAGGTGTGAATGTAACGCGACAGTTGTGATTTCAATCCCTACTCAACGGAATGAATTATTATTGATTAATATTTTCAATTCTTCGCTCTGGAACCAAGGAAAAACCCGCAAAACACGCAAAACCTCGTCAAAGGGGAAAGAGTGTCTTAACACTAGGTTCCCTCTGCATCGTTGTTCGCATGCAGCAGGGTTGCTGTATGCGGGATAAAAATTTAAGCTATTTTTTTTTGTGATGGAAAAGTAATGACTGGCGATGTGTCAGTTGTAAATAAAAAACACAAATACAGTATAATCTCAACTAATTTCACGAAAACCGCAAAGCATCGTAAACAATAGTAAACAACACAAAACAAATGACAAAAGAAGGAAACCCGCTAAAACGTTCCGTATATTTCCTTTCAGTCTCTGTAAACCGGAACGTACTCGTATATGAGAATGACAGATATTTTTCCCGCCATATTTCTCTCGCGCGCCATTACGCGCGCTGTAAAAGGAAAGTAAATGAGCTACTTTATGCCTTATGGTGCGTGTCCAAAGCCATAAATAATAATATCGTAAATACGGATTCAGATGGTAGCTAATAGATGATGGGTTTATTTTTTTTATTTTCACGCATTTTGCACGGTAGGCAGAGAGCATTCTACTCTATCCTCTATATAATAGGTTATGCCGAGGGAACGGCGTGTTAAGAGCAGGCACTCTGTTTTCCACGCACTGTCCAATTATTAGGTTATCAATTAGATAGGTTATCAATTCGACTGTATGTTTTTTTTTATTAATGAAGATTGTATTACCAGTTAAATAAGGTTTCTAAGTGTTTAAGGATATAGCAAATGTCACCCCAATCTCTTAGCTCCATATAGTCAAGAAATATAAATAGAAGCCATTAGAATACCAATATCTGGCAAGTGCCACTTAATTTATATCCGGATCTTATCGCATAGTTTCTCCCGGGCGGGGTGGGGCGGGGCGGGTAAATAAGGTCATAAAACGTAGAAGGGTCCCCGTAATCCGGGCAAGGGAAACGTCTTCGGTTTATTGAAACGATAAATCCTAGTATACGCTAGCTTATTTAGATTTGGTGTGTTGATTTACACGGCCTTTCGAGTTAAAGAAAATGAAAATAATCATTTTATTTTATATTGCAATGTACATTTCTACGTTTACAAACGGAAAACGAAAATGTTTTACCTGCAAACATTTCCCCGAATGGGAATCGATCTACCTACCATCATAACCTAAATATATAAATATTTGACAATAATCAAAACGAGCCCCCTAAGTTCCTATAGCTTACAGATCCTCGTCTTGTGGCAACACTAAGTTCCATAATACAAAGTCTATATATATAGTCAAAGCCCTTAAGTCTTCATTGGCAATTCAATAACGGCATCCTCATCAGATCCCCACCCCAATTATCTTTATTAGCTGGCCACAGGAACACTCGATTGTGCAAACTCGTCTGTGCAAACAAATACCGTAATAAAAACCTTATTATAGAATCGAGGGAATTATATAAATTGAATGAATAGAAGATATGGCTGTTATTGGATGTAAAGAAATTGTTAATTTTAGGTTGTATTCATTTATTTTTTAATTTGGGACCGTCCTAATATTTATTTACGTTTATATCTCCATTTCTTCGCTCTGATGTCGAGCAATGCCTCCAGAATTCGGCAGAGAGTGGGCAACGGAGTGTCTTAACACTAGGTCCCCTCTGCCTATCCTGCTGTGTGCGCGATACAAAAACCATCACTTATTCTATTTTTCCAATTAATGTGAAGCGCTCGGATTTTCGGCCATTACCGATTCCCTTTGTGCTATTGTATCTTTGTTTAACTGTAATACTACGAATGTAGCACCGAATGGTCAGTTCGTGGACAGATACAAATCAAAAATGGGTTTTATACTGAAATTGAAGTTCTGACACTATTTTTTGTAGTATTTATGTATGATATTTCTTGTTTTAGGTTCATAATTGTGGCTCGAGATTCAGATTTTAGCTGAATCGATAATAAACTAAACAAAGACGAACCCGATTCTTGTTTATCCAGATCATATACTAAATTATACTTAAGCATTCCGACAAGTATAATTCTGTAATTAATATATTATCAAATATTTCCAAGACCTAGTTATCATCTTTTATCAATCCAACAAAATGTATTATTTTTTTACACCACAAATAACAAGGGCGTAAAAGCAAAGCCCGCCAGTAGGTATCGATTTTGCTATTTTTATCAACCAGTATTGCAGTCTTAGGTCTTTTATGAGACTCACTTGTACGTACTTATGATGGGTAGGGCTAGGGTAGGGTCATGATCCTGATTACTGGCGTGCCAGTCGGACTTTGAAGACTATTAATTGCGCCTCTGCGGGGGGAAGAGGGGGGTATTTCAATGGGGTTGAGGGGTGACGTTTTACGCTTTTTTTTCCTGTCGTTTTTATTGTGTACTTTGTGATATCTCTTGACTTGGGTTTAAAGCTGGTGTTTGTTGGACATATTTAAGGGCGGGTGAAAAGAAGTTTTTTAGATGTTAAAGAACCGTGTATTTATTAATTTTTAGATGTTATACGTATATTTTTGTTATTATCTTATTGTATGCTTGTTTTTACGCGTCTCCTATAACACGAGACAGAGATATTTTAATGACCGAGCATTCTGTTTATAACTCATTTTGGTTTCATCAAAACAGAATAAAATGCATATTGAGTGGCGGAATTCAACGCCGCGACGCACCTATAAAACAGAAATATATTACATACGACCACGAATCACGATCCATATTATGTTGGATATTATTTCAGATTCAAATTCAACAATTTTTTCATTAAAATAAACAAGAAATAATGATATTAAGTTATAAATATTTGTTATTTAAACTTACATTTTATACAATCGGATATTCGAGTGAAACCGAAATGTTTTCAGTACTCGGCAAGTAAGTACATTACTCACACCCGTGTGACGTTATCTATATCTAGTTACAGTCTTTGCGGAACGTTACATACTTTAAGTTGTTCCTTATTTTTATGAGATAGTTTTATGCTTTTATTTGTTTTAAATTAAAAAAAACGCAGTGTTTGCATTAGAGGAGGAAAAAAACAGTGTCGAACTGTAACGCGACGCTTATGGGTTCGATTCCTACATGGAAGACTGTTTATATTTATTTTTTTTACATTTCCCCACTCTGGTAGACAAAACGTGGACTAGCGTGGAGGCCTTTTCCACTATTAAAGCGAATAACTGCAACTTTTTTAGATAACGTACAAAAATATGAAAGCAGAGTTTTTTTTATTTGATCTCGCGCTTCTTGGAAACTATCCAAGCACTCTGAACACTAAGCCATATGTTCTTTTCATACGTTTGCTGTAGTGAGATTTTCCATAATTTTTACTATTAAATGATGCACAAAGACTACAATGACTAGAAATGAATTAATATTTTCATTTTTTTTAAGTTCAACTCAACACGCAATGCCTCGCAAAAATTCTGCGAAAAATGGAGGACAGAGTGTCTTAATACTAAGTTCTTTTTGCCTACCCTGCTATATACTCTTTTACAGCGGGAAGCTGAAAGTAACCTTCTACTGTATTTACCCCAGAACCTCCCGTTTAACCTTCGTTTGTCACTGTCACTTATTAGGTAATATATCGGAAGGCGACAAGGGACAGATTGGCTGATGTCGCTGTTTACTTTTATTGCTATCAGTTTTAACATATTGTTATTTCTGCTTTTACTTCTTATGAATTTATTTTGGATATTATTAATAAATAACTGCCAAAAACAATAAATATAAAAAATGACCATATCTATTAACTTTTGTGCAAATACGAGTAGGTATCTATTTGTAAAAGTTAAGAATGAGTTTATTAATTAATCGTTTCTCGATGAAAATTGATTGATATTTACTATTAAAACTAATATTAGGGTTTTTGTTTTTCAGTTTCATGCTATATGCAGAGGGAACCTAATGTAAGGGCTCCGTTATCCACTTTCAACCTAATTTACAAGATATCGCGTACCTTGCTTTTTCTTACCAGAGCAAGGAAATGAAAACTGCGGAAGCTAGGTTTTATACAGTCGTTATATTAGGTTATTTATCTTCATATATGGAGATATAAAATAGACAGCGGTGCCTTTATGGGGTGGTACCCTAGTAATAAGTCACTCCGTTCTTTACTTTTCGCCCATTAAGATATAACAGCTGAATTTACGGCCGCGTTCTTTCTAAAATAAACAAAAATATAGTTATTCCAAAAGATAACAAGATATTTTTGTGATATAATTTTTCATATATTCATAGCTTTTTCATAGTATTCCAGACATATCACTACAGTGCTAAGACACTCCGTTCATTACTCCGATTCGCTAAATTTTCGAGATATTTCGTGTTGAGTCGCGGAATTCCACCCAGCACTTTGTCTATCAGACCAAAATGAAAATAATACATTATTTACAAATATAGGAAATTTTCCTCCCGAGTGGGAATAGAACTCACAACTAATGTGTTTACAAACAGACTATGTTCCACTGCGTTACGACGGCTGCATTTAGTAATTTCTTACTCGTTTTCCTAATTCAGAGACATTTTTTATGAATGTCAGTTCCCATAGTTCAATTTACTTATCACTTAAAAAAAATATACTAAAATGAATTGAATATTATAATTATAAGTAGCTCGCCTCATTTTAATCATCAACTATATATATATAGTCATTGCGTGTTTTGCCGCGTTACCAGGGCGAGGAAATGGATATATTTAATATTTAATTTCGTCGAGTGTGAATCGAACTCACAACCTCTATTACAATATTATTTCATAGAAGAATATCGTTTTGGAATTGGAATGCCAAACGTAAGTTTCCATATACGTAACATGATGCAGACACCTACTCTGAGTAATACCGAGAGAGCACAAAGGATCCAAATTCACGGCTCACAGTCAACCACCGCAGACAGTCTTTTGCTAAAATTCCTTGCTATTTCAATGAGATGCACTTTCAGCACCGAAATCTGTATTAAGATGATTAATGTTCCAGTTTTTTGGGGTGTTTTGTTCATTTTTGTTTGAGGGTGTTTGGGTTAAAGGGGGTTAATTGAGTGGTAGATGGCGGTTTTGATTATTCGTAATGTTTGACGTTTTGGGATACAAAATTATGATACTGTGAGATATGTTTCTATTGGGAAAATAGATAAGAATTTAGTTTGTCTGCACTGTAAGTAGTGTTAAGGCACTTTTTTCTCCATTTTTTGACTTTTTAGTTTTGTAACACTGTCCCCAGAGCGAGGGAACGACAAGGTTTCATTTCCCGACTGACTGGTCTTTTTCCAGCTTCACGCTGTATCGCGCATATAGCATGGTAGGCAGAGGGAGCCTAATCGTAAGAAATTTCTATTCCTCACCCACCGCCGAATTATTAATTATTTGCATGTTGAGTGATGGAACTCAACGGCGCGATTTTCCTCGATACAAGAAAGAAGAAATTAATATTTCATTTCCGCCTCTCGCGTTTTCCTTTCAAAAGCATACTAAATCACGTTTAGTAAATTGTCACATGTGTGTGTAGTTGAATGTACCTGCACCTGTCACCGCAGTGAAATCCTAGTAAAGCCACCACTAAGTCTGGGTCATCTGATCCCAGATTTAGCTGGACACAGTGGATTAAACTATTGATAAATATATATACATATTTCGATCGAGGTCAGTTATGGCGCAGTGGAATAAGGGTGTATCTGTAGCGCGACTGTTGTAAGTTCGATCTCCATTCGAGGGAGTGAAGCACTATTTACTAATATTTTCATTTCTTCACTCTGGCAAAAGCCAGGCATTTGTATATTTGCCAGTGAATTCCACCACTCAACACACAATGCCTCTAAAAATTCGCCGGAAAGTGAAGAACGGAGTTTCTTACCTCTAGGTTCCCTTTGCCTACCCTGTTTTTTGCGGGATACAGCGTGAAGCAGTGAGGCGGTACATTTCGTGTTATTACTCTTTTTATTCTATCTATTTATTTAATATAATAGAAATTTGATTATTCGGCCCTCAATTATATAAATTTGTGATTATCCGCACCATCAACCGCCACCAATTATATTAAATACATATCTGCATACGTAAATGTTTATATAAATTGTAATTTGTAGCTTATCTATTATTCTAATTTATAAGTCTATATTACTGAAAAGTTGCATCAAAATTAGTCACGTACTTATTGTGTGAAAGTGACTTTCCGTCGCTATTTTAATATGGAACACTTTAGTTCAACGTAACTGGAAATAGCACTCTAATGTCTAGAGACATTTTTGTCTACAAGTTTTCCCCTGCTATGAAATATTATAGATTACAAATATATCTAAGTTTATATAAAGCTTGTGACGTCAGCAGACAGTCGCGACAGGTACTCGGTATACTAATGGAAGGGTGAAGCAGGGTTGATACGTAGGTATTCTAAAGGGCATTACAGTGTTACTTCGTGGAATAGCTTAGTGTTTGTTTTTTTTTATTTTTAGTAATCTTTTGTTTTCCTAAATTATTTTGTTTATAGAGATTGGTTTGTAATATTTTTTAGACCTACATCCTGTTATTTTTCGTTTCACGCAGTATCCCACGTATAGGAGAGTAGGCAGTGGGGGCTAGTTTCAAGACACTCTGTTCCACACTTTCTGCACAATTTTCTAGGCATTGCATATTAGTGGCGGAGCATAGCGCCGTGCTTTGTCTACCAGAGCAAGAAATTGTAAATAATTTATTCCCCCGGGTGGGGATCGCATCTACTACCGTCGCTTTTACAGTCAACAGCCTTTAATAATAATATTTGTTCCATAAAATATGAACTTAGGCTTTTCTTTAATCATATTTTATTAGTTGTGACTAAAACGTAGTTGTGACGTTTTTGCAATAAATATGATTAATTAGAAAATAGTACCAATTCTTATATAATTTACAGTTCTAAAAGATAATTTTGGTTTTCTTTTACCTGAATAGTACAACCCTGTGACAGACAGACAGACGGACGGACGGAAGGACAGCATAGGCTTATTAATCGAGCCCCAATTTGATTGGAAATGGAATCCGTTCATCTTTAGTTGACGTAACATAGAGGAAGTTGAAAGGGCAATTTGTCTAAATTTCAGACAGCAATAATTATAATTTTTCTTCTTTCTTCACGTGGGGATAAAGTATTTAGTGATGTGTCGTCCTTTTTTATTAGGATTTCGTACTAGAAAAGAAAAAAGGAACTAATTACAAGATCTCTTTATTGTCTGTATGTTTAAATCAAACTGAAATGAATAACGAATAGTTCTACGGTCCCTTAGAGCAACTAGTGGTAGGATTTGAACCCGTACTTCTAGCTTTATAAAGCTTTTATTATATTATTATTGAAATGAATAGTTTACGTTATTCAGACGTGTAATTTGATTCCAGGAGGGAACGGTCACGCGAAGCCCGTAATGGGCTGTTAGCATAGGAAGGGCTGCTAAATGCTATTATGTTAGTTGTATAAATTAAATTGTAACACGATCTATTTACTTCGTAAGTGTTTTGTTTTGAAGAGGTGAAAGCTTAGGGTCTAATACAAATTGGTTATGATAGCTTAGTGTAGAATTTTATATTATAGCGGATTTGAAGGTTAACTTTAATGTTCAGAGAAAATCGACTAACTGCTTCGTATTCTAAGGGTAGAAGTAAGGTCTGCCTGTCTGTCTGTTCGTTTGTCAACAGGCTGTAACTGATGAACGTATGGCTCCCATTCCCATATTCGAATAATGACAACAGGTAGACGCAAGGTTTTTGTCAAAATATTCTATAGTAGTACAAGACTGTGCGTCCTGAGAAGCGGAACTTAACAACGCGAGTTTGTCTTGTTATATTTTAATATCTAAATAGCTCAATTAAATCCGTTTTTCCTATTCTGAACTGCAAGAATTGTTCAGAACATCTATTATGCGACGTTATCCTGTAAACATGATGTCGAAAGAACTGAGAGATGGGGTAAATTGTATCTTATTTGAATATCATTAGCGCTATTTATTATGACAAAGTGAATTCCAAGTGTTATTTTAATAGCCTGTTCACTTTTAAATATGCGATTATTTCAAGTTTATGTAGTCAAGTAATACGAATATCATTTGACTCTTTTTTTAAATTCATGGAGAATACGAACACTAGCGGGTATAGTGTGAAGATATAAAAGACACTATATTCTTTGTCAACAACTATCTTCCCCACTCATTTCATTTGTATAAAAAAATGCTTATATATAAAATTCCCGGGCCATTTTAAAATGTTCTCTTTAGCTTAGCCTAAATTTGTGCTAAAAAGTATGACAAACCTTGACAAAATACCCCAAATTTAGTAAGAGACAGGATTCGCAGGAACAATGACAAAAAGGGAGTACAGGATGCTCTGGTTCCGTTACGCGGTAGTGCCAATTAGTTAGCACGATGTCGACGAGAGTGTTAAGTACTGTTGACTGGAACTAAGTGCAGTTTGGGTTTGGGTACACTGGGAAAATTAAATTGGGAGAACAGCTAACTTTGGGGCATTTTGTATTTTGGCTTCGTAGTTTTTGGATACTGTAGGTAAGAACTGGTTTTCGCTATTTTAATAGAAAATTATTCTGGTTATATATTTAAGAATAATTTGTACAAGTTTATATTGGCAATACATAAATAGAGATATAGTTGTGGGGAGGAGATGGTTGTTGGTTTGATTTCCAGTTCAGTCACGCACTGTGTATATATAATGTATGTAGTGCTCATTATAATATGCTCATTGACTTTCACCCCCAGAAAGAAAAAGCAAAAATTTTCCGTAGCAACATGGAAATTTAAATATTTTCCGTTTCCTTGCAGAACTTTGTTGGAAAGAATGTAAATATTTAAGTGCCTCACGACTGAATTATGAAACGTCTTTAAATTAATTAAAATGCTGTAAAATTGTAGATACAATTATGTTGAATATATCTAGGTATGCAGATAATATTTTTAATTGTAATGTCAATTATTGAAAAGGCGACGAGGACCCAAGGGTACGATTCCCACTCAGGGGAGGGAATTATTAATATTTCGGTTGGAATTTCTCCGTCACTCAACACAGGTTTACCTCATTCATTTCAGATCTCTGTAAAACTGAATGTTTTTGTAAAGATTTGTACTCTATAGCAGTGCCATGACCTGCTTTCAACGGTTCAATTGCACATACGAATACGGGAAGCTGCATATTTCATTCGATGAGAAACTAGGTTAACTATGCCAAAGAGGTTGTTGAAAACCGATGAAGTTCTTTTCAATTTGTTTCATTATTCATAACAATGATTCCTTCAATTCTCGTATTGTTTAAAAATAACAAGTGTAATTGAACTAGTAATCATCTTTTAAGACAAAAAGTAAATAATAATTTCTAAAGGACAGGTATAAAAAAAACAATTAGATACCATTGAATAATAATTATAAATGCAAAAGAAATAAAAAAATGTATATAATAATTTCTGGATTAAAAATCTTGGCACGTGAAGTGTGCAATTAAAGCGAGGGGAAGAACCGCGACGTCAGGGCGGCCATATTGCCGCGCCGTTCGCGCCTTTTTACTCAACTCAACCGGAAATTATAGTTAGTGCTTTTTAGTTTGATTACTTTTTTAAATTAAAAACTAGGTTAATGAAGTAAGCTTAAGCTTAACATATTTTCTTGGTAAAATAAAGTTAATAGTAAAAAGCATATATACATCGTTGAAAGCTGTCGTGGCACAGCGGTACTGACTGTAAACGCGACGGTTGTGAATTTGGTTCCCATTCAAGGGAATGAATTATTTTCATATGATTCTTTTGGTTACAAAGCAAAGCGCGACGTTAAATTCAAAAATTAAGCTGATAATGGAGAACGGAGTGTCTTCACTCGGTCCCCTTTGCAAGCCTGCTATATATGGTATACAGCGTGGAACTTAAATCAGAATTTACCATATTCCAATAAAAATATTTCTTATTTTCAGCATTAGGTAACACATGGCAGCTATAAACGAAAGAAATAAAGGAGTTATGGATATTATACTTTTACTGCTAATAAAGTTTTACTCAACTTTTGAATTAGGCCGTACTCGTATACGAAATGTGAAATATTCGTGGCACCTGCTGTGGTTTAGTATTAAAATTTGATTTCATTTCAGATATTATTAAACAAATATTGTCTGTATATATAGGATAATAAAACTATACAATTTCAGTGTTTGTTTGTTTAAACGCTCCCAACTCTGAAACTACCAGCTGGTTTTAAAAAATACTTTTTGTATCTATTACCCTTTAATTAGAAATGGATCATATTATGAGGTTATTTAGGATTATATATTAGGGCATTTTGGGTGATTAGGGCGGAATAGGGCGTTTTCAATTTTACGCTCGTATAGTTATTCATTTTCGTTTTCAATTTCACGCTCATTTGCAATTCACATTTTGTGACAAGTACATTAGAATTATACATAAAAATAATGTACATAAAAAACATGGTAAGAGTATAGAGCTGTATTGCTACAGTTTATTTATTGTAAATGCGACAGGTATGGGTTCGATTTTCGCTAGGAGGGAAAAAAAATCGTTTCCTCATCCTGGTATCGAAAAAAGTTCATCTTTGATGTCCGCTATTAAACATGCAATGTTTCGAACAGCAGTGCGTAGCGAACGGAGTGTTTTAACACTATGTCCCCACTCTATTTTCTGCAATAAGTAGAATACAACTTCTTAAAAACAATACTAATAAAAAGTAACAAAATTAATCAAAACTAAACAAAAAGTCTAAGTCTACATGCATGCTTAGAGAAAGCGTAGAGGTCTTAAGAAGATCTTTAGAAAGTCATTACTAAATGTTACGCTTACGTCTGAACTTTAAGCTCCAGATGGCTTTTATAGATTTACTAAAATTAATTTCGACTTGAACGTATAAGTTATGGAATGATACTGGAAGATATTATACTTTGTGTATAATGGAGCCATTATAGGGGAGTGGGCAAATGTCGGACTGTAACGAAAACGCGACAATTGCAGGATCGATTTTTACCTTGGGAAACGAATTATTCTTGGTTTTCAGCTCTATTAGACAAAACAGATGATTGAGTTCTGCCACTTAATACACAATGTCTCAAAAATTAGACGGTGTGTGGGAAATGAAGTGTCTTAGCACTAGGTTCCTCCTGCTTACTCTTTTATAATGAATAAGATTGATTTGAAAAAATAAGAAAGTATATTACTCAGGCTCAGTTCGTCTACAATATGACTAAATAGAGCGCAATGGATTCGATTTGTAATCGGGATAATATAAATATAGGCATAATATATATTTTTTTACATAGTATAGATGTCTTATTTATAATTGAGGTTTTTAAGTTTGTTTTCTTATTGGGGGATCTTTTAATGTATACTTTACAGGATAAAAATACGTACGTCTTATTGCCTAACTTCATTAGTCTAAACTACAAAATGCATAACGTTGTTTTTATCCCAACCGCTGTCTAAGGAGCCTTCACGACATATTACAGCGTTCAACGCCGAGTAGTTGTGCGTTATCTTTCAGTCACTTAGCAACGCATATATATAGACTAGCGGAGGCGCGCAGCTTCGCTTGCGTATTTAGGGGTGAATTCTAATAACCCATGAAACACGTGTTCGATGAAATATTTTTAAGAGTCTAAATTTCAAATTTTATAAAAATCGGTTGCGATTTAAAGATTTTTCCATACAAACTTTCAACCCCTTATTTGCACCCTTAGGGGGTAAATTCTAGAAAACCATGAAACACATGTTCAATTAAATATTTTTAAGAGTCTAAATATCAAGTTTTATAAAAATCGGTGGCGATTTAAGAATTTTTCCATACAAACTTTCAACCCCTTATTTACACCCTTAGAGGGAGAATTCTAGAAAACGATGAAACACGTGTTCAATTAAATACTTTCAAAAATGTAGATTTCAAATTTTATAAAAATCGGTGCCGATTGAATTTTTTTTCCATACAAACTTTGAACCCCTATTTTACCCCTTTAGGGTTAAAATTTTTCAAAATCCCTTCTCAGTGGATGTCCAGATTACGAAAGTAAATATCTGTCCAAATTCTACGTTTCTATGCACAGCGGATACGGCTGTGCGTGCGTCTTACCTCAGTCAGTGAGGACAAGTCCTTTTATATATACTCGTATAGATTACCGACGCGTACCCTCAATATTTCTTCCCCTGTTTTGTCACCACTGTCGCTCTAATTGGGCGTACAATTGAAATACTTAGTATGCAATTCAAGCCTGCCCAAGTAACAATATATCCAAAAAAGCTTATTTGCTAAGACTTCACGAGGGCGATATCAAATGACTGATCCATTTCGACATTCGAGTATTTGGAAATGCGTTGTTAGAATGTAAAATGATAACGTGCTTTTAGAAGAATACAAATAGAGACAGATATAAGTATCAGTTTTCTTTATATATTCGTTATCCCACCGAATTAAATAAAACATAGTGTTGAGGTCCAAGATCCTGCCACCAAACACCAACAATATCTTATAAACTTATAGTAACTTAGGCAGAATTTTGTTTTATAAAAAATATAAAAAAATCTTCTTTCTTAGCTTCCTTCTCAAGTCTATGAAAATTAAATTTAAAGTAGCAGCCACTCAACACATAATGTCTCAAGAATTCGGCGGACAGTCAAGTCCGTTTCTCTCAGAGAACGAATGAGAACGAAGTGTCTTAACCTTAGGATCCCTATACATACCCTGCTATGCGCGGAATACAGCGTAAAACTAAAAAAATGTAAAAAACATAATTATGTATGCGTTAGTACTTCCCACTCATTTAGAGACTGTACCCTCGATTCTATTTCATCTGACATTTGCTCATCCCAAAACAAACCTGAAGTGGAAAACGAAAATGACTACAAATAAAAGTAAGCACAAAATTAATCCCGCCATTTCCCCATCTCCCAAAATGGTATTGAAAAATATAATCATTAAACGCAGAAAAGCGAAAATTCTCCGAGTGTTCCGCAACACCTATTCAACTCAAGGGCGCGGTGGGATCGTATCAACACTTGAGGTTTTTTTTCAAAGCAATCAGTATAGGGTTTTCATTGGCATGGTTTTTATTTCAATGGGGGAAGTCTTACTTTCCCATAGTAAAAGTCCATGGCGGGGTCTCCCCGACCCCATTGTGCTTGCAAGGGTTACCCTGTAATTATTTTT
>JAEBDU010013194.1:0-117577 GCA_016802625.1 Heliconius numata
ATTCATCTAACAACCCGACCTTTATTAACTCTTGTTATTTTCAGGATTGCTACCTGGAGAGGCAACAGTCACTGCAAATTTATATGGATAAATTGTTTAGCTGCTGAAATAGTGATTCTGCAGATTGAAAGAAAGGCAGCCACACTGTATCAACATGACTGACAATTCTTAATTTGAAGAAAATGTACTTTTTTGAAAATTGTACATTTGTCATAGCTTGCCCCAATGCAAGCTTTGTGATTCAGTTTTAAAATTGAAACATACCGATAATATATTATTGTACATTTTTATGGACTTATTACCTTATAAAGAATATGATAGTGCTAAAAAGAAGTTAAACTAGAAGTTAAGCTTTGCACCACATTTTGCCCTCACTCTTAGATGTATCCTATCCTTGGATTGGTTGCCTGGAAGAGATCACTTTTAGTGATAAGGCCGCCTTTGTGCATTTTATGTCCTAAAATTTTCATTTAAATTATTCTTGTAAATGTGCAATAAAGACTTATTATTATTAAACTATGTATCTGAAAATTTTATAAGATTTTATGTGTTGAGAACTGTGCCACAATCTGCAATAATTTATACGAAACATTATCATATTCTTTAAACCTCAAAAAACTTGCAATCTGCAAATTGGAAAAAGATGTAAATTTTAGTTTTCTTGCCCAATATGAGGAACATCTTAAAGAAAATGTTAATTTTATATGTAATAGTGACTAATACATAAACATAACAGTAAAAATATTTTGTTTAGTTAAAAATAGACAATTTGCAGATTATGAGAAATTGTTAAAAAGGAAAATAGATATATTAAAAATAAGTAATTGTATATTAATGTTAGATTTAATTTGACCAACACTGTATTAAGTTCATTATACCTACTTTATTAATTTTATCATTGTCTGTAATTGTTTAAAAAAAAGAAATTCAATAACACAACAATCAAGTACAACTGCCTACAATCTTATAGGTTAATAAATATATAAATTATATATTTTTTGCAGATTATGATATATTTTACTTATAAAAATTAAAATTGTTATTGTTTTTAACATAAAAGGGCAAGTTTGTCTTGTAGCAATGTTGTAATCTTTAGCAGTATATTTTAATTGTTTTGCAGAAATACTATTTGTGTAAATATAATTAAACCAAATGTTTATAAGCAATAAAGAAAATGTAAGGTATTTATTAGTTTTATTTCTGCATTAATTTTTTATTATTGTGTCATAAATTATTCACTCTTTCAAAATCATTTGGAGGTATTATATAATTTAAATAATAATACTTCCAAATTATTTTGAAAGAGTAATAATTCTGGCTTTTGAATAAAGATCGATTTAAAGCCAAATTTTAAATTTCCCGCAAATTGTGGTTTGTTGGGCACGCACAGAGATGGCAGCAGCATCGTTTTGTCACCCATTTTTTTGTATGAAGTGAACATTCTTTGAGAAACCGAAATCACCAGAAATTGCAGCACAATATAACAAATCCAGACAAGATTCCGTTAGTACTTACACTGTCAAAAGGCGGCTCATAGAAGCAGTGGCGTAGCTAGGGGGGTGCCAGCGCGGCGGTCGCACCGGGCATCAAAGTCGACGATTAGTGTGTTTTTTCTTTGTTTTTTAGACCTTATACCATTTTAAAGGGCATCAAGTCCTCTAAACCGCACCGGGCATCAAAAGGAAAGGGGCACCAAAGTCGACGATCACTTTGTTGTTTTTTAGAAGTCAACGTCGACGATTACGTTTTTTAGAACTCAACGTCTACGATCACGTTTTTTTAGAACTCAACGTTGACGATTACTTTGTTTTTTTTTTAGAACTCATCAAGAGAAAAGAAGGATCAAAGTTGACGATAAGTTTTTTTTTTTTTTAGAAGTCATCGTCGATGATCACCTTTTTTTTTTTAGAACTCATCAACAGGAAAGGGGGATCAAGTCCCCTAAGCCGCACCGGGCAGCAAATACCCTAGCTACACCACTGCATAGAAGGCTCTTTCAGGAAGAATAGCAGTAAAGAAACCACTTCTTAAGCGTCAAAATAAGGTAAAAATGCTTCAATGGGCTCGTCAACACCAAATTTGGACACATGACGAGTGTAAACGTGTATTGTGGAGTGACATAAGGAAATATACATGAGTAAGTATGGTTCATATAGATTACCAATATACAGAACATTGTCTTTCATTTTATTATATAAAGAGGAATGAGGCAGATATGGTGCTATCGAAAATAAATTTAATTTCAATCTTTTGCCGCAAAGCTATAGTTTTGAGTTCTCGCTAGTACGGAGGTGGGTAGTTGGATACAATAAATTAAAACACACAGCACTGGTGGGGTTACTTTATTGGGCAATTATGTACAAGGGAAGACCACTGCTTGGTGTCACAGCGCCAGCGCCAGTGGCGGTGCGTGGTGTGGCGCGTGGTGTGACCCGTGGCGCGCCACGTGGTGCGGCGGCGGCTCCGGCTCGTCGAGGTCGAGCGCGGCGTCGATCATGGTGGTGTCGTGAAGCAGGCGCAGGCGCGAGGCACTGAGCGCACCACCACCCGCCACCGCACCCGCCCCCGCGCACGCGCCCCCCGACGCCGCGATACACACCTCTGCGGAATGAAACATGGTATAAAATAATTGCAGAAGACACGGTACATATTAGCGCTAGTGTATTGTGCATACCTTGCAGCGGCACGGGGTCGAGGTCGAGGCTGTGGTTCATGTACGCGTGGCGCGCCTCGCCCTCGAACAGATTAGTGTAGCTGCCGGCGATGGGGGCGGGCGCGCCGGGGGCGATTGCGGGGACGGGGACGGGGACGGCGGCGACGGGGGCGGCGCGGAACTGCGGCGGCAGGTCGTGGTCGGGCGCGAGCACGCCACGTCGGTCGATAAGGCTGGGCGCGAGCGGCGCGCACAGCACGTGCCAGCAGTTGGCGCAGGCGTTGCCGCGCGAGTATGGGTTGGGGTTAGCGACGCCGCGACGCGTCGAAAATGAGCCTTTTATCTGGAGCGGATATCAAAACATACTTTTATTACTTATTAATTTAACTATCTTCATAGATAAGTCACATGTTTTTATTTTAAAGTCATTCTTCTTAACAGTAACATTTATAAAAAAATTGTTATCAAAATACTTATTACATTATGTTACACAAAAATTCAGGAAACTCTAAGTAATTTAAATCTGTATATTATACTCTCAAACGAATCTGTATATAATTCTCCCGTGCGTGACACTCACGTCTTCGTTGGTGGTCTGGTCGGTGGAGGCGAGGTAGGTGTGGAAGCCGGCCAGGCCCAGCACGGACCACACGGACAGGAAGCATACGGCCGCCACCACGGCGGAGGCGGGACTGGCCCGCAGCGCCGCCGCCAGACCCGCGCCGCGCGCCAGCAGCGCCAGGTGCGCCACCGCACACGCGAACACGAACACGGCCAGGAAGGATAGCGACACTACGAAGGCGTAGAAGTAGCGGTAGTTGCGCTTGCCCACGCAGTTGCCCACCCACGGACAGTGGTGGTCGAAGCGCTCCACGCAGTTGTCGCATAGCGAGCAGTGCGAAGCGCGCGGCGGCCGGAACATCTTGCATGTGAAGCAGTACTTGAGCTTGACAGCACGCCCGCGCACCAGCACCTCGCGAGCGCGCGGCGGCGGGCGGGCGCCCTCGCCCTCGCCCGCCAGAGCGCCCAGCGCCGCCGCCTCGGCCGGCGCCGCGCGCGGGATGATGCCGGGGTCGGAGAGCGCCGTGCGCAGCAGCGCGGCCAGCGTGAGCGCGGCCAGCGCGGCGCCGGCGGCAGGCACAGCAGCAGACACGCGCGCGGCCAGGAAGGGGCAGTCGAAGGCGAAGTGCAGCGCGCACGTGCCGCAGATGAGCGCCAGGGTAAGCGCGAACACGCCGGGGTGCGGCGCCGTCATCAGGCGCCCGTCGCACCAGAACCGGTTGCGGCCCGCGAACACCTCCCACTTGCGCGTCACGCGCCGCGACGCCATGCCCGCATCACCCCCACCCCCACCTGCCGTGCGCCACGACTAGCATCAAATAATAATTGACATTAATGACAATTTTAAATAATAATATAATTTTTTTATATACTAAATATTTTCATATTAATGGTAAATTCGATATATCGCCAGGAAAGAAGTCACGCATCCATATTTTAAAAAAATTAAATCAGCTTCACGCTGTATCCCGCACACAGCAGGGTAGGCAGAGGGAACCTAGTGTTAAGACACTGCCGAATTCTGGAGGCATTGCGTGTTGAGTGGCAGAACTCAACGCCGCGCTTTTCCTCGACACCAGAGCGAAGAAATGGAAATATAAACATAAATAAATATTTCATCTCCCCGAGTGGGGATCAAACCCACGACCAGTCGGTTTTACAGTCACACTCTGTGCCCCTACGGGCTACGACAGGCCTCACTATATATATTTTACTATGCCTATTTCGTATTTTAGAACTGTCTATGATAGATAAATCTTCTTAAATTTATGAATTTCTTATATTCTCTATTTTTAAAATTGTGTAAAAGATTAAAATGAAACACATCAACCTTAATTATAAAATTGTTTTGGAAAGAATTAGATACTACACCATAATGTGGAAAATCACAAACAGTAATTGAATTGTTATAACAGTAAATCATGCAAATAACAAATGATTTGGCATTTCGTCCCTACAGAAAAACAGGAAAATGTATAAACTTGCACCAATTTGAATAAATGTATGTAAGTATTTTGTTAAGTCCCTTATTATTTGGAAACCTATTTGGACCCAAGTCCCCCTAAGGCACTGACGTTGGTTTATATAGTAATAGACCAACTAAATTATAAGAAACTAGCAATCATGCATCATTAGCCTTTCCTGTAGAAAAAGCTTAATTTATTGTAATATTTTAATTTTAACAAATAGTTTTAAATCATGTCATTTGATTGTTACTTTTATAGAATTTATGACAGAGTAGGTTTTTAGGTTTAGGTTTTTCCTATTTAGTTATCGACTTGGCTATTTACTTATCTACTTGGGCTTCACTAAAGATATTTTCTAGAGGGGTCAGGATCTTGACCTGGACTTTTGTTTCGAACAAATCTATTCATATAAAAGATTTTTTTTATTTTCCATTATCTTATTATGCCAGTATTCCATGGTAATGCAGAGGAAACTTCAACTTAAACTCACTGACTACCATCTTGTAATTTATTATGCTTACAATTATAACCCTTCACAATTGGTTTACTTTTGAAATTGTTTAATTTAGTATTTATGTTAATACTACCTTGCTAAAAGTATTTGTGCATGTGTTCACATATGAGTAGAACCAAAGGCCAGGATGTGGTCTGAGGTTCTACTCGTTTATTTTTAACACCTATGAGTGCTTTTCGCTGACATACACATTATATACATAACACAAAGTAATAAGGAATATAATACCAAGGTGTTAGCTTATAATTTAATATTGTTATATCTAATATATTTACATAGAGGACTAAACACAAACATTGAACATTAAGAGGACAGGCAACTTTATGAGGAAGGACATCATGTAAGAGACGGATTAGCTAAGGGCAAGTGAAAAGGATTGGAGGGGAACCGTTGTCTAGGCCACATTCACACAGTGAGTGGTCCCTGACCCTGATCTTAGCTAGGTGCACAGGAGTTCAGCATGTCTAAGGTGCAAGGGACAAATAGTTGATATAATCCACCAATCAGTAAATCTTTGAGAAAAAAACCAAGGTTGCTTGGGGATATTAGGTTGAACAGCCCCATAAAACTTTATATTCTCCTTTGTGTGTTCTCATAATAATATGATAATTACATAAAGGTCAGGTGTGGTTGTAAGAAATAGTAAAAATATTTAGTAAAATTATTAAATATAAATAGCAGATAATATACAAAAATGTTATCATTTACAGTTTTATCACTGATAATCAGAACGAAGATAACATCCCAATGTTGCAATAGTAGTAGTTAGTCTTACTGATATTGCCTATCACAAAGACATATTGAATAGAATATGAATGCTTCTCTTTTCCGTCTCCTGCTCCAACAAGTTAAGATGTTATTAATTAAATAATTGGGCCAATGACAACCGACGGAGACAGGCGCGGGCGCATCTGCGATGTTTTGGATATTTATACACAATAAATTACACTTACCAAGTCAAGTCGGGATCAATTGATGCAAATTTCCTTATTTTGATCCATATAGAAAATATAATGTATCCAGACTAAAATTCTTTTCAATAAAACTTTCTTTTCTTATAAACTTCTAAACAACTTTTAAAGTTTTGTATTACTTTTCAATAGAATAAAGCCGCTTTTAAAATACTCAGTCTCAATAAGAAGATGTAATGAATATATAAAAATATCACTTTTAATAGTAAAATTATGTATAACAAAACTTTCTCTGTTGTTTTTGACAATTGAGTAAATTGACATCATTCGAATCATAGACGAGCAACGATCTCCTCAAATACTAACCATAATGTAGGACCTAAACCTGAAAATCTATACTCTATTCATTATGGCATGACACAAAATGTAAACAAAAAAAATCTATTTCTTAAACTTTTATGTTTATATTTCTATTTAATTTATTTAACGTGGGGTTTCCTATATATGTAACTATAATAAATTTACATATATATATATGGGTCATACACAAATCGCGACCTAAATGTGTACGAAAAAAAAAAGTGAAATATTTGTTCAAAATCACTCTCATTTAATTCTTATAGATTAACCTAATACAGGAAAAATATGAGACCAGATCATTATTGGTTTTCGAGAAAGATATTCGACGCATAATTTTTTTTGATTTGATTTTTAATATTTTACTAGCGACCCTCTTGCGGCTTCGCCCGCTTTTACTACTGGATTATTCATATAATGTATGTTAGCAAAGCACTAAAGATAATGTGAAAATTAATTAAACCCTAATGCAACCCGCATTTTCGTAGTTTCAATAAGGATTTTCTAATTGTTTTACACAGCAAGGATTTTTTAGTAGGTACCGTAATTTTAAATCTCTGCAACTAATCTTTTCAAGTACTTATTAAAATATATTTAAATAACTATTTTTAGATAGTTAAATGACTATTTTTAAACGGAAGAAATTATAAACAAAAACCTACCTACTAATAACTACTACAAAAAATATGAAACCAAATATATCGCGCTTAAATAATACATTCAACTCCAATTATCCAATACGTGCAAACGCATCTAAATCTTCGTTGCTATAGAGGTGGGCGGGTTTTTTTTGTTCGAGCTTGTGGTTAATGCTGTTAAAACAGCGACACCGGTTGTGTAGGCACTACGTCGCTGCCTGTGAGGAAAATTAAATAGAATGCATCGGCCGGGAATCGATCGCCCGCGTGGCAGGCGAGCATTCTACCACTGAACCACCGATGCGTGTAAGGCAGGCAGGCGCGGCGGACGCGCTTTTATTAGCAAAACGTCGCGGGACGCATGGCGAGTGGCGAGCCGTTTCGCAGCAAGGATTTTTTGATATTGTAACAACTTCTAAAGTACTTATTAAAATGAAAAACAGTAAAAGACAGTTTTGATCTACATTAAATGGCCAACGTAACTAATATACTTATTTATATGCTGAGAGTAAGGGATAAATAAAACTTGAGTTGATGCAGCTGAAGTGTCAACGGCGTGATGTGTCAACAATTAATTGCGTTTTTCTCTAACACTATTCGCAATTTCGAAATAGTGTAAAAAGCAAATTTTATCTTCGTTTAACGTAAAAAATTAATAAAGTATTTTAAAGGATAAGGATTAATACCATTATGGAAAAATATCCCTCACAATAAAAAATATATTGAAATTACTATTTTTAGACAGAAATATGATCACTACACGTTATTCTTAAAAGATACGAATATGCTCTCGCGGACTTTTTTGTAGACCTTATTAAGAGGAACAATACTCCAGTACATTATCTTCATGTAGTACGTACCATTAAAGCAGCACATGCGCGAAAGTGTATCAACGGGTAGGACTTTATACACATTTATCTTATTTATGTTAACTTACATAAGAATGTAGAAATAATAAACTATATATAAACCTTTCCTGAGAAATACTCGACCTAATGGTGAAAACCGCATCAAAATCCATTGGGTGGTTTAGAAGAAGAAGAGTTAGAAAGTTCAGACAGACACGAAAAGCGACTTTGTTTTATAAAATATAGGATAGGATAGGATAGGATAGGATAGGATAGGATAGGATACATAACAATAGCAACTTTAATCGGTAATAACTGCAGAAATATTAACTGTGTTGCAGTTATTAGCTCCCGCCTCGCAGCCGGTGGAGCTAATATGTAAATCATCTGCTGGTGATGATGATCAATGTCAATCAATGTTTTGTTTAGCTCTACTTGTCTCACGTCTTCGTTTTTTCTTCTCTTCATTGCTTTAGTGCACCCCAGATCTATTTGAATAGGGCAATGTGGCTTGAACAATGTAAAAAAGGTAGCTAAGCTACGTTTTCGTTATTTAAAGTAACAGAAAATATGTCAACATATCAAAAGATTTTCCAATCGAAAATCAGCAATGGTCTTTAGTTTTCAAAGATAGAGAAATGGCAAGTGAGATTTCAAAAATACTCCTTTAAATCCATTGTTCCTATATAATTGCAAATATAAGTAGCACATACTTACCAAAATACACTAAAAATAGGAAAGATGCATTGATCTTTTACAAAATTAATAAAATACACGATTCTTTTTATTGGAATATAAAAATACACATCCGTCTTGCGTAATGGGTGTAAGCAAATTATAGCTGTCCCATATTACTAAATTAAAAGATATTACATTTAAGATAACTTTAGTAGAAATTTTTTAAATGCCGATTTTTTGGACCACAGAAGTGACACTGACAGAACACTGAGAATTATAGTAAAAAGGCTGAAGGACATATTGGAAATTATCATTAAAAAATCAACTCAAGTATATTCTACGCTGAAAATATGTGTGATTTCGATGACACGGGCGTAATAACTTAAATTACAAATTTTTGAAACTATGAACTACGAATCTGAACAGCCCACAGAAAGGGAACAACTCCACAAATGATGGAATTTGAATTTTTTTCTTTACATTTTTTTTAAATTTTGATGTGTAGACTATCCACATATCATAAGGGGGTAGGCATAGTTAAATTTAGAATGAAAAATCGTTCTATTTTCTTTTATTTGTTATAGCTATTGTAATATAACACTCATATGAGTATGACCCATAAACACAATACATCCCTCAATCGTGTAAAAAGGGACTAAATTAAATGTTGCCAGAGACACTAAACCTTACACACGACATACTACATAGACAACTGCTATTGTCAAAAATAGTAAAACGTCAGCTGTGATGTGAATAGATAGAGTTGCTTTTATATTTATTTAAAAGTGATGCTAACTGACGGCCTTTGAAGAGAGTACTGTTTTATTTAGTTAAGAAATACTGAAGACTGGTATCATCGTCATGATGTTCAGTTTTTCAGACTATACCTTATTGGAATTGGCTCCTGTTGCCAAGTACTACAAGTAGAATGATAGCCGCGAGTTGGCTTCAACCTAGAAAAAAATGGAAAAAGAAAATCTATTAATACTTTATAATATTTTCATCATATGTTATAGTGTTCGTAGAAATAATTATGTATTTCGGTGATACGAAATTATAAATTTAGACAAGTAATATATTTATTATGGGCTCCACTCGAGAAACCGTAACCGTGGGACTGCTTTGCGCGGCGTGGTACACGCTGAGCTCGGCCAGCAACGTCGTGGGGAAACTGGTGCTGACGGAGTTCCCGTTCCCCATGACCGTCACCATGGTGCAGCTGCTGTCCACCGTGGCGTACAGCGTCCCCGCCTTCGCCGCCTGTAAGGTCCGGCGAGCTCCGAAATTTCCACGGTCATATTACTTAAAAGTGCTCATTCCACTGGCCATAGCCAAGTTCTTCACAACAATGTTTTCGCAAATTTCAATTTGGAAGGTTCCAATCTCGTACGCGCACACAGGTGAGGAATAACGACCGACGCGAGAGCGGCGCGCGCGGCGCTGAGGTATGTGTCTCATGGGTGTGTCTGTGCAGTGAAGGCGACCACGCCGCTGTGGACGGCGGGCCTGGCGCGCCTTCTGCTCGGCGAGCGCCAACCGGCGCGCGTGCAAGCGGCGCTGCTGCTCATCGCGGCCGGCGTGGCGCTGGCCTCCGCCACCGAGCTGCACTTCGACGCTCTCGGCCTGGGCGCCGCGCTAGCTGCCGCCGCGCTGCTGGGCCTGCAGCACCTGTATTCCAAGCGCGCCATGCGCGACGCCGGCGCGCACCCGCTGCGCCTACTGCAGACGCTGAGCGCACTAGCGCTGGTGCCACTGGCCCCGGCCTGGCTGTGGGCCGAGGGCGGTGCGCTGCGCGAGGCCGACTGGGCGCGCGCAGGTGCGCTGCTGGTAGCAGACGGCGCGTTGGCCTGGCTGCAAGCCGTGGCAGCCTTCAGCGTGCTGGGGCGCGTGTCGCCGCTGGCATACGCGGTGGCGTCGGCGGCCAAGCGCGGTGCGGTGGTGGCGGCGTCGCTGCTGCTGCTGCGCAACCCTGCGCCGCCGCTCAACCTGGCTGGCATGGCGCTGGCGCTGCTCGGCGTGCTGGCCTACAACCGCGCCAAGGCGACGCCCGCCGCCGCAGCCCGCGACCGCGCCCCGCTGCTGCCTATATGATGGGAAGTATTAGATCATTGACACTTTTAATAGGAACTATAATATACAATAAAAAATATTTTTTCTAACAAATCAGTCAGTAGACATTTGGCCGCTGCTAGGCAGTTAATAACTTATTTATGAACAATGAAAATTGAAGGCATGCATTGAATTTTGTTATTTTTGTCACCATTAGACAATTTGTCAAATAAATTATATCATAATAACCACTTTGTTTCTATAATGTGAGTATATATTGTGATAGTTACTATGTTGAGGAAATTTCTTTCTTATTAATTTGTAAAATTACAGGAATTACAGGCGCTCTTCAAGAAAGAAAGTTATACCTATTTTTGTCTCTTATTTTATGATTTTGCTACAAATAATGTTATAATATTTTTTGTTTGTTAATACTATCAATAAGCATCTTTGGTTAAGATCATTGGCTCTCAGGTTTGTCAGCGTAAAATACTTACAATGTTTTCTGGATCTATCATTTCATTGTGATTTTGTCTAGTCTATAACATATTTTAATTTGTGCTTTATACACCATTCTTATCATTGTGAGTAATACTTCATATTATATATGTACCAATACCACAGTACCAACCAATAGAGAACTATCTTTGGTGACTAATGACATTTTTTTAAATTATTACAATATCATTTCACCAATTTTTTAGGTACCTTAGGTAATATATATATAAATATATAATTAGGATATATAAATGTATAATATTACTAATTTTAATAACTACATGTTTATTGTATAGAATTAATATAGTATCAAATTGATGATGTAAATATTGTGTATCTTAGCAATTTTTTTTAAGAAATAATTTATAAGTATGCTAGTTGTAAATAGTTTAGGTGGTATAGCCACGAATCTTTGTATATTATGAAGTTTTTAATATATTTTGTTAATAAAATGAGTACATTTTCTTGACTCTTACACTTAATTCCAGGGATTTTTTCTGTGAAAATTAAATAAATCAGCTTATAGCTGTATCCTGCAAACAGCAAGGTAGCCAGAGGGAAGCTAGTGGTAGTGTGCTAGGAAACATTAAGTTGCTGTCTGAAAGTAAATGAAATAATTTATTCACCAAAGGAAATTTAAATAAGGAGGCACAATGAATTAAATATTATAATATATTTACATCACTCGCCACAAACTCAATTACAAGAAAATGTAAAAAAATGCAGTCTTAATAGTACTCTCGGAGCGCCTCCTCCCTCCCTCGCACTACACAGTAGTCAGCTCGTGCACTGCACACCCGTCGCACTACAGCTCGTCGTGGTCGTCGTCGTCGGGGACGGGCTCCTCGTCCTCGTCCGGCGCGGACTCGTCCTCGGCAGGCTCGTCCTCGGTCGGCTCGTCCTCGACGCGCGCGTCCTCGGGCAGACCTAGCGCGGCCTGCAGCATGGCCTCCACGCTCTCGGCGAACTCGACAGCCTGCCCCTCCTGCAGCATGTATCCGGAGCGCAGCGCGGCCACGCGGTGCAGGGCGGTGGCCACGCGCAGCGCGGCGGCGTCGTCGGGGTCGGCGCGCACGCGACGCAGCAGCTCGCGCACTACGGGGTGCCGCGGGTTGATCTCCAGCGCCTTCTTCTGCGTCAGGTGGTGCTTGCGCTGCGCGTCGTCCGCTTTTTGGTGCGCGTTGGACATGGCGAGGCGCTCCATGTTGCCGGTCCAGCCGAAGGCCGTGGCCACGAGCGCTGCGGGCGAGCGGGAGAGCCGGCGCGACACGGCCGCGCGAGTTATCCAGGCGCCCAGCTTGTCGCCCAGCCAGCGCGTCAGCGGCTCGAACTCCTTTTTGTACGCCTCCATGCGTTCCTTCTGAGGCTCGCTCTCGTCCAGGTCGAATACCTCCTTGGCGATGTTCTGGAACTTCTTACCGTCGAACTCGGGCAGCGAGGACAGGCAGTACTCGTCGACGGCCTCAGTGAGGTAGAGCACCTCGTAGCCGGCGCGCACCAGGCGCTCGGCGAAGGGCGAGCGGCGCACTTCGGCGAGACCGGCGCCCGCGATGTAGTAGATGTGCGCCTGGCCTGGTCGCATGCGCGCCACGTACTGCTCCAGGGAGGTGCGCTCGTCGTCGTCGGAGAGGCGCGAGGAATGGAAGCGCAGCAGCTTAGCGAGGCGCGAGCGGTTGGAGGGGTCCTCGATGACGCCCAGCTTCACGTTGGTGGAGTACTCGCGCCAGAAATGCGCGTACTCGTCGTCGGGGATCTTGCGCAGCATGTCGAGGGCCTTGCGGACGAGCTTCTTCTTAATGATTTTGATGAGCTTGTGCTGCTGCAGGGTCTCGCGGCTCACGTTGAGCGGCAAGTCGTCGGAGTCCACGATGCCCTGGATGAAGGCCAGGTAGTTGGGCATGAGCTCGTTGAACTCATCAGTGATGAACACACGGCGCACGTACAGCTTGATGTGGTCGGTCTTGGTGCCGTAGCGGTTAAAGGAGTCCGCGGGCTGCGCGCGCGGCACAAACAGCAGTGCGCGAAACGTCACCTCGCCTTCCGCCACGAAGTGCGCCCTGCGAACGATACACGACATCATTGATGAAACCCATATGGGTTAACCCTCAGTTATATAACTGTATAAAAAAAAATTAGGGCTGGCATATATTTTTTTTTTTCATATCATTTAAAACTATAAACATTACACACAGACATTTATTCCGAAATGACTTACTTGGCGAGAGGTGCGGTGGTGTCCTTGGTGAGGGATTTGTAGAACTGCGTGTACTCGTCGTCGGCCACGTCGGCGGGCTTGCGCGTCCAGATGGGCTTGTTGTCGTTCATCAGCTCCCAGTCCCACACCGTCTTCTCCGTCTTTTTGGGTGCCGCCTTGTCCTCGGCCGCGTCCTCCACTTTGGCGTCCTCGTCCCCGTCCCCGTCACCCGCCTCGTCGTCCTCGGTCGCCTCCTCGACCGTCTCGGTGTGCGAGGCCCACAGGTAGATGGGGAAGTTGATGAACTGCGAGTACTTTTTGACGAGCGCGCGGATGGTGTCGGGCTGCAGGAAGTCGGCCGCCTCCTCTTTGAGGTGCAGCGTGATGTGCGTGCCGCGGCGCAGCGTGTCGCCGCGAGGGTCGCGCGCCACGCTGAAGGAGCTGGCGTCCGAGTCCCACACGTGCTGCGCATCGTCGTTATGCTTGGAGGCCACGGTCACGCGGTCCGCCACCAGGAAGGCGGAATAGAAGCCCACGCCAAACTGGCCGATCATGTCGTTGGTGTCCTGCGCGCCGCCCTGGCCGTCCTGCATCTTGGAGAGGAAGTCGGCGGTGCCGGACTTGGCGATGGTGCCCAGGTTGTGCACGAGGTCGTGGCGTGTCATGCCCACGCCAGAGTCGATGACGTGCAGCATTCGGCGCTCTGGCTCCGCCTTGATACGAACGCTGAGGTCCGCGTCGGCTGCCAGCGCCTCGCGTTCCGTCAGCGACAGCAGCCGGATCTTATCCAGCGCGTCCGACCCGTTCGAGATCAGCTCACGCAAGAAAATCTGGAAATGATGTCATATCATGGCTGATAGCGTTTTCGACATTTAAATTTTTTTAAAGTTTTTGTTAAATTGCATTTTTACATTAATTTTGTACTTAGTTAATAAAAGCATTTAATTGTTAAATAATTGTAATTGTAATTGTTATATTGTAGCAAAGTAAGGTTACCTCCTTGTTCCTATAAAGGGAATTGATGATGAGCTTCATCATGCGGTTGACCTCGGTCTGGAAGGTGTAGTTCTGCGCGTGCTCGCGCATCTCGCGCTGCTGTGCCACGCTCAGCCCATCAGGGGAAATGGCCTCCTCCTCGCGCAGCACCGCCTCCGCGTCTGTACAGAATGTGCCATTTTATATATAACTAAATTAATTTCAAAATTTATATATTTTTTTGTATGTATTTTTAAATACATAGAAACAACCATCGTGATATGATGAACGCAAAGTTGCATAGGCTATTTTTATATATAAACGTGTGCATGGCTATATACATATTTATATTATATGGTATTGACGTATTACAAAAGACACAAAAAAATGTATATCTATGTTATAATAGCATTGAGGATCTTTGAGTCGAACTAGGATATAATTTAAACTGGGTGTAATAAAAAATAAAGTAATAATAATAATTACTTAAATGACATTATTTATTCACAATATGGAGATTCTTAGATACTAGTTGTGTCGACTAAATAGACACATTGCAATGCACGCGCATGGCGTTTTCTTTCCGCTTCGTTGCTAGGAGCCGTGCAGCCGATTGTATCGATTCCACTGTAGCGCCCGCAGACGTGGACATGTCGGCGGTGGTGACGGAGCCCGGCGAGCACGAGGCGCACGAGGCGCCGCTCCACGCGCGCTCCTTCAAGCTGCGGTTCGCGGCGCAGCGCGAGCTTGGGCGCTCCTACGTGTCCGCGGTCAAGCCACTCACGCTGCGTGAGTGTTGTGTTGAAACACTACTATTGAATAATGTGGATATAGAATTGCACAATCTAATTCCTCCTGTATTATTTTAATTATTAGCTCCTACTGTATGCTCCAAGCACTGCATTACTCCTGTTTCTTCTGTCTTGCTCGCCCAGGGGTCTTTAAAAATAGAAAGACGCTAATCTTTTAAAACACCTTTTTAAATTGATTCAGAAAATATTTAAACAATTTTTTTTTCCAAATGATTACATTCAATAATCGATTACATAGCTACTCTAACCATGACAACTACTAATTTGGACTGCACAAAAAACTCAAAAAAAAGTATATCTATGTTATAATAACATATTGAGGATCTTTGAGTTGAATTAGGATATAATTTAAATTAGGTATAATACACCTTTAAATGACATTATTCATTCACAATATGGAGCACAGCGGCGGTGGTGCGAGCCAAGTTCTACCGTAGCTCATCGTGCGGCGAGGAGCAGGAGGCGCCGGCGATGGCGCGCGTGTCCGCGCTGTTCCGACGCGGGCCGCGCGAGAAGTACGACGCGCCCGTCACCACCTCGCACGAGTACGTACGTCACCAACCCACCACCACCACCACCACACCACCTGCTTACTGCTCCTTAGCCTAATATATTTTTTTTTCGACTGGACTTTATTGCTTATGACCTGGATTGGTCTTGACAGCGTCACCGGGCGGGGAAGGGCGACACTAGCTGACCCCTGAAGAAAAATTACGAGCTTTGATGGTCGCTCGTGAACGGTTGGCGATCGCAGACTAATGTCCTGCGTACGCTTATCAGGGGAGAGTTCGATCGTTGAGCCCCATTGCGCCTAATTGGCAAAGTTCATTTTATATGAACTTGATAAATATAACACTTAACTTTTAAAATCATGTCAGTGTCACTACTTTATCGACAAGTTTAAAATTGGTTTATCACAGTATTATCATTTATCTAATGTATTATTATTCAATAGTGGACCGTTAAATAGATTCTTGTGCCTTTTAATTTCCTCAGCATTGTACACAGGTATGGATGGTGGTGGGACAAACATAGAGAACATTCCTGCGGTGACAGACGACTTCAGCATCACATACAGGACTCCGCATGGCTTAAGGAGAGATTAAGAGTACTCGCTACAGATATTGGCCTTAAAAAACGATGATGTAAAAATGTTGTACAATAAACATGATGTCTTAGACATTGCTAATTATATAAATTGTGTTATTTGTTATTATTATAAGTCAAAGAAATTCCTTGAACTATGTGTTGAATACATTTAACATAGATTGATCAAGCATAAAAGTGTTTTATTAAAAAAATATAATTTTAACATAATTCATAAATTATTCACACTAATTTGAAATATTCTAGATCTATCTCCCTATAATTATCTATTTTTAAACTGTGATAATGGTAGCTATGATAAATTAAGTACAATTTCATTGATTCTTTAATTTCAATGATATTAATAAATGATAGCCTATTTCACCAGCATGTACAAAACCGGCTACGTAAAGTATACCTACCGGTGCGGGAACCTTCACGAGACGCTCCCAGGTCTGCGTCTACCGTCACCTCCTCCACAGAACCGACGCCCTCCTGAGCTTGACACCATCCTGAGGATTAGTTTATTACATGAATTATATGAATATTAAACATAAGACATCTGATACATAGTACAAAACTAGATAAAGACATGGCATGACGGAACTAGAAAGTTCTAGACTATTTGAAATAAATATAATCTTAATAAATTTATTATTGATTTTTCATGTTATCGATTAACAAACGTGTGTACACGTTAAAGCATCTAATATGTTACTTTACATAAACGCTTAAATTAAAATCACAAGCAATTGCAATATTAATGACATTAAATCTGAATATTACCTGAAAGTAGCAGGATGCCCGCCCCCAGTAAAATAAAGTACTTCATTTTAGTCCACTTCTGACGTATTTTTTGTTGAATTTAATTCACAAATTACCGGCGTCAGACGCCGCGAGACGATTGAGTGGTCAATCAAATAGAGCACAAACGAAGTTTTCCAGATAAATTATCCCAAGTCGAGATTCACAGACACTATATGAATGTGATAACAAATATGCCAGCGGTGATTGGGAGTAATTGAAAAAGAAGTGTGACGATGTCCAATGAAATTTAAACACGCCAGGAATCCAACAAATAAGAGGAGGTAAAATACAAATGTCTAAATGCTATTGGCTATAATCAAACGTGACACATGTACACTTGACAGCACGACAACATCATCTTAAAAAATATCTATATTAAACGACATATTTAAAAAAATAATAAAACTAACAAATACACATTTGTAAAAACATTTACAAAAAAAAAAAAAAAAATTAAATTGAATTAAGAATATTAGATTATAATCGTAAATTTATTGACTTTTAAATGATTTTACAAAAATACCTCGGGGTTTATTTTGATATTTTGTTTACTGTACAATCTCCTTCGTGTGAAAATGCAACGTGACATTGGCGAAGTGATTAGTGCTCAACTGGCACACTCGGAATGCCATAAATTAAGAACTGAACTTATGGCATTCCGAGTGTGCTAGTTGAGCACTAATCACATTTATTTTGTATATAAATTTGACAGCAGTTGCAAGCGTTTAATCTTTTATATTTTTTTTCGGTATTAGCACCAATACAGTTAGACTTAACAACCCCTGGAGAGGACTACTAGTTGAGGTGCGCCGCGACATCGTCTACAATCAGCTGCCTGACCTCGGCACCCAGTCGTTCCAATCTCTGGGTGTCGAGTATACCTCGGTACGCGCGTCATCCGTGCCTACGCGATTTACCGCCCGGGCTCCAACAGCAACACTCTGCACACACGCGAGGTCCACAGGCTCCTTGACAGTTACATCCCCACATTGGCCGCGGGAGACTGGAACACGAAACACCCGGCGTGGAGGTGTCTCTCCGGCGCCTGTTCTAGGATGCGGTCCGAAACGGATACGAAGTAGTGGGTCCTGACGAGCCGACGAAAAAGGTGATCGCGAAGCTGAAGCCCAAGAAAGCCCCAGGCGCGGACGAAATTACGAACGGGGCCTTTCGACACATTCGCCATTCTACGCCTGGGCCACTTTCCCCAGGCGTGGAAAGAGGGCCTGGTCGTCATGCTACCTAAAGCGGGGAAGAGCCGACGCCAACCGGAGAGCTACCAAATAACTCTCCTTAGCGCAGTAGGCAAACTCTTCGGAAAGCTCTTTCTTGCACTGCTGCAGCCACACATCCCACCCAGAGACGCTCAATTCGACTTTCGCAACGGACATTCCAGCACTCTGCAGGTGGCCAGAGTAATCCACCAAGCCGCCCATACCATGAACAGAAAGGAATGCCTACCTTGCAGTGCAGTGCAGTATGCCTGAGTGCAGCCTTTCTCGATGTGTCACTATTTAACCGCGTGTGGCTCCCCGGACTCCTTCACAAGGTGCTCAAAGCCGGCACCCCGCATCATGTGCTTGCCCTCACGAACTACCCCATAGGAAGGACATTCCGCGTTCGGATGGAGACTGTACGATCCACCAAGGTCACCAATGTGGGCTACAGTATTACGAAGATGTTAATTATACAATAGTGGAACATAATTTCACAATTGCATTTGTAGAGAATAAATTCAGGGCGCTGACATAGCGTGTTAACAATTTATATTTATAAATAATATTATTACTTGTGCAATACCCCTATATTATAAAATAAAATATTTTTACATGTGTTCTTGTGTTCTGTTTCTTCTGTGTTTTATTTCCTTTTATTTGCAATGCCTATAAACTTCAGAAGGTCACAATAGAATAAAAATAGAAATTAAAATGTTATTCACGTCTTATTGCTAATAAACATATTTCGAGTTAAGCAAAATATTGTGTTAAAATAATAAGAGTAATTTATTAATTGCCGTACTTGTGGCTATATTTATAATCTGTTATCAATGTTAAGTGTGTTTCTTGCCGGCTCTTCTCAGCAGAACTGCCTTCCGAACCGGTGGTAGCTTTTTGTTCATATGTTCATCGACGATTCAAAAGTGCTTATTATAAGTTTATTTGAATAAAGAATATTTTGAGTTCTTTTTTTGTCAAGACAGAGGGCTTCACGACTTTCATGCCCTATGGCATGGGTATATGTGTTCTGTGCCTATGCCGCTTACGTCATTACAGGACAGAGCAGTGTTGCCAACCCTACTGTTTTAATAGTAGATCTACTGTTTTTTGGCTTGTATCCCTGTTTTCTGTTTTAGTCCTCATATCTGCTGTTTTTTGAAATGCATAAAAATCATTATGATTGTAGGTCAACAGGAACTTTATTTATTAACATTGACAAATATAATATAAGTTTGCACTCGTTTCATACCTTCGTTTCGAAAATTTACAATATTTTCACTTTTAATCAAATTTCACAATTGTTGGTCCTCAATACCATAAAGAGTTTGCACGCGGTGAATTTCATACAAAATGCAGCAAAAACTATAATTGATCATTTTTTTAGATTGCGTTGACTTTTCATTTTTTGAGCTCAAAGAGACAGTAAATCTGGTTATTTGATATTATTTTCAGCTTAACATATCCAATACTCGATCATGAAATAGGCAGTCTAGAGAGACATAAAAACAGACGAACAACGAAATAATATAAGGATCAAGTTTTTTTTTTAGCTCTAAAAAATTTACTACGTGAACGTCGAAAGCCTCGAAATTGAAAATGTTGATAAAATTAATTATTTTAATAAAATTTATAACACTTTGGTTAGATATTTGCATTTTAACTTGATTTCCTTTATAAATATATGAGCATTTGTATTATTTTTAATGAATTTCTTGTATTTTACTGTTTTCTAGTGTTTTTTTAAGTTCCATATGCTTTGTTTTGCCTTCCCGAGGTTGGCGACACTGGGACAGAGTGACAGAATTGTCAATTTGTCAGTCATTCCCGGCGAAACGTGAAAACTAAATTTGTATTTTATATCTGAAACTATGAAAGTGAATACGTAAAACTCTTTCTGTTCTATATATAAAATGGAAGTTAAAATGTTACCTAAAAGTATTCCGAGTAAGCGACAAATTAAATATCGTGAGAGCACATGGAAAGTTCACGAGTTTGAAGTGTGGAGTGGAGAATTTATTTGTCGTGTCGCTGCTTTACGAATGAAGGATTCGGTGTTCGTGTGGGTCGGTGGTAGAGAAGCCCAATTAATCGAAGTGGCACTTGGAGTGCCTCTGGCGGTTGGTGACGGAGCTCTCGCCACCACTTTACTCGGAGAAGGAAATGCTTCAGGACTCGCTCGTCGTCTCACTCTGGCTCTCGGTCGACAAGTGTATGTGTGTTGTGGGAAAGTTTTCGACAGATTTACTGCTCCTCTAATCGAAAAGGGAATCGTGGCAGAAATTAAAAATCGTGCAGATTGTTTTTAATTATTATTTAATCACTTATAATTACTTCATATTAGCTTAGGATTGTGTATATTAGTAATAAAAAAATTGATGATTATATTTTTTTTATTCTCTCCTGACTATAGTACTGGTTTTAAAATAATAAGTAAATATCTTGACAGGTATCTTGCGAATTTATAATAAATCAAACAATACATATCAATATATAGATAATATTATGAAGAAATAATATCTATGAAAAACAATAAAGTAACACCATTAGTTTACTCTTACAGTATTCAGCATAGATATAGCTTTGTGGACTCACAGGTGCGCTTTGTAAGGAACTGGTAGCAGTAGCTCTATATAGGTTCTTTAAAGAGGGTGGGTTTATAATTTATGATATGTTGTTGCCTATACTATTGGTATTGGCAACATTTTAATTAGTAAATGAGTAGTGAGAATATCTGATAAAGGTAGAAAAAGAAAAGTTTCCTAAATATGTATTTAGGCTTGACCCACAAGATTACTGTAGCATTTCAAATGCTCATAGTTGTACGAACTAGTGTCAATAGTTATTTTAGTTAAATAGAAAAAAGCATCAACTGACACCTAAAGCAGAGAGCATTGAGACTGTGTATTGTCTCATAGTCACCTAACCTACCTCAACTGGACTCTTGTGAGATATAATTTAAATAATTATTATAATAATTAAAAACAATTTTATTATTAGTGGCTGTAGCATACAAATTTTAAACTTTGGATTTGGAATTGTATATTAAAAGTAAAGTAAAATACTTTTTATTGTACACTAAAAATAAATACATAATATACTCATTACACTTTGTTATGTTTCTATTATATTACATTAAAAAGGCGAATGAAGTACAAAAAGGTGGCCTTATCATTAAATGAGTGATCTCTTCCAGGCAACCGTTGGTTAGAGCAGAGAATTAAAGAAAGAAATGGGAAGGGGTGTATGTAGCAAATGAGTATCTAAATATCATACGTAAAGAGCTATACATATATAAATACATACTCACATACAAGTATACATAACACCTAACAAGGAAACATAATCTATATATATAAAAGGACTTGTCCTCACTGACTGAGGTAAGACGCACGCACAGCCGTAACCGCTGTGCGTACAAACATGAAATTTTGACATATGTTTACGTTTGTAATCTGGACATCCACTAAGGGATTTTAAAAAAAATGTAACCCTAAAGGGATGAAATAGGGGTTGAAAGTTTGTATGGATTTTTTTTTAAATCGGCACCGATTTTTATAAAATTTTGAATTCAGACCCTTGAAAATATTTCATTGAACCCGTGTTTCATGGTTTTTTAGAATTCACCCTTAAGGGTCCAAATAAGCAGGCGAAGCTGCGCGCGCCCACTAGTAGTTAAATATAGGGGAATTGTGCTTAAGATGACAAACCTTTTCTTTCGAGACAAATATTTCAAATAAATAGTCATGTGAGAACAGCATATTGCGTATACTGTTATATACATATATTATAATCAACGAAATTATCTTAGTTTGAGAACAATGAAAGTAACATAAAATTAAAAATAAACATAAATCCCACTTAGGTCGACAAGTGTAAGACGACACATCTACAGGGTAAAATGACATAGTATGTTATCTTACACTTTAAACTTATTTATGTTGTATAAAAATACCATCATTATTTTACGAGTATAAGTAGTTCACAAATAAATTGTTTCTTCTTTGCTGGGGGGGGCTTTTAAACAGTATTAAGTCCAGATTCATACATATTGCAAATTCCACGAGGCTGGATTCCGTTACCAGTAAGCGAAATAAGCGTCGTCACTTGAGGATTATTGAATGCCCTTGCCCTAGCAGCCTTATCCATGTCTTCTTGTGACCAATTTTTCCGCGTTGATATTCGTTTGTAATATCCAGGCAATTTGTAGGTAAAGCAAAAAATTTATATCGGTTCTATTTATAAGGGTAAGATGACATAGTATGCCATCTTATACTCACGTTTTGTATGTCATCTTACCCAATAGATATATGAATTTAATTTTAACGGTTGTGACAAGTTTATCGGTTAGGATGCGCTTCTAGCGTTAGTCGTGTCATATAATAATCCTCCACTAACACTCCACTGTTGAGGCGAACTCGAATTGGGAGTCACTTGAACTTTTTACGAAATTTAGTGACATGGTCGTACTTGCGAAGTCCAAACACGAACCTTATGCAAATATTTTGGAGATGCTCAAGCTTATTTAATTGCTCCTCTTTTAGGTCAAGGTAACAACAATCGGCATAATCAAGTACTGGTAGTAGGAGTGGGTGGAAAGTCACGTAGTCGGCGTGATGATGCATCCGCTGCAAATATTTTCCTACTTACTTACCTCGCGGGTGAATGACTTCCAAGATAGGTATTTTACAATTTCGGTAAAAGGGACTATTATACCATCAAGCGATATATGTACTTAGATCGTAAATCACGAAGTTACAGTAATTTGAGAGATACTTAGGTAAATCTAGGACTACCTATTGTCTATAATCGCTTAAGTTTTTTTGAGGTTTATAGTTAAGTCTAAAGATTTACGAGTTTTTCATTTAGTGCTGATATAGGTACTTAGTATTCGGAATATACTGACATTATATTTGGAGATCGTCAGCATAAGGGTAGTAATGGAGAAGAAAGTTATTACTTAATTATTATAGGGTACGGGAAAACCGGGAGACTTGCCCAGATGGGAGAGTTGAACCATCTTTCGAAAATAAGTTTAAATTTCACGTGAACGAAACGTCAAAGCATTCATGGGTCACATGCAAGAGGCCAATAACATGTACCTACCTATGCCACAGTTTTTCATCGCGGTAATATCATTTGCCAAATCGAATGTAAAACGTGTTTTTGTTGCTATGAAGTTTTTTTAAAAATTTCAGTATATCTGTAATTGCTGGTGTGTTTACTGAGGTGCGTAGTTCGTCGTAGTTCTGTAGGTAGGTACATAACTTAAATGTGAGATTACAGATTGTAAGCGGTTGCAGTGGTGGAGTGGGCGGGGAAGAGATGCTCATGTCTGTGTCACATTTAGTTATCTTTTTCTGTATAAAAATTAAAAATAATTAATATTATATAAATAACCAGTAGTTGATACAGCACCTACCAGATTGTATATCTGGTATCGTACTGAAAACAAAAATGATGTCTTTTCAATTTACTGCGGGCTACTTTGTACCTAACCCATCTAAGAGGAAGATATGAAGATACAAATAAAGAATCGAAATGTGATACCTAAATAAGTAGATTAAAATTCAATCCGTTAATAAAAAACTAGACCTAACAAAACTAAAAAAAAAATATTAATATAAAAAAAACATTGTAGGTAAATATTATTATATTTACGAGTTGTTAGTGTAAAAAAGTTGTAAAAGAATTGTCATTGGAAAAGCTGGATGAGCTGGTGTCTGATTTGTTGGTTCGTCCGACAATATAGACTACACTGTACTTCAGGGATCGTAGTTGGTATCTAAGCAATTACCCAGACGTTGATGCCCATGCCACATAATACCGGAGTACTTCTGCAACAGATCACATTCAAGCCACAACAATGGTCGTTGAAGATCAAACTGGATACTTAGGTAAACATATGCGCAGTTTATTGTCCTCCGAAACAGGTGGTGATTGGAACTCCAAACATGTGAGCTGGGGTTCTAGACTAACGATTACTAGAGGTAGACAGCTGATGATGACAGACTCCAACAACCTCTGCACATCATCCACTGCAACGTACTGGCCTAGTGGAAATGGAAATTTTTGTAACAAATATTTAATTTATAAAGACATTTAAACGAAAAATAATGATTGCTTGGTAAGAGGGAATACTATTTATTCAAATTGCTGCTGGTCACTATGGCTCAAATATTTATTTGTTTTGAATCAACAATTAATCAAAATGAAACAAGCTGGTAGACCACCACTGCCTACGAGCAGAGCTCACATCTACTTGGTGTCTTGGTGCAGTGTTAGCTCGCGGGCGGGGCGGGTCCGGGGGCGGGGACGGGGACGGCGCGGGGGCGTGGCTCGGCAATGGCGGAGGCGGCGCGCGGCAGGCGCGGGCGCGCCAGTACCGCGCGGCGCGCCGCCTAGATCGCATGTTTTGAGTGTAAGCCGCGCTCTGCTCCGCGCCCAGTGACTACGAGTGTGTGCGGTGCCCAGTGCCCCAGTGCGGTGTCAGTGCTAGTGCGCGTGCTCGTCTCCGGAGCTGCAGGACTCAGCGACTCCGGCGTCGTGGTCTCTGTCATCATCTGTCCCACCACCGGCGCAGACAGAGCGGCATCTGACTTCAAACTTGGTATAAGCTTAAATTTAGTGACTACTTAATAATTATACCAACATTATGATATTTGTTTAATATCCGTAATTTGATATCATTAGATATACCTAAGTAGGCATTATATTTGAAAAAAAAAACTTATATAGGTAGATAAACTTAATTTTAAACAATGTACAAATTCTTACTATAATAACATGTTATCAATGAAAATTAAATACACGAGATATAAGATGGGCCATAACTGACATTCAAAAAAAAATAATGTAAATATTATAATAAGACTAAGGTGGGTAGGTTAGGTAGTGTAGGTAGGTAACTATGGGTACCCCCCTAGGCTGTAGGTAGATGTGGCAACAACGAACAACAGTCCAGTTCCTACAACAACAAACAAAAAACACTTAAATGATAGTTATTAATTTTCATTTTATATATAAATATGATGCTAGTTGCTTTTGTAGGCATACACCGTTGTGTATGGTCACCCGTTGGTGATGGTGATGGTGATGGTGACGGATGAGTGTTCCCATATGTGGCGTGCTTAGGAAGTGCCTAGGTACCTACATTCCTACGTGTTCAATAACTACTATGTTAATATCTGACGTTGCCAAAACTAACGTGCGTTTTTTTGAAAATAATAATAATAGTAAGGCCGCAGGGCACCAAGTGACGAGCTGTTGGGGAGTGGCGACCCCACGGACCTGAGACCTCCGGAGGGGAATTGTAATCTATCCCCTGCCTCTGGCTTGCCTTTATTGGCCTGCAGAGTGAAGCGCAAGAGCTATATGCTCGAAAGGGTGGAAGTGCTCAATGTGCGTAATAACGGGGAAATCCATCACGAGCTAGTGGGAGGCGAGTCACCGTCCGCCAACCGTGCTATTTGAGACTATTGTAAAGGCGGACGTCCGTTAGTCTCATTCAATAGCCCGGTAAAACTATTTTTATCTTCTGGTGTCCCCACGCAAGCCTTCCAAAGGACCGGGTTCTTTTGAACCCGCGAATTATTAAACAAACATAATCTATATATATAAAATCGAAAGGTCACTCACTCATCACGAAATCTCAGAAAGTACAAGTGTTAGGAATCTCAAATTTTGCATAGGAGTTATTTATAGGACGTCGGTGCTCGCTAAGACGGGAATTTGCAATATTCGACTTCTAAGGAGTTGTTTTTGGAGATGAAAGTTTGTATGAAACTTCGTTACTACAAATGCTAGGAATCTCAAATTTTGCATGGACGTCACTAGGACGTAGTCATGGAGATAATAATAAAACAATAAGCGTGATCTGTGTGTCGCGAATATAATAAAAAAATAATGTCGCCTTCTTGTTGTTTAATGACTAAAGTTTTAACAAATATGTTTGATTACAACTTCTTTACTTTAATTAATATTTCCCGAAGAAGAACAACCAAAGTACAAATAGTATACCTACCTATGTCAGAATGTTATTTTAAAAGTTAATAGATACTTTTCCTTGACATACCTATGCGTGTGACGTGGTCTTCCTGTAGGTAGGTAACTATTTAGGTTTTAGGTAGGTCCCTGGGGTATGTACCTTCTATATTATAGTATTCATATATTAATTTGTAACAGAGACCGGCGTGGCTCAGAAGGTCTATACTTTAGTTGTTACGGTAGGTAGGTGCGGTATTTGGCAACTTTTAAAAACTAAACTCGAACGCAACTATCACCAAAAACAAAAACCCAATGCAGTTTTAATGAAGTTGCTTGCATCGAATTTTGTTTATTGTTCTTTATTTGTCAATTAATTAAAAAAAAGGCTTTGAAATGTTTAGACAGAGTATTTTACAATTTTTGATTTTTTCCCAAATAATCTATACTAATATAATAAAGCGGAAGAGTTTGTTTGTTTGTTTGAACGCTAAGATCTCTGGATCTACTGATCCGATTTACTTTGTTTTTGTTTTGTATGAAAGCTGCATTCTTCAGAAGTGCTATAGGCTATATAATATTACATTACACATATATACCAATATATTAAAATACTTTCTAATTTGACATGTAATTTATTCTGCCTTGATAATAACAACCGTCGCGTCGCTACGCGACCGTTACCGCGACATTTTGATATTCATTCTTATGAAAATAAATATTATAGTCACTTTTAGCATTTTGTCTAGATTGAAATTATAGTTAACTGTATAACATACTAATAAATAATTAAGATGTGACTGATTCCAAATGACCTAGCCTACGGGTGGCATAGTATGAGTATGACCGACGCGAACGGGCAGATGACTGATGATTTTGTAAATTTTTATAGATTTTCGAATTACTATTATTTTTTATGTAATTATTTGCTGCTTATAATTAATTTATCTCAGTTCGGTTATCTATACCGATGTTATACACTTAAAATATCGTAATTTTAATCATTTGAGATTTTATTTAATATTGTTCGCAAAAATTAATAATTATTTAATATAGAAAAATGTTTATTACGCGCGCACAGCAAACTTTAGGTTTTTTTTCTAATATTAAGAATTTCCTTTAGTTATTTTTACTTCTTTTGTTTGTTCATTTCGGTTACTCAGATATTTTTTCTAATAATAAATCTCCACTTATTATTATTTTTTAATTTATTTTAATTATTTAGGCTTATATTTTTGCGGGCGTAGCCGCGTCCGGGCCCACTAGTATTTAATAAATATTCTTATAGTCCAAGCAGGCGTAGCCGCGTCCGGGTCCGCTAATTATATAATATTACTTACTCTATGATTTAGAGTAATTTCATCGGCGCTATGTGAGCAATTATTGGATAAGTAGGTATAGGTACCCAGTGGCGTAGCTAGGGGGGTGCGAGCGGTGCGGTCGCACCGGGCATCAAAAGGAAAAGGGGCATCAAAGTCGACGATCAGTTTGTTTTTTCTTTGTTTTTTTAGACCTTAGACCATTTTAAAGGGCATCAAGTCCTCTAAGCCGCACCGGGCAGCAAATACCCTAGCTACGCCACTGTAGGTACCTGCCTAATAATGCTATGTAGGTATTGTCTGTAGGCTGCAATCATAGGTACACGAACAACGCCCTAAAACAAATTGTGTAGTAGTGGCCGGCGCGGCCGTTACAATTACCCTACAGTAAGTTTCCGTCGCCTTTCGACGTGTAGATGAGGAAGACTCTATGAGTATGGCGATAGGTACCTACTAGCAATGAAAGAACAGATTATGGGTTATCTACAAGTGGTAATAATATTTAAAACGTTTAGTGTGAAATGGACCATAGTAAGTGTACAAGGGCCATATTAAAAACTAGGGGGTCCATTTATAATACCGTGTTGCAAAAGTTCCTAATTCGCGTGTTGACTATTCATTAGTAAGATTGTATGTTGTCAGTTGAGCACATATGTTGGTGTCACCAGGTGTGCGGGGTGGTGATGGGGCGGGGAGGGCGGCGGCGGGCGGCATGGCGGTGAGCTGCCCCGAGGTGATGTACGGCGCCTACTACCCCTACCTGTACGGCCGCGGCGCCGCGCGCTCCTTCCACCACGCGCCGCACTTCCAGTACGACCGGGTCAGTGACACATCTCTATTTGCTTCATTATAATTACCGTTTAAGTACATGACTATTTAACTTCCTTCCGTTCGCGCCATTATAACCTACTTCTAGGTTATAATTTATTGTGATTACAACCCACCCACTCCTCCCACCTACTGGTCCTGGACAGTGGAGCCCCGCACACACCTTCCCGCCTTCCTCCTCATTCTAATACGTGTAATACATACTAGTCGTGCTCAGCAGACGTTTAAGGTCATTTCTAGTTTACTAGAAGTATCCATTACAAGCCGATCACCACCTCAACCTGTTCGTTGAGGCTCTGAATTATGTATAATGCTAAATAGGTAGATACTGTATTCTGTAAATAATCCTGAACATTTTGGCTTTGCTTATTCGCAACTATAGCTTTTACACTTTAAATTGTAGCAAATCTTTGAGATTTATTTGGTGTTTGGAGTCGACAAGTTGGCATTACAAGAGTCGCGGACAGCTGCAGACGAGGCGCGTTATCTTTACTGCGGTCGCTGTAATTAATTGGACGTTTGTACAGTTTCCGTACGAGGCGCGCTTGATAATGTTACTGATAACGAACTCTTATCGAATTCAATTAAAAGCTTCGATTTTTTATGTCTCTAAATGTATTTCGGTGAAACTGAATCATAATGTCTGACATGAACGCAACCTCTGCGCCACCTTTGATGATAACTTGAGGCTTACGAGAAGTGTTTCAGTTTGTCGGCGTTGAAACTTGCGCTGAACTGGAACAGGTATCTACCAAATAGGTTTCTCTACTTTATATATTAGATGGATATTATAAATAGGTACGCTAGACTTCATACTACTCTTAGCGCGTTACATCGGTGTCGTCAGCGTCCTCTATACTCTATTCACTATGGCATGAGACAAAATGTACACAACTTTTACTAAAAGGTACTTAACTATAAGGATAATAAAACTAAATATATCTATTATTCAATTATTTATTGGAATTCGGAGGATTCTGTGGAACTATCACCGACGTTAATGACGAAACGGTCCACCATATTATCTATTATAATATGATCTATCTATTTGCATCTTTTGCTCTGCTTATATCACATGATAAATGCACCTTTTCCAAGCCTCTACTGTTACATTTTTTATTACTAAAACCAACAAAAGTAACAACGGAATCACGAAAATTCAATGAGTACACCTAATATAATTAGGTGGTATGTTATTTATATACCATTAAAATGTGTCTCAAGTTTGAGAACAAGTTGGCTTTTGGGTGCTTTTACATGTCAAGTATTTAAAAGTACTTAGTTAGGGTCTTAGCGTGTATGGGGCAGGGCGGACTCTCACTGCATACTTATATAAAGCGATTGCAAATACGTTTGATCGAGTGTTTAGTTAGTAAAAAGTAAAAGAAAAATGTCGTGTATGAAAAATTATTTTCAATTTGTGGAATTTTACCAGTACATGTTTACCATATAGTTTTAGTTTAGTAGTATTTAGGTTTTCTACTAATAAATATAAGGATTGAGGATGAATATAGTACTAGGAGGGTCGGGAACAATTATTTTGGAAAGAGAACAACAAGGTGCAGGTTGTGTGGCACCCACGTCAGTAAACCTATTTTAAACATAAAACTGGGAGATTTCAATCTTGAAGAATTAGACAAGGGCATGGAAAAGGTTTTTTTATATAGATATATATATTTTTATTTTTTATTATTGTATTTTATATTATAGAATAGTTGATAGTAATTGCAATAGTTATTAAGGGTTGTTGCTTGTTTTTTATTTTCATATTGTTCATATCTTTATTCAGTCTCAAGTTTTTTAAATAGTAGTTTTATGTTAGAATGTTTGTTTAGATTAATAATGTAATGAGTGCTTCTTGTCCACAAACTCACGAGTTTGGCAAGAGATTATGTATGTATTTTCAAGGTAAAAACAATAAAATAAATAAATAAAAAAATATTATTGATAATGAGGAAAATAATAAATTTAAATATAAAAACAATCTGTATTTTCTATCATTGTATTCGTTTCTTTTAACTTAATCACTTCTTTTTATTTACTATACAATGCAATTTTATAAAGTTTTAAAATATAATTATAGATATTATTTCATCGATATTAACAAATTTAAATCGTAATTTTATTAATTAATGTTTATAACTTGAACCTGATTGATGACAGAATAATAAAAGTGGTTTATTGTAATATAAAAAGTTTTTATCCAAGTACAACATATTAATGCAATTGAACCGACGGCATTCAAACGTGACATACGTTTTGCATTTACATTGTCTTTTCGTAACTATATTTCAGAATTTCCTAACAAAATAATTGGATATTATGGTGTCAAAAAAAAAATAATTTTGTAAAAAAAAGGTTTTCCCCGCTTTATTGGTATTCTATTAATAGATATTATAATGTTTTTTTATTTATTATTAATTATCTACAGTGTTATCATTTACTCGCTTAGTTTATTACTAGTTAGTTAGTTAATCCATGGATATATATTGTTAGAAATAATGACCGTAGAGGTTATATAAGGACGACTCTAATTACTGGCTGGCACCTTTATGGGCTGTCAACGGCGACCGAAAGAAAAAGATCGCTAACGTCACTCTGCTCGATGAATTCTTTAGAACCAGATATTGTTATTAGACTGTTAGATAATTCCCTTTAGTTGTTTAATAATTATTCGAAGCCTTGTTTTAATTCATTACCTTTCCACTTTATTTAATATTTCCAATAGTTTCTTACAATATATTTTAAATTAATATATTAACTCCATCAACCGTGACATGTAAAACAATCTTTATTGATGTTTACCTTTTATCTCATGCCTTTGTGAATAGAGTACCTATAGGTACTTACAATAACCCTCATGGAGGGCTCAGAGCGAGTGTTCAGTGGTGGGCTGTGGGATACTCGCTACTAGCTAAGTATCTCTTTTGTATAATATATTTGTAATATTATCATAATTTTATAATACCTAATAAACAGAACATCATTTTATAATATTTTTATACAGTAATAAAGTTAGAAATTTGCAATTTCTGCGTTTCTTAATTTATATAGAGAAAACCAACAGCAACGAGCAACGAGCAACGAGCAACGAGCCATATACCTTCGAGTTTGCGTTAATTACAAAAAACACAGAGTAGAGTGCGTCTCTGATTCAATTCTAAGAGGTATTTAATAAACCCGCTCCCGAGAGCGTCGAGAGCGCTTCCACTAAGCAATAACATTTAATTTGCCCGTTTATGGCGGGCGCGCCCTCCCCACCTCCCCGCCCCGTACTCGCCTCGACTCGCCTCGACTCGCCTCACAGACGACATACTCGTATATGTAATTACTCGGTCGCTTATGATATAAATAATGCCTTATGTTACGTAATCGCGAGGAATGAGAAGCAAATGTCAGAACTGCATCGATCATGTTTCTAAATTACACAATAAATTACTTTTGTATGACGGTGTAATATGTGTCATGAATATGTATTAGTTGTCCCTTTATATGGTAAAATAGTGACAAATATTTTCTGTTCGACCTCACGTCGAAGTAATAAAAGCGATGAGGCCCCGATAGTTAGGAGACATCAGCCCGGAGACGCGCTATGATCACTACAAGAGTGTTAGTATGAGAAATACTTTATTTACAGACATTACTTTGAATAAATATGTACGTTTTAAAATACAAGGGTGGGACTGCAACGTTACCTTTGTTGGTCCGATCCCCATTCGAGGCACCAAGTTCAAAGTCCGCCGTCACGCAGCACGCAATTTCTCGAAAACTTCGGCGTATAGTAGGGAACGGAGTGTCTCAACACTAGGGTCACTCTGCCTCCCCCGCTGTGTGCGGATCAGTGTGGAGCTGATTTTTAACCGACTTCGGCAAGAAAAAGAGGTGATCAATTCGACTATTTTTTTTGTGTTACCTCATAACTTTTGACTGGGTAAACCGATTTTGATTTTTTTTTATTTGAAAGGTAGTGCTTCCCGAGTGGTCCCATTTTTTATTGGTCCATGTCGGACAGTGGCATCTATGAGAAAACCACATAAGTCTTTAATTTGCATTAGGTATGTGCGCGACAAATAATAGACGAATAACTCAATGTAGCGTTAACCAATATCGATGATTCTTTTTTTATTTCAAAGGATACACTTCAAGGATAATTTGGTGAAAAATTGGTTATGTTCCCATTATGGGATCCGGTCAAAATTGATAAGTTTGTTTTTTTTTGGTAAAAAAAATAATTTTACTATTGTTAGCGTACTCGTGTAAAAGTGGGTAGATTTAGATGAAAAAAACAATAAAAGCAGTGGAATTGTGTCAAACGGACACAGTTGCTTGTAGGCGGAAGCCCCGATTGGAAGGTATCTAGTGTAGGTTTAGTGTTGTTATTGAGTGATACGTGTCACTTATTGTAGTTACGTGGAACCTCTGTCCGAGTACGTTAAAAACATATAGACGGTATGTGTTTTTATCGTGTTATTTTAAAAACGCTAACCGTTTCCGATTCCTAACACTATAATAATTACAAGGAAACACATTGTTAAAATTAATGTTAGAAGTGAAATTCCTCATTGTTGCATTTCATTTCAACCAACCTCAAAAAAGAGGATGTTCTCATTTTCAACCGACTTCAAAAAAGTGAGAGGTTCCCAATTCGCCCGAATATTTTTTATGTATGTGCTTGTCAATATATCAAAATGTTAGTATGCACAAAAATAATACCTAATTAAGTAAAGCCAATCCAAGCTAATGCTACAACACCTTTACTACAATATCTAATTACTAAGCCTGTTTGTTTTACTTGGCACCGACTTCAAAATTATAAAATCTTTGTATAATTATTTTACACTTTTTTGTTCGTTTTGTCGTCGGTTTTTGTTAAAAAATAATTTATTATATTGTAGGTATGTAACATTTAGAGACATAGTAATAACCAATTATTAAAATAATTGAGTGTGATGAATCTTACGGCGAATATACCGTACACCGCGGCGGATCAATTAGTGAACCAAGCTTTGAGAATATATACCTATAGTAGACACTCGATTATCCGGACCTCGGTTATACGGATTCGCGAATATTCGGACTATCAACCGGGATATTTATATTGTCTAACTTCGTGTCATGTAAAATAACAATTGTCTTAAGTCAAGTCTTAGTCATTGTTTAATTATATTTGATTGTGTATTCAGATTTATTCACTCAGAAATAATGTTTATACAAGTCAATTCTGTAATAAACTGTTTGTAATCCATCCTGGATTATCTCTTTTTTATATTAAACACTTCTGATTCTTAAAAAAATTAGCTTTTCTTTATAGATTCGACTAGCGGCCCACCCGCGGCTTCGCCCGCTTGCACCACATGATTCTTCATATAAACAGAGTTGACTGACAGTCAAATGTATTGATGTCAATGAATAATTAAATTTATTCGTTCAGAAACAACCTTAAATGTTAAATTATTTACGTGGATAAGGATTTATATTATTCTTTGTAAAATAACTGTAATAATTGCATATTATAAAAAATACCCAAATCGAATCCAATAATCTAATATTCCAATAAAATCGAATCTAAAGTAATTTTGGAATACCGGCTGCATTACCCCGAAGTAAAATCCCATAAAACATAATACTGTGGAAGTAGCAGAAGTAGATAAGACGAGCCGTTTCCACGCCAGTTAATGATTTAATTTTTTTGTCGGAGAAAGCAGAGCTAAGTCTATTCGCCGATCCATCAATATGGGGTCCGGTCTCCACTGTAGTTTCGAGCCTATGGTGATGTCGACAAATACAGTAGAATCGACAGAATAACGGTTTACCATTGCATGCAAAATGTTCCATGAGGACATATTCTGATGTTGATTATGGCGTGCCCACAGCTGAACGTGCAGAGCGCGGGCAATGCGGGCGAGTACGGCGGCGGGAGCGGCGCGGGCGCCGCGAGCAGCGCGGCGGCGCTCAGCTCTGGCTCGGCCTCGTCGGGCGCGCAGTCGCCGGGCTCGCCGCCGCACGCGCACTCGTTGCCGCAGCACGCGCACCACGCACACCTCGCGCACCACCACGCGCACCACGCGCACCACCTCGCGCCCGCGCACCACTCGCCGCGTCTGCGCACCAAGGAGGAGGACCTCTCCGCGCACGGACGCGCCTCCGCGGACGGTACCAGATTTACACCTATTTTATTGATACAAAACCATTTAAGTTGTATTTATTTATAATTATTTATTTATTTTCTTATCACATAAGTGTAGTCCGACCAAACTGTATAGAAGAAGGCGCTCAGCCAGTGTTATAGTGCTGTGATGTTTCACCCCACGTTTAGCCTATTATCATTTAAAAGACAACCGAAATGTCTTGATCATATATGTATGTTGCGGTAAATTACACACCTAAAACCTAATGGCACACTTAGAATTATAATATTGGTAGTTAGCATCTACAGGTAGTACTAGTTCAGGTGTCTTCCGTTTCCGGCTGTCAAACACCATTTCTACTATCTCCGATAAAAGCAAGTGAAAAGAAATAGGTCGAGATGTTATTGAATACTTACAACGTTTGAAAACATTAGAATAAATATTGTGAAGTGTATACAAATAATCAGTTGTCCATAAATTATTGGAGTTGTTTAACTACAAGACATATAAAGTATCAACGATTTAGAGGTTAGCAACTGTCAACTGTCAACGTTTAACGTACACAACACAATTGACATTACGATCAGTGCTGCCGTCCAAAAGAAAAAATTCTACTATTTTCTACCTTTCAGCTTACGTTGCGTTCCACAAAATTCAAATTCAAAATATTCTTTATTCAAATAGACTGTTATAAGCAGTTTTGAATCGTCGAATGAACATATAAGCAAAATGCTACCACCGGTTCGGAAGGCAGTTCTGCTGAGAAGAGGCGGCAAGAAACTCAACAGTTGCTCTTTTCAAAATCAATGGTACAATCACAATCTGCATTACATTCAATAGACATTAATTCCATACATGTTAATCCTCTAAATATTCTTGTACAATGTAATAAGCTTTACTTGTTAGAATTGTTTTTACAGATATTTTAAATTTTGAAAGTGACATTGTATTGTAGTACATTCTGACTATTTACTCTATCATATAGGGGAGACTCCAGGCTGATACAGAGTAGGAGTTATTATTAAAAAACAAATAAAGGAATATGTACGAGTATAGGAATCACGGAGCGTATAGCAATAATAAATCTAAAACTACCGGGGTACAAAGCTCCCTGGTCTATTGTACAGGTATATTCACCTACAAAGCAAGCTAAAGGGGAAACTATAAACAAATTCTACCTCGATTTGAATAACGCCATCATAGAACACTGCCACAATAACTTAATAATACTTGGAGACTTCAACGGTCCAATCGGTGAAAGACATCCAGGAGAAGAGTCCACAATAGGAAACTTTACGTATCATAACAAAATCAGAAGTAAGAACGGAGAAAGAATCATCGATTTTGCAATGGGGAACAACTTAACTATACTAAACACAGTGTACAGGAAAAATAAAAAGGGCCCAGGTCCTTTTTATTTTATACTATATTTTTCCTTTTTATCACGCCAAATGGAAAGAAGAAAAATGAAATAGATTTTACAATGACCAACAAAACAAGATATTTTACAAACGTCGATATAATTAATAATCTAAATTTCAACACTGATCATAAATTAATGCGAACAGAATTAATGGTAAATCAACCAAAAATATCAGACCAAGATAATATACAGGGTAAGAAAACTCTAAAAACTAACAAGCTACGATATACAACTGCTCTGAAAGACGCTTTCACAAAATTCGAGGACGCAACGAAGGAACTAGGTATACAGGGAAAATATAACTGGAAAGAAATCGCTATAAAATCATAAATTAAGTTAGTCACAAACACTAGTAAAAAATAAAAGAAAAAATTAATAGAGACGAATACTATTAATCTATTAGTGGAGAGATACCCTTTGATTAACGAAAGAGATACACCAGGTAGAATAAATGAGATATCAAGAATTAGCAAAGGAATAAAGAATAGCATAAGAAAGGACCGGAGACAGCACAGAATCAAAACTATTGAAAAGTGTATTGGGAAAACTGGGGGAATTAAAAAAGCCTATAGGGAATTACAGTATTCTAAAGATTGGATAGTAAAATTAAAAAATGATAAAGGGGAATGAAATCATCGTCGGACAGACATACTTAGCATAGCTACAACCAGTGCCGGTTTTAGCACTACCGGCGCCCTGGGCGAAGTTTTTTCGGCGCCCCCTAACTACAATTCAATAACATACAAAAAAGGGAATGGGTACAACGAAATAACCATCTATTTAAAAACTCTCCTCGGTTAGAAAATTAGGCAGCAGGTAACAGGTCAAACAGTTCTCCAGAAGACTCCCCGTAATCCGTAATCAACGTCAACGATCATTTGTTTTTTTTTAGCTCTTAGACCATTTTAAAGGGCATCAAGTCCCCTAAGCCGCACCGGGCAGCAAATACCCCAGCTACGCCACTGCAGTGAGGAGACATCTTTGCGCAAAGCGCCCTAAACGGGCGTCTACGGCGCCCTTTTTATCCGGCGCCCCTGGGCGGTCGCCCAGCCTCGCCCTACCCTAACGCCGCTACTGGCTACAACATATTATAAGAAACTATATACAAGTAACCAAGCAAAACCAGCGTAAACGAGGTAGTTGATCTAAAAAAAAATTCTACCGTCCCTAAAATTATCACATCTGAAGTAAAAAAAGCACCAGGACCCGACGGAATAAATAACGAAATCTTAAAGCAAAGTAAAGAGGTATGCATACCTGCTTTAACAAATATGTTCAATGATATCATAAACACAGAAATCATTCCGCATCAATGGTTGGATACTAACATCATCCTTTTATATAAAAAAGGCGATAAATATGATATAGTCGATAAATATGTAGTAGTATGAATAAGGAATTATAGTCCTATTAGGCTTATGGCAAATTTATATAAGATATTTTCTAAAATAATATTTAAGCGAATAGAGGGATCATTAGACGAACACCAACGTAAATAGAGCAGGCAAGATTTCGTATAGGATTTTCAGTTATCGACCACGTACACGTAGTACGCCAAATTATAGAGAAGTATAGGGAATATAACCTCACATACTAAATAGCTTTTATCGGCTATAGCAAAGCCTTTGACTCTTTAACTCGTGCAGAAATATGAAAGGTGTTAAAAGAACAGGGAATCGAGCATAAGTATATAAGGTTAATAAGGAACGTCTACAGTCATAGCACAGCAAAAATTCAGCTGGAAAAGAAAAGCACTTGATTTAAAATAAGTAGAGGCGTAAGATAGGGCGACCCTATGTCACCAAAACTATTTTCGGCGGTACTGGAACAGATTTTTAGACAACTTAATTGGGGACATCTCGGGTTTAATATTAACGGGACAATGCTGACGCACTTGAGATTCGCTGATGACATTGTGCTATTTGCCAAAAGTTCAGATGATATATGTAGAATGATAAGAGATCTTGCGAATGAATGTACGGCTGTCAATCATGGACACTAACTCAAGAGATGATCAGCAAATTAGCAACCTGCCAACACTCAATGGTGAGAAGCATGCTTAACGTGAAGAAATCTGATAGATTGAATACCAACGTGATTAGAAACAAGACAAAGGAGACAGTAAAAATTAGAAGGCTTCAATGGAGATGGGCAGGACACATGCTGCGAGGTCAAGCTAAATGGAGTAAAAGAGTGACTGTTTGGTACCCCAGAGAGAGCAAGCGAGCGAGAGGCAGACCTCAAAAAAGATGGGATGATGATATCAAACTAATAGAAGGAACTACGTGGCACAAAGTGGCTCAGGCACGAGCAAAATGGAAAGGGTTGGAAGAGGCCTTTGCTGACTGGCAAACGGATCTGCAGAAAATAAATAAACAAGAATATTATATTAGTGAGATTTAGATATAAATTAGGATCATACGAAATCATCATCATTGTTCGAATCATTAAGGACCCGGTAAGCTGTGAAAGGCTTGACACTTTGGCTCTGCGAAGAGATAAATACGATAGAGAACGCACAGCTAGGTCTCCTATCATGGTGAGTGTTCTTAAGAACTGTTTGACCTGTTACCTGCCGCCGAATTTTCTAACCGCACAGCACGTCACAAACTTAAATATCATCCACACCATCTGGATACGTGGCACTCCACTACTGTGCGGTTTCGTAGAAATTTCCTTCCACGCGCCACCGAACTGTGGAACGGTCTACCCGCGGCAGTGTTTCCAGGTTGTTACGATATGGGTACCTTTAAAAAGCGCGTCTATCTCCACCTCAAAGGCCGGCAACGCACCTGTAGCTCCTCTGGTGTTGCACGGGGTCGTGGGTGGCGGTGATCACCATCAGGTGACCCGAACGCTCGTTTGCCTTGTCCTTTTACCATAAAAAAAAAAGGAAAATTATATAACCATAATATATTATGTAATTTCTATAAGTTTGGTTATGTCAAAATTGTTAAAATATGATCCGAATAAAAGGCTATATTATTATTATTATTTTATGTTTTTATTTTAATTCTCAGCTTATAGCTGGTAAAGAACCATAACTACGGGCATGCGCCAAGTAATTATGGAGTGCAGTGTGTTTAATTTAGTGTGCTAATGTTATTTTCCTCTATCTGCAAGAACTTCCTCACTATCCTACACGTATTTAAAATAGCAGCTTTTTGTAGGGTGTGTAATATATAAATAATGGTGAATGGCTTTTGGTACGACGCCAGTGGTGGATATAACAATTGGGACGACGTAGACTTTATTTTGTTTCCAAATACGAGTGACTTCTTCTTTAAGATCTGCATATTTATTAATTTTTTCAACTATTGTTTTTTGAATGTTGTGAGTATTAGGAACTGCGACGTCTATTAGGTAAACAGTCTTATTAATTTTACTTTGTAGTGTTATATCTGGTCTATTGAAGTGTATGGTTTTGTCAGTGAGTATTGCGCGATCATAATACATTTTATGGGAGCTATTCTCCAGAACAGATTGGGGGGTATATTTATAATAAGGGATATTTGTGTCTTGTATAAGTTTGTGTTTGCGTGCTAAGCGTTGATGTATTATATTTACTAGTTGATTATGTCGATGAGTGTAGTCCGTTTGTGTGAGGCTTGCGCAGGCTCCTGTTATGTGTTGTATGGTTTCTGGTTGTGTATGGCATCTGCGGCATTTATCACTTGTAACTGTAGGGTCTTTGATAATATATTTTCTAAAGTTTTTAGTGTTTATTATTTGATCCTGAATTGCAATAATGAAACCCTCTGTTTCCGGGAATAAACTGCCTGTCTGTAACCACTTGTTTGAAGCTTCAAGATCTATATGGGGTTGTTGTAGGTCATTAGGGTGTCTACCGTGCATTACTTTCTTCTTCCATTCTTCTATTTTCTTTTTTTGTGGATCTATGTTTATTAAATTTCCTGTACTTTGACAATCATTAAGATTTAAAGGCGTATATTTAAAATCATTTTGGACTATGGATTTATGTATGTTACTTGACTGAGCTTTTGTATAAAAGAAATTTGATAAATTATGTAATTGTTTCTGCCATAATTGTTTTATATCTATTAGACCTCTTCCTCCGTGTTTTCGTTTTATAGTTAATCTTTCAATTGCGGATTTAGGATGTAGATTGTTGTGTTTAGTGAGTGTAGTGCGTGTTAATCGTTCTATTTGTTCTATATTACTATTTGACCATTTAACGATTCCAAATGTGTAGGTTAAAATTGGTATTGCGTATGTATTTAAGGCTTTTATTAGATGTTTACTTGATAGTTGACTTTTACAAATGGCGTTAATTCTCTTTTTATATTCATTCGTTATTGTTTCTTTGATAGCTGTGTGGTTTAATCCTTTCAGTTGCTGAAGTCCTAGGTATTTATAAAATTCGTTGGGTTCCATTGCAGTAATTTTATCTATTTCATTAATCGCGTAATCGCCGGGCCGGATTTTACCTTTAACTATATGAACAGTTCTACATTTGTCTAGACCAAAGTGCATATGTATATCTTCACTAAATTCTGTTGTAGTATCTATAAGTGTTTTCATCTCTTTATTATTTTTAGAATATAATTTAATGTCATCCATATATATTAAGTGTGATATTATTGTTTCGCTATTGTCATGTTTAAGTACATATCCAGCTCGGTTACATTTTAATAGGTAAGAAAGTGGGTTTAAGGCTAGGCAGAACCACAATGGGCTCAGGGAATCACCTTGATAAATTCCTTTTTTAATAGCTATTTCTCTAGTGTTTATATTATAGTTAGAACTGTGTAAATGTAGTGTAGTTTTCCATTGGGTCATGATGTTTGCTAAGAAATTAATTATTTTAGGGTTTATTTTGTAAATATTTAGTATATGTAGCAACCAAGAGTGTGGAATACTATCAAATGCTTTCTGATAATCGATGTACGTACAGTGTAAATTTTTATTTTTTGATAAGGCATGTTTCATTATGGTGGAGTCTATGATAAGTTGTTCCCTACATCCCATGTGGCCCCGCCTACAGCCTTTTTGTTCTTCTGTTATTATTATTATTTGTATATGTTTTATTTACTCAGTACGAAACTGGTTTCTTTTGTATCTACGGGTTGTCACCAAGTAGATACAACTTATTTAACAAGATGTGTTATTGTGTTTGTGGTATATTAGTATTTTGTTCATCTATTTGCAAAAATTTCCTTACTATTCTACATGTGTTTAATATTGCTGCTCGTTGTAATGTAATATAAGTTGTACTTTTTAAATTTAACATATTTAGGCTATGGTGAAGATGTTTCGGTATAACTCCAGTGGTGGATAGAACTATGGGCACTATATATACTGTTTTCTGTTTCCAAATTCTTACTATTTCTTCTTTTAATTCTTCGTATTTATTTATTTTTTCCGCAATTGTCTTTTGGAGATTGTGGGTATTAGGCACGGCGATATCTATAAGGTAAGTTATTTTATCTATTTTATTTTGCATTATTATGTCTGGTCTGTTAAAATGTATTGTTCTATCAGTAAGAACAGCCCGGTCATAATATAATTTGTGGGTAGAATTTTCTAGTATGGTTTTATTATTATTATGTATTTAACGGTTAGATATCTCAGGTAACACCTGGTAATATGAACCAGCACGGGTATGTACCAAGTGCTGGATCAGGTCTGGCTGTTTTGGTTTATAACTGCATCACTATCTGAACCTAAATGTAAAAATTTTCTAACTGTTCTACACGTATTTAAGAGAGCCGCTTTTTGAAGAGTCAAGTAAGTAAATCTAGGTAAATTAAGAACATTTAAAGACCATGTTAAATTTTTCGGAATAACACCCGTTGTTGATATTACTATGGGAACTATTGTAACACAATCCATTTTCCATACTCTTTTAATTTCTTCTTGTAATTCTGTATATTTACGTATTTTCTCACTTATCGTTGACTGTAAATTGTTGGTGTTAGGTACTGCTATGTCTATAATATATGTATGTTTATTTATTTTGTCTACAAATGTAATGTCTGGTCTGTTATTATATATAGTGTGATCAGTTAAGATAGTCCGATCGTAATATAAAGTATAGCTTTGATTTTCTAACACTGGACGAGGTGTGTATTTATAATATGGAGTATGTGGATCGGAAGTGAGCTTAAATTTTAGAACGAGTTTCTGATGAATAATATTTACTAATTGATTATGTCTGTGTGTATAATCGTTTTGTGTTAATGAGATGCACCCACCGGTGATATGTTGTATGGTTTCTGGCTTATTATTGCATTTACGACATAGATCGCTATCTAATGTTCTGTCTTTTATGATGTATTTTCTATAGTTTTTAGTTGTAATAACTTGATCCTGGATTGCTAACATAAAACCTTCCGTCTCCGGAAATAATCCACCTAAACATAGCCATTTATTTGAAGCATCTTTATCTACATGTGATAATTCTAAGTCATTTGGATGTCTGCCATGGAGCTCCTTCTTTTTCCAATTATGTATTTTTTCCTTGATAGTATCTAGTTTATTTACCTGTACAATAGTTTCGTTTTTAAGATTTAATGGTGTAAAGTTATTATCTATTGCAATTATACTTTCATGGAGTTTACTTTCAGATTTTTTTATATAGAAAAACTGCTTAAGATTTATTAGTTGTCTATTATGTAAAAATGTTATATCAATTAACCCTCTTCCTCCATCTTTTCTGGCTAAAGTTATACGCTCTATGGCAGACTTTGGATGATGGTATCGGTGTTGTGTAAGAGTCGTTCTTGTTTTACTTTCTAACTGTTTGATATCTGTGTTTGACCATTTGATGATGCCGAATGAATAGGTTAGTACAGGTATTGCGTAAGTATTAATAGCCTTAAATAAATTTTTACTATATAGTTGCCGTTTACTTAATAAATAAATTCTATTAAAATATTCCTTTCTTAATTTGTCTTTTATATTTTTGTGTTCTATTAGCCGTCCCTGATTGTACCCTAAGTATTTATATAATTCGTTATCCTTCATAGCTGCTATACTATCTTGTTCATTTAATATATAGTTACCTTCTGTTATTTTACCTTTTGCTATATTTAATTTTCTGCATTTATCTAAACCAAAATTCATCTTGATATCTTTTGAAAAATTTGATGTTATATCTAATAGCTGTGTCATATGAGTTTCTTTGTTAGAGTACAACTTCAGGTCATCCATATATAATAAGTGACTGAGTTGATAAAGTGTTTTCCTATTTTTTTTTAAATCAAAACCTAATCTACATAAATTTAATTGTTTAGAAAGCGGATTAAGAGCTAAGCAAAACCAAATTGGACTTAATGAGTCACCTTGAAATATTCCTCTTTTTATATTAATGGTATCAGTACTAATATTATCAAAATTGGTTTTTAGGTGTAATGTCGTCTGCCAATTTCGCATAGTATTTTTAAGAAAGTTCACTATTGTAGGATTAATTTTATATATTTGCAAAATTTCTATCAGCCAAGTATGAGGAATACTATCAAAAGCCTTTTTGTAATCAATATACGACACAAAAAGGCTCTTTCGATTCTTTTGGACATACTTCAATAAAACAAAATCAATGATTAATTGCTCTTTACAGCCTCTATGTGATTTTCTGCATCCTTTTTGTTCTTCCGTCATGATTTTATTGGCTTCTAAGTGTTTGTTGATTCTATGTGATATGCAGGAAGTTATGATCTTATAAAGTGTAGGTAGACAAGTTATTGGTCTATATTGAGATGGATCATCTGTTCTATCGCTTTTTGCTAACATATACGTAATTCCTCGAGTTAAGAAATTCGGAAGAATGCTATTTCCCTTTATGATATCTGTAATTTGTTGAGTTAATTTATTATGCAATATGTGAAGTTTTTTAATCCAGAAGTTTTGTATGTGATCTACACCGGGTGATTTCCAATTATGTGTCTTATTTACAATTTGCCTAAATTCATCAATTTCAATATTTTTAAATTCCATTTCAGTTACAGTTTCTGAGTTATTTTTTTCTTCTTTAATCCATTCAGCGTCTTTGTTGTGCTCTACACTTTGAGCCCATATGTTTTCCCAATATTTTTTTAAAGATTCTTCGGATGGTGGATGTTGTATCTCAGTATTACTTTTTAATTTACGATAAAATTGCTTTTCATTTTGAGTAAAAATTTTATTATTGTTTTTTCTATCTTGTGCTTTTTTATACCGTGCTAATCTGTGACTTTTTACTGCAAGTTTTTGTTTCAAAGTGTCCATGTATTCACTTAAATGTTTATTATTATCTTCACGGGAGCTATGTTTTTTTGTAGTTGCTAATATTTTATTTACACTTTTAACTAAATGTTTACTTCTGTTACCTATTTTATATTGTGTTAATCTCCCAATATTCCTACGTAACTCATCAATATCTGATTTCAATCTAATTTGCCACGCTGGTTCAGGTCTGTGGATGTTATTATTAGTTCTATTATCTACTTTGAAATTTAAATATGTTGTAATAGTTATAGCCGTACAATAAATAAGAGTATGTGTGTCAATTATATTATTCAAAGAGTTTATTTTTTCCGGTAGTATAGATTCATTAAAGATTTTGATAATATGTGATAACTTTGAGCTGTTGGTTAATTTTGGAAGTCTTGGACGTAATGTTGGATCGCTATTGGTATATTTACTTAAACTTTCTTCCAAAAGAGATTTAAGAGTTTCTGTACAGTGTGAATGTAAATGAGTGTCGAGTTGTATACTAGGTATTTGTGTAATTGTGTTTTGTGAGCAATTGTTTTGTTTATCTATTTCTCTAGAAGTTTGGTGTGTATTAAAAGATTCAGAATTACTTGTGTGCCGAATATCAATATGTAAAGAGGTATTTGTAAATGAATTTGATGAACCTTTTGAATAATGACTAGTTGACACATTAGTCATATTTTCCTTAGTATTTGTTTCTAAAATGCTTTTGACTTCTTCGCGAAGAACTTTAATCTCGTCATCGGATAGATATTTGTTCCTAATTATGGCTCTAAGCTGATCTGACAATCGTTGTTCAGAAACGTGAGTATTTGAGTATTTGGTGGTGAAATGGTGATGCAGTTTTTGACGGTACTGGGTTAAATCTGTTTCTAAATTTGTTATTTTGAGGTATGTACGCATTATGAATATGTTGATTTCCTTGTCCCATTTCATGCGCACACGTGGTTTTCCAGCTTTGGTGGTCTCTGGTCTCATTGCCGAAGCTACCATCGAAACATCCAAAGCTAGTGGAGTCGAAGACTCGTGGATCGGATTTATAGAAATGTGGCTAGACGTGACTTCTTCGGGTACATTCCCGGTAAGGATCCGTCTGCTAATCCCCTTACCACCGACGGTTCGCATACTGTGGCACCCAGCGTCGGCTCCAGGTACGCCCCGGCGATCACCCCCGGGAAGCGGCATTAAACGTTTAACTTTGCTTCGTAATTCCATTTTCACAAATGGGACCGTTCGTTGGGAAGTTTTACCAAGATGTTAATGGTTCTTAAAAGCTCATAGCTTTATGTTATTGTCTAGGTGTTCAGACTTGATTACAGCACCAGTTCCCTTAAGCCCCCCCACCACGTCAAGGTGGTCCCCTGGGGGGGTTATTATTATTATTATTATTATTATTATTTATTACTAATTCAGGAAAAAATCTGAAAACTATACATTTGTGGCTAAATCCTAAAAAATAATAGTCTTAAAACGCAGGAGGCAAGATTTGGTATTAAAGCTGCTAATTTCAAGTTGGTACCAGATGAAACAGTTCTGGCTAAGCTAAGCCTAAATTTCAGAAAAAGCACGAGACCTCCACTTTTCGTACGGAACCCTAAGTGGGCGAGCCCGACTCGCGCTTGTTCGGTTTTTATTTGAAATAGAAATAAATAAAATTTTATAGGAAATTAATAGAGTGCTACATATAGGTACTCGTAGTTAAAGTTCGATAATGACTAATTTAGTTAAAAAGTGTGTTGTAATCATAAAGGCTCCTCTCCAGAAATAGTACAAAATAATTCCAAGAAACAAAAAATAAATCCAATATTAAATAGATAGATAAGATAAAAGATATAATTTCATGTGTGTACATGTGTTTATGTGTGTGTACGTGCGTTTGCGTGTGTGTATGAGCGTGCGTGCGTTCATGTATGAATGTGAGTGTAAATCGTATTATATGAGAAAATTTTCAGTTTCCTCATATGTGATGCCTCTTAGCCAATCAAGCAATACGCTTACAAACATTTCCCGTCCCCAGGCGGCGCCTCCTCGGAGTCGGAGGGCGAGTGCGGAGCGCCGCGTGCGCGCGCGCAGTACGTCAGCGCCAACTGCGTGGTGTTCACGCACTACGCGGGCGACGTGGCCGCCGTCGTGGACGACCACTTCGCGAGGGCGCTGGCCCTCGACAAGCCTAAAGGTGAGTGAGCTGTACTTCTACTTAACAACTGGAAACACTTCATTGAATGAAGAATAGTTCGATTTTGACAATGAATTTATATATATTTTTATTTTATTTATTTAGGTCACTAACATTTTTACATTAAAATAATACTAACATTCACAATTATATACTAAATGATGTCCACATAAGAATTTTTTAATACACATACTTTGGCAAAAAGAAAAAAAAAAGAAAAAAACACCTCACCCTAAGTAACAATATTACAGACCAAAGATAAAATATACAATACAAAACGAAATCACCTTATTACCTACTTACGAGACAGTTTAAAATTTATGGCTTCCTTGAATTTACTAAGAGATTTAAAAAAATAGCGCAATATAAATAATAATAAATCAAAATGAGCTACGTTTAAATAGATAGACATATCGGATATGAATGGCATTCGGACACAAAATAAAGATCGCCGATGATGCAACGCAAACCGGTCGACTCGGGGGGCTGGAACCAAAAACTGGGTCGAATTGTGAATTGAAAGCGAGGCCGAGTTCTGGGACATAGTTCCGCGGCCGCGACTAGTTCGGAAAAACAGGGTCATTACTAAACGTCCACCGAAAAGAGCCGCAAAGTAAAAACGCGAACCAGCGAGCGACGCTTTGTGCTCGCCGCTCCCACCACCGCCCCCACCGCCGCCCCCACGGCACCACCGACGAGCTCGTGGTACAATTCACTGCGAATGCATTAGAGTTATCTTGTGGTGTTTTGTTTCTAATGCTAATAACGTTTATAAATATTTACAACTTGAACATTCTTCTTGTTTATTTTTGTCATTATTTGGTCTCATGCGTGATTGTATCCTTGGACGTATGCTACTAGCTACCTATATTACCTCACGGTACCTTCAAAAAGCGCGTCTATCTCCCACCCTTAGCTCGGCTGGTGGTACACGGGGTCTACTCGGGGTCCAGCACTTATGATCAGGTGACCCGTACGATCGTGTCGGTTATGTTTTAAACAAAAAAATTATGATGTGGTTTCTAAAATCGAAAATACTAAATTTTCGTAAGATGAGTCGCTACGAGAATTTCAAAACATTTTTTTTATTATTTCTTAAAAGTAAATTTTGATACCTACTGATCAGCGTTGTTAGACTTCCGGATATTGGTGGGACTTTCTTTATCCCAAAAATTTAATATCCCGATCGATACCGGTAAGATCCCACTTTTTATTAAACGGTTTTATTTAGCTCACCCCGTTTGTTTATTTATTTGTTTGGGTCAAATTTAGTAATTGAAATTTAACCCTCTTTCCGTTAACCGATTGATCTGAAATTTGGTATACGCTTTTGATTCTGGTGACAATACAATTATTTATATTCAATATTATTGTGAATGAATCCAAGAGGGCCGCCGCCAACAGTTGGCGGAGAACTTACTTTTTTTCGACCCATCAATATGGGTATCGAAAGTAAAGGGCTTGGTAAGTATAATACAGTATATGTACTATATAAAATTACAAAATGAATCTCCCACCCAAGTCAAGATCTGGTATCCTGTCGAGGACTGTGTGGTGTTAGGGTGGATAAAAATGATATGTCGTTAGTGTTTTTCCCTCGATATTCAGGCACATCGTGTTGTACATAGCCTTGCCCCTCTATTGGACCTCTGGGGGGGTCGACCGTAAAAACGCTTAGTACTCAGGGTAACACAATGGTAACAACAAATTCTACAAAAATAAAAACAAAAAAAATCAGAAAATAAAAAAGTAAAAAAAAATTTTAAGTTAAACGGTTTTATATTGCAGATAAATGTACTAAAAGCTAAAAAATAATTTCATGGATACAGTCATGGGTACCAATATGTATACATTGCTATATTTTCAAAATAAAGTAACTCGTAACCTACTCACTCTCACTTTCTGGAAATATCTATGGTCACATAAATTCCTAAAAATGCAATATACAGTTATGTAAACACCCGTAGGTGTTTTTGTCGTTACAAAAGATGTCATTTTTGAAATATACAAATTTTAAACATATGCATTGATTAAACTAAAATAAAATCGTGGGGCACGTCCAATATGTACATTCGAAAGACTATATAATGGCATGAGACTTCACCCACCTAGTGGTAGGTACCTAGGACCCGATGTCTCGCAGGTCTTACAGGAGAGGCAGCGGTGGGTGAGGTGTCTCAGCGACGGCCGACGGCCGCGTGCGTCTGTGCATCGTCCGCGCGCTTGATACGCTCCATTTTGAATGTTGTATATAAATAACTATAAAAATGTATTAAAACTTACAGACAATTACGAAGAAATTATTGCAAATTTATAAAAAGTAGTCAGTGTGCGTCCCGCGCGGATCATTCTTAGTCTTCTCTAGTTTAGCTTGCTTAACCGTCTATATTGCCAAATATTTTACTATGTTATAGGTAAAGATTTTTCTAATTATGACTTAACAATTAATTAAATACTGTTACATAAAAAAAGCTGATTAAATTGAAATAAAATATAATAAATAAGTTATAAGAACATCTGATTAAATACAAGAACTACCAATACTTAAAGATGGTTATAAAAAATACTGAGGAGCAATTGTCGCTTACGTGTAATTACATTACCATTTAAAATGTAAATACCACCATTTATAAACACATTACGGGCGCGACGCACACATGCACACACATGCACACCCATGCACCATGCACCGGCCTGCCTCCGTGCTCTATACTTCCAAAGTAAAGAAGAGATCTTTTATTAGTCATTTAGTCAATTTAGTACCAAAATCCGAAAGTGACAAGTAAGTTTTATTTATGCCTGTCACAAATTGAATATAAAAGAGGTCGACGCGGGTACCTTAGGTACCTACAGTACCTACATGCACCTACATGCACCTATGTGTTAGTGTTGTATATTAGGTAGGTATACTGCAATATAAATAGGTGCCTTGAGAATGTTATTAATAATCATATTTTTTATTCGAAGTCAGGATTGTAACGAGATACTATCTGTATCTGCAGATCACTCGACTGACCAGTTATACGAGCCTACCTACTCCTACCTACGTGCTAAATAACGGAGTGCGCTATTAGGAACTAATGTATAGAGAATAATACGTGTTCCTCCTCTGACGCATGCAGGCGGGCCGGGGCTGCGGGCCGGGGCCGCGGGCCGGGGGCTCCCACGGGCCGCATTCCGAGAAAAGACGTCGTTTTATTGTGCGCGGAGTTATTGGAGGCTGCGAGGCCGCTTTGATCTCTTATCTCCTCTTTATAGTGTCAACTCGTTGTGTACCTAATAGTGGCCGCGGCGCGTCCCCATTCTTTACTTGGCCGTGTTTGGACGTTCGCATTCGCGTGCTTTTTGTCTCAATTTACCCACGAGCCTTGGTGGGGCCCCCAGCCCTCTCTGCTACCGTCCATTTAACTGTTTCATGTTTTAGTTTATCCTAAGAATGAGCGTGAATGCGTGAAAAGCGTTGAAGTTTCGTTGCATCGTTTGAGTAACATCACTCGCATTTGTCTACCTACGTGTACGTGTATATAATAGTTTAAAGCGGATTTATGAAGTCACCTCTCGTAACCTGGTTAGCGAGGAGTTACTATTGTAGTAATGTGTGTGTATATTTTGTTTTGAATGCCGTGTAAAATTAGTAAAATCAATGTTTTCAATTAATTAGGTACATACTGAGTTAGCGGTCGGTATATTTAAGAGGCAGCATGAACCAACCGTTCTTAGTTTCCTCCGAGGTCCTGGAGTGCCACATCACGCAAAGCGGTCGTAGCGCTGAACAACTTTATTGAATTAGAACTTTACTGTCTAATATATAACATAAGACATATCAAAATTCGTAAAGTAGTTTTGTCGTGAAAAGCAAAAAACACCTGCAAACTATTGTCTTCGTGTCTATTCGTTATGTACGAGTGTAGTCTCCTACATTATTTTTAATACGTTTTTTATTTATATTGAATGTACAGAATTGAACAATTACACAGTTTAAACATAGGTATATAGTTAGATAAACCTACCCGCTGGCATGTGGCATGCAGCAAATGCAGTTAATTCCTTCTGCAATCTATAGACAAATGCACAATAACATACAAATAGACGGCTCGTCTCGTGGCGCTGGCGGCCGTCCACCGTGCAGGTAGGCAGGTAGGAGTGTGTTGTAACATTGTCGTGTTGTGCGCAGAGGGCGTGCCGATGTCGTCGCGCAACCTGCCGGCGTCGTTCTTCAACGCGGCGGCCGCGCCCGCCTGCGCCGGCCTCGACCTCTACGACTACGACCCCTGGCACCAGCACTACGCCGGGTGAGTACACCTACCGACCTAGTAGTACCTATACCTACCTGTACCTACAGCGCGGGTTGCTAAAGTTTATGTCTTTAGACTTTATCACGAAAATGTTAGATCGGATTGCTCGACTCGCTTACAAATTACAATTTCGTGTTATTTATAATATTTTGGTTTTTCAGTCTGGTTTGAGACGTGCTGTTCTGGGTTCTCTCCGTTACTTTTTTCCATCTTTATAAACTTCTTAACTCCATGGCGGTTGATGGTATTACTAATACTACCTACACGGAATGTCAATATTTAAAACGCAAATCAACTCTCCAAATTTGACTGCTTCCTACTTCCTTCCGTAATGCTTGATAATTGCATAATCGAGTCTAAACTCCTCCTTGACACAAGTAGGTACTAAGCTTGTGTGAATACTGGCCCTGCCTCTAACTCGTGCATATCTCTTTTAATCTTCGGTCAAAATATGACAATGTATTGCAGGTTCCATAATGTCACCTTATAAAGAGTATTTACCTATCGTTATAGTGTATGTGTCGCAGGTACGGGCACGCGCACGCGCACCGGCACGCGGCCGAGTACCACGCGGCGGCGGCGCACCACAACATGGCGGCCAGCTACGGCGGCCTGCTGCTGGGCCGCGGCGGGCTGCACGCGCACGCGCACGCGCAGTACGCGCACGCGCACGACCCCGCCGCCTGCGCGCCCTACTCCTACCCCGCGCCGCACGGTCAGTCTCTCCTTCAGACACTCTCTTACTTCATCATTTAAACATATTTTAAACTCTGATTCATTGGGTTGTTTTTGCTGTAGGAGGATATCACAAGTTTTTTATTTTACTCTCTGTGATACGTAATTTTTGATTAAAATTATTAAACATTCTGTAGAAGACTTTATTAGTACGTAATGTTCACACTCGTATGTACCTACTCGTAGCGTAGTTCAGGAAGCACAAGCTGCGTGAAGTACAAGACCAACTAAAATAAATGTCGACCTTTTATAAAAAATATGTTAATCATAGTTGCGAGAGCCTCAAATAAATCTTGATATCTAGTAATAATAGCATCGGGAGCAGTGTCGTCGTCGTCACTTTACGACCGCCTTCATTCATCTTATTGCAGGGAGTAATCACATTCTCCCGCCGCCGGCGACACTGTTGTTGTACGCTATCACAGAACACACACCCCCCCCACACCCACACACCCGCGTGCTCACCACCCTCTCCCACCTCTCCCGCCACGGCCTTTTATGTATTTTTGATTTTCAAAGACATTCCACGAACGCCGAGCGCAGATATTTTAATTGTGATGATTTAAGCTCTTTATTCCGGAATCCGGTGACAAAACAGGGCACCGCGTCTGTTACGTATCTCATCTTAATTCCAGATACAGAACAGATGTAAATATTGCGCTTCCTCAGCTTCCTCAGCTGTGTGCAGCGAGTGAGAGAGCAACGACACCAACAGTGGTGCCGGTGCCGGTGCCGGTGCCGGTCGCTGACGATCGACGATCGCTGATTAGTATAATTTGCTCGGCGGCCTCTTTGTGGTTAATGCTATCTGCGGACATCGGTCACAGCGCGCGCTAGACTAGCGGCGCGTAGACGCGGGCGCGGGCGGGGGGCGGGGGTCCGCAAAAAGTGCAGCGGCGAGTTGAAAGAGCTGAGAGGCGAGCGGTGGCGGCTCCTTCTCTAATGACGATGATTAAAATTAATTTGCGCGGTGGGGGTCTGCCAAATTAAATTCTTAGGATCCTCCGCTCCCCTCCCTTCACGTGCCCCCCTCCCCCGCCCCTCCCCTCTCTCTATCACTGCACCCCCGCGCTTGATTGATATCCACCGACTCGAGTCGGGCTCGCCTATGCGTCGTTGCAATTTATCTTCCGTCTTCAACGAATAGGGGAGAATGTTGGTAGATAATTCATTCAGACAATCTTCGTAATTCAACTTACTAAGAAATAAAATATACTTATACATATACGGCTAGAGACATTTATTTTCTCAAAAGATTTACATTAAAATGACTCTCAGCATAGATAGGCGCACATAGCAATGCAATAAAAGTTACAATAATCTAATAATAGTCTCTGATAGCACAAAGCGAACACCTAGGTGGGTGCGCCTGGGAGGGTCGGTCGCACTGGTATATTATATACTAGCAAGTATATAATATATGTGACGTACTACATACGCTGTAACTAGGAACTATATACCTATGTTATATACGTGTTGTAACTTGTCTTCTGTTTAGGTTTCTGGCTGCTGTTGTATCATTTTTGGATTTCCTTTTATATATTTTATAATTAGATTATTTTCTTCATTTTTGTACGGTGATCCATTTCTTCTCGTAAATTTAACATGACCTGCCTTTGCTTTGGAGTCTCGTCTGAATAAATTTTGATGTTTTCGAGGATGAGAAGCATACTTTAAGCGGACGTGTCTTATTTCCATCGTATCTCTTCTCTTCTCCGTGCTGTCCGTGTGTACTTCATACATACATCATTGTTACCACAAGCTAAACTAGTTATTTGTTGCAATCAACATGACTTTGACTGGCTACTTCGAAGCACACTTGCACTTTTCCCTGAGTATCATTTACACTACTTTCAAGATACTCAGTAAGTACCTACTTATACGAGTATACATATTGTTTGAGGCCGTCCTGGCGCAGCGGTACAAGGGTTTGACTATAACGCGACGCTTGTGGGTTCGATCCCACTCGAGGAAGTGAAATATTTATTTAGGTTTATATTTCTATTTCTTCGCTCTGGTTCTCTCTAGGTTCTCTCTGCCTACCCTGCTGTGCGTGGGATAAAGCGTGAAGCTAAAAAAATATTTTACAACTGGGATTAAATAAGTACAATTTTTGAAATAGTCAGTTGTTACTTTTGTAATAGGTAGTACCTACCTATGTATATAGGTATATCGTTGTCTGGTAGCTTGTCCCTTATCGTGAGTGCCTTCCCGAGGGGTGACATGTAGGTGTATATGCGCATACTTAACAAAGATGGCGCTATGTTTGTATAGGGCGGGCGGGCGGTCGTGCGGGCGGGCGGGGGGGTCGCACACACGCGGCCCCGCCCTGGAGGACCCTCGCTCGATGCCAATATACGCCTGCGTTATTGAACAATTCCTAGTAGCGTACCAATACAACAATTATTTATCGTGTTGTTTTTGCATTTAGTAATATAGGAAACCTCTTTATAAGATCAATAAAAGGATAGAAAAGTTAATTCTATCGGTACCTGCTACTTACATTAAAGGTTTCAAATAATATTAATTTGGTCCGTATAACCTTTTGATAATAGAAGCTTATCTTCTAACCACCCAGAAGAACATTTCACATCATCACAACGAGTCTGGAGTTTGGTAACTACTGGGGCCCTACTCTTGACGGCAATATCCAACTATCAATCAAGAATAAACGTCATTTGGTACTCTTGAAAGCAAGTCCAATAGCGCCATCTGCCTGTCGATTGCCTTAACTAAAAATCATTGGAAAAATTCGTTAGGATTGTCAATTTTGTGATATTTGGTACTCTTGACGCGATTTTGACAGCTAAAATGACAGCTAAAATTGGAAAGGAATTGTGAATTTAGTCAATAGCTAAAGAGTAACGTGTTAGAGATTGATTTGTTATTTTTCTCGTGAAAACGGCAATAAAATGGTTTTGTATTGTGTTTTGAGGAAAACATATATAAATTAGACCTTAAATAATAACGAAATACGCGTCGATTCGCGAAATTTAAAGGAAAATTAAAACTATTCAATGTCTAAAAATGTTATGGAGGTGATACGAAAAAATAAGTAGAATTTGTCACGTAAAGCCCAAAAAACTAAGGAGAAATTAATGACCGTAACTTAAAAATACTAGGTAAGTTAAGTATTTATCTATATATATAATAAATAGTAACTGCTAATTAAAGTGCAAAAGCAAAATCACTGAGTATTTATTTTTCATATGTGTAATACAGATTTAAGTATATTTTCAGTGGACTCATCTTTTGAAGGAATTTCAATTAGAATGAGCACACAATTAAATATTATTTACATCATTGAAATACCATCACAGAAAAAATGTATTTGCTTTGTAAAAATACATATTTAATAAGTACTAATATATCATTGGTACTTAATAGTTTATCAACTACCATAGTAAATATAATTACACATGTAATAATAGTAATTATCATTTTATAGGTGACTGTATGTATGCTCAAAAGTGGATATTTGATGACCTCTAGATGTAGATGCAGCTTGCAGGAACTTTAGAAGAATATTTCACCAAAATTCTCATTTTTGCTCAATCTAAATAAATAATTATGTTCATGAATGGGAACACTAGGGTGCGGCATTGTAAATAAATAACACATATTGCAAGTGACAGCATATGTGATAAAGTATTACCCTAGAAATGGATTGGAAGACTTGGAGGCAGAAGAAGTAGAAGCCTTCAAACATAACAACTAACTGATGATAGTAAAAACATATAATAGCTGCAAAATGAACAGAAAATAGGTTTATTTTAATCCAGAAGTTATAAAAAGTTTTTATAAATAAATTTATATTTTTTTATTTTAATATTAAGATATTGACTAACAATGTTTTTTTTAAAATGAACACTACTCTTAAAATAAAAAATAGCTGAGTGATGCTGTAAGATATTGAATTTTCTTATAAACTTATATAAAATAACATTGATATTTAATTACTATTGCTTGATAGAATTACCGAGTAATTTTTACTTATGTATTTATTACAAAATTATATTCTACTGTACTATATTGTTTTATTTAATGAAACCAATTAAATAATAAATAAATTATATTAGTTTTTCAAATTAATTATTTTGAATTTATCAAAATTTTACAAAAATGGTCAAAATTATGAGTCTGTCACTGTATAATAGTACCTCTATATTAATATAGATATAATATCTATGTTTGTATGTTTTTTCATATAGTTAAAGGAAAAAGTTTGTCTTTTTATACAATAAAATATAATCAAATTTTATGTACTTATTTATGGCACTAATGTATAGCCTTAAGCTTTATGATATTATACATAATATGATAATGGTATAAATATTCTTATAATAAAAAGACATGTCGTAGTAAAGCATTTTTTTATTAACACTTTTATTTTAATAACTTTTATAAACGTAATGGACTAATAAATAATATACCCAAAATAATAAATCTTTCTTTAAATATAAAAATTTTGAGCGCCTTTAACATACAATTTTGTGTTTCTTTCAAATAAAAACAACCCTTTATTTTCGTTTGCGTGAGCTTCAATAGCATTTAACTCTTGTTACTATGTAATACTTTGCTTAATTAAACATTTTCAACCTTTTTAAAAAATTATATATAGCCTAAATCCACATCGGTTGTAGAAATATATTTATTATAATTGTAAACATAAACATATTAAGACAGATATAGACATCAAATGGTTTTTTTCATAAAAACAGTGTAAATCATTAGACATACAGATAAAATATATCCATTTTTAAGAACGACTTTAAAGATTTCGTTGTTTTTTAAGTAAAACAAAATAAATATGATTTATTATTATTGTTTTAAGAAAAAACGAGCATGTAAATAATTTTTTTAAAGGAGGAATGCATGGTTATTATGTATCGCGGAGTTATCGGTATAAAGTGTACAACACTAACTGTCAGTTATAACGGCGTTACGATTGGCCAAGAAAATAGTAATCCAACATTGACAATATTGGTTTCAAGAGTATCAAAACTACGTCGCCGCAGGATTGGATTGTCCAATGTTAGACGTCAATCTTGAATAGCGATTGCCGTCAAGAGTTAGGCCCCTGAGCGGAAGCGCGATGCGAGTATGATTATATTGATTGCAGTATTGATACAATACTAGTGGACTCGAACGCGGCTACGCCCGCTTGAACTATACGAATATTTATTAAATACATATATTTATGAAATTATTTTCACTTTTCAACAGAGAGATGCGTTAAGCAAGCTCATTTTGGGTGACTTTTCTAACATCAAACTTTGCATATCGTTGCTTAGCAACGGTCGCTTAGCGACGGTTGTTATTAACATGGCGGAATAAATTGCATGTCAAATTAATAAGTATTTTAATATATTGAAAATAGAATAGAATAGAATAGAATAGAATATACTTTATTGCACACATAAAAGAAATATATACAAAGAACAACACAAATAAAATTGAAAGAAAAACACGTATGCAAAGGCGGTCTTATTGCTTTAAGCAATCTCTACCAGACAACGTTTGAAACATTACGGAAAAATTGTAATGAGGAGAAAGGGGACAACGTCTCAGTGCAAATTTTATGAAATATAATTAAATAATATATAATAAAATAAGTCAATAATATAAAAATAAACTTACATAAAAAGTGTTTAATGTTTATATACTTTACACATACATACATACATATATTGAAAAACAATATATACTTACACATATATACATACATACATAAAACGTGTTCAAAAATATACAGGGTGGAAGAGGCAGCGCTTCTTTTACTGAAACTGCATATAGGGTAAAATATTTCAAACCCAGAATTAAAAAAAATAATCAAGGTACCTCAACGGTTTGGACGTAGGATTTTTTTTTCATTTCACGATTTTTATCCATACCTGTATTTCATGTCACGCACACATAAGTGTATAGTCTGGCAAATATGTTATTGATAATGGGAAGCACGCGCGGCAAATTGCGCAGAAAGCGTATTTTGATGTCTGCACATAGACACCCCCTCACGCCGGACCGATTCCCCGTAAGGGCTCGCGGGGAATCGGTGCGGGGTGTGACCGGGCTACGGTACAATCGAGCACAACGCTATAAGTTCATTACTATTAAATATGAATATAATATCATATGATAGCATCATATATACGGAATGGCGTAGTAGAGCATATTTATCTAGTAATATTATAATGATTAGTGCGTTTGTTAGCTTAAGCAACATGCAAAATCAAGTTATGGATAACCAAATTAAAAAATTAAATAAAAAACGGAATTGAAATTATTATAATGGGCCACATACAAATCTTCTCAATCCAAATTCAATAAAAAAAAGTAACATAAAAAAGTAATTTTAATAAGGTACATAAAAGAATAAAAATAATAATACATACAAAACAATTGTAAAAAAATAAAGTTTTAATAAATAAAATGTCAAATATAAAAGTGAAAAATCAAAAGGAATGGCCGTTAGTGTTCATTTACAAAAATAATTAGTAATAAAATGCAAATTAAAAAAAAATACGTAAAAAAATTAATTAATTAAAATAAAACGTTAATTAATGCATGCAAGAAAGTAAAAAATAATTGACAAATAATAAAGCAAACAATCAAAACGGTAAAAGGTTTTTTTGTTTACAATTAATTATATTCTTGTTTGAACAATACAGTGTGAGCTCGATTGTACCTATAAAGATGTGTGGGTGCGAATTTACTGTAAGGACGTAGCGCTCACACTAACGCACAGTAACTTGTATGGCAAAGGGATACCTCACTCTCATTTTTTTTGTACCTCAAAATTTATTTAAATAATTTACCCAATATTTTTTTTTATATATATAATGTTAAATATTGCCACATATTTCTTTATCAATATTGCATTGTATATAAGCTTGTGTTATGCATACTGAATGTTTATGTTGTACATAAGTGTGTATATATATACATATATACGTAAATATCATGTGCCATTAGTTATATAAGCAGAAGCTTAGAATTGATTAATTATTTATTGAAAAAAAAATGTTATTATACTTTTCGGGCTAGTCTTGATTTTATTCTCGACAACAATGTATGGAACAGCTGATTATTTTTCGATATTTACGTATCCTCATAAAATTTTCGTTTTGTATAATTAACTACAACATAAACATGATAGACAGATATTTTAATTATCGTGTAGGTAAATGTGATTTGCTAAGCGTGGGGTAAAACAACATAACAGGGTAACACTGATCGAACGTTCTCTGCGCATACGTATACTGCGCAATTTGCCGCGCGTGCTTCCCATTATCAATAACATATTTGCCAGACTATGCGACGTTGCCGCTTTGACAGGTAAGTGTGTGCGTGCCTATGTTATACTTTACAAATGGCGTTTTATTTTAAAACGATAATTTTATTATTTATTTTGTTTGAAAAAAAAACTTTTTCATTTTTGAGAATTATTTTTTTTCCGAATTATATTAGGCTTTTATAGAGTAGTTAAAACTGTGGTTTCATTTAAAGTAGCGCTGACAATTCCACCCTGTATACATAATATTAAAAAGATAAAGATAAACTACTATACTAAATTAAATAAGTACTCTTTTAGACGATTTTTAAAACTGTATAGAGATTTGGAATGACGAACTTCTTTAGGAAGTTCATTCCAAAGAATTGCAGATTTCATAGTAAAAGACTTGGAATAAAATAGGGTATTGGTAATTTAAGGAGATTATCAGAACGGGATCTAAGGTGGAGGTGAAGAAGTGGATCGGCACCTCGGAAACAAAATCGATCTTTTAAGTAGGAGGGAGAGAGAGAGTTGTACAGGATAGAATAGAGGAGAGTCAGCATGCGGAAATTTCGGCGATGTCGGATAGGAAGCCATCCAAGCTGACGACGATGATCAGAAACATGATCAAATTTACGTAAACCGAATATAAATCTAATACATAGATTTTGTAACCGCTCTAGTTTATTTAGTTGTTCCTCAGATAAGTCTGGGTAACACGAATCAGCATAGTCTAAAATCGGTAACAGTAGTGAATGAGCTAGAGCAGTTTTGGTCTTTATGGGTAGGAGATATTTCCATCGTTTGAGCGATCCGATCGTGGCAAATAATTTACGGCTAACCTCAGCTATCTGTACTGACCAAGATAGGGAATTGTCTATAATAATCCCAAGGTTCTTAATAGATGGGCTCAGGCTCAAATCGACGCCGCCAAACTGGATAGCAGGGGGGCTATTCTGGTCAAGTTTTCTTAGTTGCTTAGAGCCACCAATAATACTGACCTGTGACTTGGCAGGATTGACAGTTAAGCCAAAAGATTTGCTCCACCTACTAACATTCCGCAAATCTTCGTTAAGCTTATGAATAGCCTCACTAACATCATCAAACGGGGCGGCTAAGTAAATTTGAAGGTCGTCAGCATATAGATGAAAGGAAGAGCATAGATTTTGGGAAACTGAATTAATAAAAATGGATGGATTAAGAAAAGGAGAGGAGAGAGGACACCACCTTGGGGAACACCGGCAGAAAGAGAGCAAAGGGAGGATGACTTGTCATTGGCTTGAACGTACTGTTGCCGATCACATAAATAGCTTCTGAACCACTCAGTGGCTTCAGGAGAGATATTTATTGAACGCAGAACAGCAACCAAAAGATCAGTGTCAACGGTATTAAAGGGGTTGCTAAAGTCCAGCAAAGCAATGACTGTAAGATTTTGTTTGTCCATGTTAAGTCTGATATCGTCACTAACTTTAATCAAAGTAGTGACTGTGCTATGCCCGTTACGGAATCCAGACTGGAACTCGGATAATATATGGTTGTCAAATAGATATTGATTTAGTTGCTGAAAAACAATACGTTCCAAGACCTTTGACAAGAAAGGAAGTATGGAGATAGGACGGTAGTGAGAGAAGGATTTTGGATCTTTGGTTTTGGGAATGGGGATAATGCGGGCAATGCGCCACATACTGGGAAAAGTGTTATGGGAAATAGAAAAATTTAAAATATGGGTAATGAGTATAATATATTACAAATATTACAAATATGAGAAAAAACAGTATCCTATGTTCATCCCGAGACCCTGAAGTATCTCTATATGAGTGTTTTATCACAATTAAATTCGCGGTTTGGCCCTGATTGCGTAAAAGACAGACAGACAGACAGAGTTACTTTCGAATTTATAATAGGTATAGGTATGGATGAACAAACTCAAATATCTAATAATGTAATACAGTTCGCCTCTACGATACGCACCTAGTGTGTTCCGGGAGATACAACACAGAACCTACTGTCGTAATAAGTATCTCAACACTTTCAATTAATGGAAGAAGCATGCCAGCCCCTAATCCTTGTTATATAGAAAAGAAAAAAACTATATTAGACCAGGAAAAGTACCTACTAAAAAGATGTTGTCTTTTTAGACACAGAAGACAACAGAAATAAAGAAAGTTATCACTATTTAAGGCCGTCGTGGCGCAGGGGCGCCAGAGCGCAGGGGCGTCAGGGCGCAGGGGCGCCAGGGGTTCGATCTCCATTCGAGGCAATGAATTATTATTTCCTAATATTTTAATTTCTCGCTCCGGGATTAAGGCCCTGCATAGTTAAAAATAAATTAAGGACAAGCATCAATAAAAAAGAAAATTGTAACTACATATAATAAGTTATAGAATTATAACGTAATTCTTATTTTTTTTTTGTAATAAATATATATGATAACAATCTAAAGATTAAAAAAAAGGAAAATAATTTATAACAAAATAAACTGTAAATTACTTGAAGACGTTTGGTCATTTGATTTGTTTGGATTATTCGTTAATACCGACAACATACCCTATCCAACCCCGCGTGTCCGGCGCGCGCCGCCACCAGGCTCGCAGGGCCTGGGAGGCGGTGGGAGGTGCAGCGCTCGCGGAGGGCGGGGCCCGCGGCTGGCGAGCCAATGGCGTCGCGATGACCAGTGACCGCTCCACTGCCCCCAAGGGTGGCGCATCACGCACCCCGGCACCGCCAGCCGCCTCGCGAGTGCCTCTATCGTAGTGTGCTCCTCTCCGCAAATAAAGGGAACTTCAACTACCAACTACCTATTTAAATAGCATTAAATTAGTGGAACGTGTCTAAAGTTCATGTTCAAGTAAAATGATTTATAGTTTTCATATGTCAATATACCTATGTATATACACCTACCCTACCTATTTAAATTAAAATGTAACACCTAAGTACCTACCTAACCCAGTAGGTAGGTAGGTAGGTAGGTAGGTAGGTAGGTAGGTACGGCTCTGCGGAGTGCGGACTCTCCCGACGGCAGGTGCGACACGAGCGCGGTCGTGTTTAACAATCGCAACAAACGAGAATGGTGTTATATGAAAATATTACAAACACGAGACAACAGATATACTTAAAATTAATCAAAATGAACTGAGGCAACAATCATTAACGTTTTCTATACGACATAAAATATAAAGAGCATATCTGTTCGCTATTTATCAACGTCTATGTGAGGTACGTACCTACATACCTATTATTTGCAATTTAGCTCATTGGCAATTCAGCGATTGTTGAGGCAAAGCTGCAAAGCCTTGAGCATCGCCGAAAAGTAGCTTGCCTGACGATTTTCTACAGGATACATTTCGGAGAGTGTGCAGCAGCGCTGCACGACTTAATACCCTCTTCTCCTTTCTATCTGCGGGACAGTAGACGTAGGCAGGGATTTCACCCATACGTAGTCGATATACCATCTTTTCGTACGCAGCGCTTCGCCTCCACTTACCTAATGCGAACGGCTAAGGAGTGGAACTCCCTGCCTGCTGAACTGTTCCCCGTCAAGTATAACCTGGCCCTCTTTAAGTAACGAGTGAATAGGTACTACCTAGGCAAGCATGCTCCACCTTCGTTGGCATCGTCACTTACCACCAGGTGAGATAGCGGACAAATGCTTGCCTATCAACAATAAAAAATATATATATATCTATTAAATACAAACAAACATGAGGTATCCTAGGGTTCCTGGGCAATTAAAGCCCACCTAACTTAAAACTATTATATTTTTGGTAAAAAAGAAACTGTGTTTTGTTACTTAGGAAAATAGTTATTGAACGTACCGCGTTGATAACGTCCGTGTCGTCCGCATCATGCTGTAGGTATGCGGACTAAGCGAGGCTAGTCGTGGCGGCAGAGGTTGCGGGTTCAATCCCTACCTCATGAAATGAATCATGGGCGAGCCCCAGTCTCCCCTATTAATTTATTATTGATTTTTTCCATTGTAATTATTTTCCAATTTATTATTATGACCATTTTGTATGATTTTTTTTAGTTTTAGTATTTTTCTTGTCTTTTCATTTTTTTCAAATTAGCGTACATCGACGAAGTTCCTCGCGTCGCGCATATTAGCAAATATTACTTTATTCTCCACGTTCCCGACCTTTGATGTATCTGACACTACACTATCTATGATATTTAGAATTCGAGCGGTAGGTATTACACGCAAGGCGTTAAATACCGTACCTACCTTAATTTTTCTACCTAACCTCCTCCTACTATAAATTTTGTATAAAAACAAAATGTTTATAAGTCATACAGTCATATACTTCTTATACGGACTTCTTCAATTCTTTTTCTGTTCATTGATGTTAATTGTATTATGATTGTAATGGTTATTGTTGTATTTGTCTGCAGGTCTGGAGGCGCAGGTGCAGGACACGTCGAAGGACCTGTACTGGTTCTGAGAAACACTCGGACCCAGATGTAGACTTGGCGGGTACCTGTGCTCCTCATACTGACTTAATTAAGTAGTACATTGTATCTTTGTTAGTGTACATTTAAATTGATATTAGGTACCTATATTGGTGGAACTTGGTTAAAAACTACATTCACTGCAAAATAGAGTTGCTACGTTCAGTATTACATGCAATATATTAGTTAGGTATTATAATTTGAGTACCTCTACCCACCTACCTGCCTACCTTCCTACCTACCTACTTAACATTACACAAAATAAAATAAATGATGTTAGAAGTAAAATACGAAAGAAGCATATTCTTGTAATCTGTGAAGTGAACATTTTAAATTACGATTAAAACCTATCTACTGAAATTAAAGTAACTATGTTAAGTTAAAGTACAAAAAATATATGTTTCGTTTGAAAGAATATTAAGAAGAAGAAATATATTTGTTTTTATTTATTACAAATTTGCAACGAATGAATCTTTTCTTATTATAATTAATCGTGGATTTGTCAATTACAATTGGTTCACTGCTATCTGTTAACATAAAGTTAATGTTATGATTTAAAAGACATTTAGAAGTAACTTTGTAGAATACTTTGTACGCGACTCGGGGCAACAACGACTAAGTCGTCGGCGTGCAGCGCGTCGCGGCGTATTCTTATTATTCAAGTATAGGACCTACTTGCTAGGTACTTTATTTGTTTATAACTGTACGCAATAGATACCATGTATATGCTGGGGTAGGTGGGGTAGGGCGGGAGCTCCCCCTACGCGCACACTTACCCACGACGGCCTCATTAATTGTTCGTGGGCACATGAAGTCATTGTAATAAATAAAGGAAGCGGACGGACTCGGCTTCTCATTATTATAATTATTTTCGTAAGAACAGAAACACTTTAGTTGCAATTATGTAGAGTTCCGAGAAGCGCCCGTCATGGGAGCCTCCTCGCGCTGCCTCGACGCGCCCCGTCTCGACCCGCCTCGACCCGCCTCGACCCGCCTACCCTCTAGGTAGGTATGTCCAACTATATCTTATTTTCAATATGAATCCCGCAGCTGTGTATATAATATTGTGTCAGAGAAGACTCCCGTTATATTTAATTTGCGTAGAAATCGTCTGTGATAATTCTGTTTGAGTCGGCGTGCACTCTACCGACGGCAACCGGTAGCGACAGGTACCCTTAGTGAGTAGAGCATAGTGTAAGGTTCCCGCGGCCGCCCGCGCCGCCGCCTGGTGCTGACCAGCACCAGGCTGGCGGTGGCGGGCGGGCCGCGCCGGCTGTAAATACGTACCGTATGTTAGTGCTAGCGTAAGACATAGTTGTACATATAGATAGACACGTTACATTGTATTGTCACAGAGCTGCCTGATGCCCCGCGTGTGAGGCTCGTGAGGTCGTGAGGCACAAGACATGCGCCTAAAATCCCCTTTTAAGAGTTTTATTATATTTTCTGTCAGATTTGTATAAAAAATCTCCCAATTATTAGTTATAGTAATATTATTGATATTGTTACTGATTTAAAGAAATAAGTAGGTAGGTACTTACTCTTGTATGTTAGAAAACAAAAATTGCGAAAAGAAACTGTTTCAAAATATAAAAATCGGTTACCTACATATTTCTGTAAATGTTACAACTATATATTTCAATACAAGTCCTGTATAATATTGTCGCTCACACGCGAAGCATCGCGAGAAGAAGTGCTTCAAGGAGTGCTGGACTCTGTGTTTTATGTTCATTTTCCATGGGTAGTGTGCTATTGTAGTATGCTACCTTCCTGTCAGAGATGCAGAATGCTTTGAATTGAAGAAAACTTTGAATGTTTAGAAAATAATTCGTTTTACATTGTACAAATGAAATAATGAGTGTAAGAGTGCCCCGGGGCGAGTGCGAGCTCCTCTGAGTTGAGTTATTGGCGTTACAGGCGGATTCCCGCAACATTCATTGTTTCTCAAATAGCTAACGTTCGTAGCTTGCACTCGCCTCCCCTCCGCCGCGCGCACACCCTGCACCCCCGCAAGTGTCATGTATCTATAGATTATTGTGAATAGCTTCAAGAGCGGGCTCAAAATAAATATTACTTATAAAATATTAAACTGCATTTTATTTATCCCAGCAACAGATGGAGTCAATATCTAATAATACAAACGTAAACGATGTCTTAATTGTAGTAAGAAGTGATCGTTTCATAGCAGCAGCTGTCGCGTGCACGTGTCGGTAGAGCGGACACCGCGTGACACTACCAGACACTACCAGACACTACCAGACACTACCAGACACTACCAGACACGACAGACTAAGTACGCAGCGAGACCACAATTAACTAATAGTTTTTGGAGCTCCTCACTAAAATTTAAATGGTCAAAATGGTCTCGACGTCGATAAAGCTACGGATTAAAACAAGCTATTTGTAAAGCGCATCAATCACGTCACGGCGCGCGATGGAAATAAACAATAGAAGCCATTACAAAGCTGGGAATTAGAAGTCGGCCGCAAATAGCGCCATTAGCCGCCCTCCCCGCACCGCCCCGCCGCTCGCCTCGCCTCGCTGTTTGTAAACACGGCGCGCTGCGAGGCTCCGAGGTGCCTCCAGGGCGCCTCCAGGGTGCCGCTGTACGTCAGCTATCTGCGTTTTGGGGCACATTCCGCTTTCCGCGCTTCCGACACAAATAAATAAATCGTAAAACAAACAGACTGGTCTCGTGTTAATTTGTCACGCTTATTTATGCTAATGGAGCGTTGGCGGCGGCTCCGTCTCTATTAGTGGAGACTGCCGACACCGCCTGCTTGTTGCCCTGTCAAACTGATACTAATACGATAGACAGAGAGAACGAACGAACAACCTAGTGATTAGACACTCAGTTCTGCGTTCTGCGCCACAATGGTAAATAAGAAGGTATATAGGTAAAATAATTTTATCAAATAATTTTATATTTAATATATAAAATAATTTTATCAAATAGGTAGGTACCTATAGAATGGCCTATTTGCGGCAGTGCTTCCAGGTCGATATGACACGAGTACCTTCGCGCAATGAGCGTCTATCTCCTCCTTGGCGGCCGGCAACGCACCATCAGGTGACCCGAACGCTTCTTTCCATAAAAAAATAGTGGTGTGCTTAGATCCCTCTTCATTTTGATATACAGTTAAATTATTTTGTTAAATAATGAAAGTAACATTGTAGCATTCACAAGGAGTATACATACATATTGTACGAGTAGGTATCTATCTATGCGAGTATTTTGTTAAATGGTTTGATCAGGCAGTTCAGTTGCAGCGCACGTATCGACTAGGAGGCGGAAGTGCCAATAACGTCGGTTGATTTGCATGTCTAATGGCTCACTCCAGCCTCTCGAGCAATCCCTCTTCCTCCCGCCACCTCCCCTCCGCCCCGCCGCCCCGCCGCCCTCGCTCTCCACTCAGATAAATAAAGCTGAACGCGTCATCTATTTCTGGCGGCCATTCTTTAGCTTTAACAATGTTTTATTTTAGTGGGATATGAGTGGAGGCGATTTATTAAGTGTGACAACAAAATACCCACAGGATATGTTTGAATTTAAAATAATTTAAATTATAGGTAGGTATCTACCTACTCGTTTCATTAATTTGATGATGTTATATAATATGGACGTTTAAGGCATAGGGAACCTAGTGTTAAGACACTCCGTTCCTCACTTTTCGCCGTTATTAATGATGAAATATAATAAATTATAGAAAGTTAGTTAAAGGAAGAAAATGAATTCATATCCATTTTCTTCCTCATTGGGTCATCCAAATCCCGCCAAATACACACTCCGAAACCGTTTGTTTCTCTAAAAACATAACGTAATAACTGTAGGTAGAGCTGAGCCAAGTCTAAGGTTCCTTAATGGGATATTGTATTGATATAGTTTAACATGATGTCACTGACAGTCGGACAAGTCCACAGCCAAGTTAAACTATTAAACAAACGACAGTGCTAGTTACGTTTTTCTTTTTAAAATTACATTTATCGCAGTCAGTTTAAATAAGTGCCTACAGTGCAGTGATATTGTACTGTGCGGAGGTCAGAAGGGGTTTTGAAAATAACACATACAAGAGAACACTTGAGCGAGGGAGAGTTTAACTAGAACTATTTATAATAGCGTAATCATTATACAGACATCATTAATACGTTAGTCATTGGAATGCTACACCTTGGTCAAAACAACGTCATTAGACAAGTCCTCTCAGTGTATACAATCCGTTAGACGCATTAGAGTCAACCGCGCAAACAATCATTTCTAATGAATTTTAATTTATGTTCGAATACAAATATACTTATATCTATATAACAAACACAATACAAAATTATATAAAAATATGAAATCATTACAATATTATATACCTATATCTAAGTACCTAGAGTTGATTAATTGATTGTTGATTGATAATTATGAATAAATAATTCAAATATTTTTTCCTTTTCTCTTAAAAATTTCAATCCATTTGATATTTCAAACACTTGATTCGTTACATTTTAAAGATCGAATTAACGAGAGTCGCCTGTAGGTATATGCCTACTTACATCTGACCAAATAGGTAGAACAACGGAGTGTCACCGCCAGGATGTCTCTGCCTGAGAACCGGGAAGTGAGCACGTGTCTTCAAGTAGACCTCATAACTATAAATAAATAAATTGTGAGAACTTCAATAAGAATGTATCCGTTTATTTACGCCAATAGGGGCGGTTACGAGGGACAGCTACAAATATAACGGCGTTTACTGATTTTAAAATTGATGATGATTTTGAAATTGGCTTTTTTCATTTATGAAAAAATAAAGTAATTAAGTAGTTATTTATGAAACTTATAAAACATTTTTTAGGTACTTGATGAAATCAAGGTTAAGTAAGTATTAGCTATTGCTAGTTGAAGCTTAATATTAACATACCAAACACTACAAAGTACCTTAAAGTCGTAATACCTGCACGCTTAATTGTGACACTTGGCATCGCCGGACGCCTCTCTCCAGGTCTCCTCCATCCACCTGCAGCTTCATGTGAGGGAAGTATGTAATGACTTGACAAAACCTGTCGCGACTTTACTCTGCAAGATATTAATCTGGTAATTGACTTGTCGATTGATTGTTTAAAGTCGAAGTTGCTTGGAAATAGTGGTGTTGTCACAGTGTTTGTGGCTCCGAGTTCGTGGCGGGGCGGTGCAGGGCGGCGGGCGGGTGTGCAGGTGCTGCTTCATTAGCGGCGCGACTGAAACCCGAGCGCGCCTCTCGCCAAACAAACAAACCGTTATCCGCGGCAGAGCGCGACCGGAGCGCCGCCCACACCCACTAATGACTCCAACCTAATAAATAGTGACTTACACATGTGCGCCGCGTGTGCGCCGCGCCGGTTCCGGACTCCCGGCCGATGTAATTATGTAAGATCTCATTAAGAACACGTATTTAATAAGACAGATACATTCCTGTGTAAATCACGGCGTCTCTGCATCTGTCACGTGTTGTATCTATTCGTGGCTGCGGCGGAGAGTCGCGTCACTGGCGTCACTGGCGTCACTGGCTCGCTGCACAATGCCCGCGGGACTCGTAAATGTAGAGCTACTTAAAATACTTAACAAATTGAGAAGTCGTTTAAGGAAACACCCCACGTTTGTATGTTGATATGTTTACAGTACGCCTACACCACTACTTAGTTACTAAGTTGGTATTTAGTTATCTGAATGCCGATAATGATAACTCTCCTATATTAGACGGGCTGCTATAGCTACGTAGGTAGTACGGCGGCGGGGACAATCAGTTCAGGTTGATATCTTTATAGGGCTCGCACCTCGCTAAGGAATGAGACAATGGCCCGCGGCTCTTATTTAAGGGAATATTGTTTTGGCGTACTCCTAAATTAGTCTGTGGCGACTGTGAACAGAGCTGGTGTGCTCTTGGAGGTTGCTAGCACCTTTATATACATACATATTCAAGCAATCACATAGTAACAACTTGTTAGATTAAATATTTACAGCTTTAAAAATGAATTCAGATTTAGTAGATGCGCATATCGTTGCGCATGCTTGTAGGTACTTTTGTTCCCCACTAACAGCCGATTTCCCGAGGCATTGCGCGTCGAGTGGCGAAACTTAACGCTGCGCTTTGCCTCAACGCCAGAACAAAGAAATCAAAATATTAAATATTTAATTCTGTCAAGCGAAAGAAAAAATGGAAACCCCCAAGAAACGTCTAAATTCCAAACATACATTAGTGTGTTGGTCTCCTCTACCGCATCACGCATTATACGATGACGGGAACACCTGAGACATATCTAAACATATCTACTTTAACTTATAGAACTACGGTAGTAAGATGGCTATGATATTTTAAAATACCTTTGTTATTCTACAAACATTTACCTACATCAATAGATCAAAAGCTATGTTAGACTTCTACCTTCCACAGTCTATTTAGCCACTAGGTCGCGCCGCACACACAGACTGCAGCTGTGCACTGCTGCTGCAGCTCAGCTACGATATAAGCATTAGCGAGTGCACCGGAGGTGGCAGGGGGCGGAGTCACGTGCAGTGGAAGCTGGAATGTAGATTTATAGAGGTGAGAGCACACCACTGTAGATTGTGGTAGGAAGTATAAAACTGTTCAATAGCCATATTGATTCATAGGTATATATATATGTAATTAACCAAGCGATACGTAGGTTTGTACATATTTGTTTATAATTATAAAAAATATATTTTCTGCATTCGGCGGAAAGTGGGGAACGGAGTGTCTTAACACTATGTTCTCTCTGCTACCGCGCTGTGTGTGAGCTCCGTGAACATTTCGCATTTAGACGCATGCGAGAGGTAGAGGCGCTCGTGCTCCTGGTGTGTACAGGAACCCTACACTAAAGTATGTGTTGTTTAGGTATTTGAAGCTAATCAATAATGCGTGAGGCTCGGCACTAGGAGTCTCTCATGAACCGTCGTCTAAACACTTCATATCTAGGATTAAAAATATATATGTATTTTCAAAGAATTTTAAATTTAGAGTAAAAAACATAAAGTTTAGTTCCTTCAGTTTATTATAAAAGTGTGAAGAATATCACCCGCTACGAGCGAGCCCTGCTGTGCCTACGTACCTGGCGTATGTGCGCGAGTCCTCTCGGAGCCATGTGGTGCTGGTGCAGTGCAGGCGCCGCCAGCTTGCAACAGCAAGTAGGTACCTATAGGTTTGCAGGTATTCTTAGGTTTCTACAATAACATTATGAATGATAAATCACTAACTGTTAATGTTTCAGTTCACAATTTCACAATTAGTAAAGTTTCAGTTCTTTCTACAAAATGTGTTTTGAATGGATTAATCTTACGAAATTAGAGTCTGTAGAAGAGTCAGCTAGTCATTTTTTAAATATATTTTAAAATATATGCAGGTGGGGTGGAGAGTGGAGTGGTGGGGAAGTGTCGTGTACGGAATTCTCACGTAAGGTAAGGTAATTAAAAGTAATTAACACTAATACGCATTTTTTCACAAACATTACGTTACGCATTCTAACTGGTTGGACATGGGAAGCGATTAAAACTTAAACGCAATAATTGTAGATGGAGCCACCACGCCGCGCCGGCCGCAGTGGACGCTGCAGGTCTTCGTTGTGGTTCCTAACAACGCCTGAATGGCAACAGTAATGGTTTCCCCATTCTCATACCAACTGCTATACCTAGTTGTTGCTAAATCGCGTTCACGCATGCCATTAACTTGCAATATATGTTTTTAATTGAACTACGTATGAAGCTGAGGAATTTATACAGACGTACTAGCTGCAGCTCGCTACTACGTCTGTGAGAAATACAAAACTTTAAATTTCGTTTATTGTTCGTCTGCTGCCGATGAGTTGACGAGGCAAATATTTACTTTGTAGTCTGTACCTACTGTTTATACTTCTATATGTAGGTTCTAATATAATAAAGCTAGAGATATTTTGGTTGAGCGCCTGAATCACAGGAGCTACTGGTTCGAACTGAAATGTTGTTTGTATTTGGCAATCCATATATGGGGGTAGGCTATGGGCTACAATATATCACGAGTACCTTCTCGGCCCGACACAGTGTACCGTCCCTGCGCCTGCAGGTAACGACAACGTAACATTACTAACGAATGCCATATAATCCCAGTGTCACAGGTCCGCGCACGGAGTGCGGGTGTGTGACATCTGTTCAACCCCCCCCACGCCCCCCACGCCCCTCGCGGCTTAACCCAGCTTAACGCGGCTAAGCCGCGCACGACGGAACTATTAAATAAATACGCGTTAAGTCCGGCTTTCGACAACATCTACAAATAGATACTACTAATGGGCAGACTACTCCGAACTAATTATCTAAAGGAAAAATAGGTTTAAAATTTGATTTTGGGGTCGATTTCTAATAATTTGTGCGCATTTTCTATTTCTTATCAAGTGACTAGCAGAAGCGCGCAACTTCGCCTGCTTATTTGCACCCTTATAGAGGAATTGTAATAAACCATGAAACACGTGGTCAATGAAATATTTTTAAAATTCTCAGTTTCACATTTTATAAAAATCGGTGGCGATTTATGGATTTTTCCATAAAAACTTTCAACTCCTAATACGTCCCTTCTTAGTGGATGTCCAGATTACGAATCAGCAGTTACAAAAGATACCAGTATCGGTTTTCGATATTGCATAAATGCTGGTATCTATACTAAATATCGAAATCCTTCGTGGTGCAGGAGAGCAGCGCCTGACTACATAGGCATAGGGGACCTAGTGTTAAGACACTTCGTTAAATAAGTACCTACATATATATGTACTTAGATAGGTGCAGTGACAGCACAGCCCGGCGCGGCAGACCGGGCGGCGCGGGCGGCGGCGGGCGGGCGGTGCTCGTCCGCCGTATGCGGCATCTGCCTACTTAATGACAACATGTCATCCGGCAATTCCTAAACTAATACAAAAAGCAACTACGTTCGTAATTTATAAAGTGATAATACCCGATCAATGCTCCCGAGCGGGCAGCTCCCGAGCAGCTACACCTACACCGGTGTTTTATTACTTCTGTAACGTTAATGGGTGATTTGAGGAGCTTTTGTCACAGAGTAGCGGCGATAGAGCGAGGGGAGGGGGGGGGGCGAGGGGGGAGGGTAGCGCGTCGCTAAATATACTCTGCGACATTTACCTATGTTTTAATCCGAACTAAATCGGTCGTGGACCGTATTGTAAGCGGGCGCGGGTCGCGGGCGGGCGCGGGGGAGTGGAGGGCTGCACAATAAATCCTTCGAGGAATGTCGCCGTAATCTCGGGAGAACAATTGAATAGATTTGGTTATCCTGTTGCTTATTTTTAAGATGCAGTCGTTAGCCGCAACACTCGTACCGCGCCGCCTCTCGCTGACCCTCCTCTAATAGAGTTCTCTTGCGCAAGTTATGCCTAATTGATAATCTGAGCACTGACGGTTACATTCAAAGCGGGTTTCATTTGTTATCGCTAGATGTACACTTGCAGGTCTGCCCGCGTCCACCTTGACGTGACTGGCGCGCGACCAAGCGCGAGCGGAGTGCGGACGAGTCACACGTACCTATCTGTCACTGATTTATTCAAATATAAACACGTCATTTTTCTTCTTTTACGCTTTGATCTCTTTTACTACACATTCATTAATAAATAATGAAGAATGTCAACAAAACACACATGCATTTTTCCAAGGTTATATAATAATTATTATGGAGACGTCTCCTCGCTATGCGTTCTCTACCGCAGTCCGCATTTATCATTAAGCTGTTACCTGCCGCCGCGTGTTCTAACCACGCAGTACGTCAAACACACCTGTAGCTCCTCCGATGTTACACAGGTCGCGGGCTGCGGTGATCGCTTATGAACTTTGATTTTGGAATATTGAGAAATTAAGAAATTTTAAAGAAACTTCAAGAAACAGGTACAGAATCACATGAAGGAGCATGCCGTACGAGTAATTACGACCTGCCTCTACTCGCACTCGCGCTGGCGACGTCCGCCGAAGACACTTGATGATGCAGAGATTGAGCTCACATATACCTAAAGCCGATATACAAGTCCCGATTTTTTTCCTAGAGAGTCCTAGTAGTAACTTTAACGAACATATGTTACTTGGTAACGGTCACTGCTATAAACTGAATGCCACTTCAAGTTGTATCGCCGGCTCTGCATGTAGGTAGGTGGTATAAATATAGTATCCACTGAAGCAGACGGTTACGTTATAAATCTCCTTACTCCTCCTTATCACAATGCTATAAATCCTCGACGTGGCGACTCCTCCTCGACGCCACTTCCCCCAAAAAAACTGCTTAAACATAAGCAAGTAGGGAGAGCGGGGCCAAAAGTTCCGATTTTTTTTTAACCTCAAATATTGCTACGAATACTTGATTTCAGTATTTACACAATATAATCAAATTGAACTTACATATCTAGACTTGCAATTAAAACAGTAATTTGGGATATTCTTTGTAAGACTTTTTTATTATGATTTTTTTTGTGATTGAAGTCGGAAAGTAACAACTTACCCCGATTTGGGGCAAGTTGTTAACAGACCGGGGTAAATTGTTACCATATTTTTTAAAGCTATTATTTGCACAATAAAAAACAATAAATAATCGAACAAAGCCTGTTTATTTAAGGAATAATCAACAGTATCATAATAATCAACAGGCGCAAAAGCAAATCTTTTTTAACCGACTTCTGCAAGAAAAGGAGATTATCAATTTGACTGTTTTTTTTATGTAAGTATGTTACTTCATAACTTTTGATTAGGTGAACCGATTTTGATGATTTTTTTTATTTGAAAGGTAGTGCTTCCCATGTGGGAACCAAATTTTTTAAATTCTATTTTTGACAATGGTATCTATGAGAAAATCACATAAGTATTAAATTTATATTGGTATGTGTGGGACAAAATGACGAATAACTCAATATCACGCTAATCGATTCCAATGATTTTTTTCTTATTTAAAAGGATACACTTCAAGGATAGTTTGATGACAATTTAGTTAGGTTCCGATTATAAAATTTAGTCAAAATTGAGAAAATTTGTTTTTATTTTGGTAAATTTTAATTATACTGGAATAGTTACAAGGGAAAGATTATTGTCAGAAGTAAGATTCCCCATCGTTGCATTTCTTTTCAACCAACCTCAAAAAATATGTTTTCATTTTCAACCGACTTCAAAAAAGGGAGAGGTTCCCAATTCGCCCGAATATTTTTTTATGTATTTTCTTGTCAATATACCAAAATGTTAGTTTCCACAAAAATAATACCTAATTGAGTCAAGTTTTACATATCACAACAGATGCCACTCGTTAACAACCACTACCACCACAACCAACACTCATTTAAAAAGTATCCTTTTAAGGTTACTTATCACTTAAAATCGTAAAAAGAATTAATTTTGAACAAAAAAAACCTGAACCGAAAAACAACGAACTAAAAAGTAAAAGATAATTTTATATAAAATAAAACTTATTTTGATTTTGTTAAACCAAAATAATAAAGAAAGATTTTATAGCTTTATCTTTTCGCGCTCAATATGTATATGTAATCCTTTGGTAATAGTTTTTATCTAATTCTTGCAATCTTTCAAAATTACCTCCGCTGCTTTTTGCATCAACTCATATGACACATAACCTCGAGTTGATTTTCGAGCATAAGTCCGCATGTTACTAAATTACAATACTTTTTAGTATGAAAAATTACAATATTTACATTCCATTATGGGTACAAATGAATTAGCGAAAGTTTTTCGAGGTCACAACATGCCCCAAAAAAAGGGAACATCTAGCCCCAAAAACACGTGTTGAAAAAAAATTTAATATAAATAAGATTAGGAAAAACACAATTAATTTACAAATAGTGTTCCGAAATAGTAGATAATATATGTAAAAGAAACACTAAAATACTCGAGGCTAATCGTTAAAATTTGTGAGACAGACCAAAAATATCAAATGCGAAAATATTTACAATCGTGCACCAACGACACCCGTGTGCTATTCCACTGGTATCGGGTGCCACTGGATTGTTCAATATGCTGGACATGGGTGCGCTATCACATTGCATTTCACTATATGTTTACTAAATATTCCTATCACTTTTCCCCGCGAAATTATTTCCATCGGAACAACTTACCTCGGTAACTTTTAGCCCCGCTCTCCCCTACCTACCATTGGCAACGCTTCCTGGCGTCTTTATTAGTTCCTTATAACATATGTTTAATTACTTAAGTATTTATGAACCTTGTAAATGTACCTATTGGTATACCCACTCGTTAAATTGAAATAAAATATCAATTTTCAAGTTGGTGGGGGACGTCGGTTCAGATTTGGGTTGACGTCAAATATCAGCAGACAAGGTATTAGTGCTGACTTGAAATAGATAATACAAGTTTTTAGAATGATAAGACTTTCTGCCGTGACGTTAGTTTGTAAATAGTTACAGATATCATTGTTCTAAACAAATGAAGAAAGTTCCAATTCCCAGATGAGATTAGTCTTAGTCCCCTAACTAGATATTCAGCTTAAATATTGTTTAAAAAATGGTTTTACACATTTGTTCTTTAGGACACATTACTGCCCGCAGCTTCGTTCGAATGAACTTATGTAACATGGAATCCCTTTTTTCCTTCTTCCGCAAGAATTAAGAAAAAAAATATTTTAGTCCTTCCTTTCCTTCCCTATATTCCTATTTCGAGTTCCAAAGTGAAGTGCGTTCGTATGTGTGTTGTCTGTAATCGTAAATCACTCTGTGAGGGAGGGTTTTATATATTAGGTACATAAAATAAGAGTTAAAAAGATGACATACTCGTACTTAATTCATGTTGACCATAACTAGAATGAGATTAGTTATTTCCATCTAAAGACATAAGAGGTATAGAGGGTTCGGGAGTGATGAGGGTCGTCGGGGAGGTGCCACTCGCCCGCACTCTGTCAGAGATCTGAGGCAATAGCAAAACAATTTAATATTTAAATGAAACACTGAAGACTCACATTTAATGCCACTAAGACCCAGGCGTGTCTGTTCACCGCGAAAAAAAAGCCATTCGAATTATCCCCCTCGTTTCGAGATGTATCGGTCCCGTTAAGCGACCACCTTGAACTTCTTGGCATTACTCTTTCATCGACTCTTAACTTTGGATCTTACATTGAGTCCAGAGCTCAGTTGGCTGCTAAGAAACTTGGCGTCCTCTCCGAGGTGAGACAGTACTTTACACCTCAACATCTTCTCACACTGTATAAAGCACAAGTTAGACCATGTTTGGAGTACTGCTCTTATTTATGGGATGGTTCTGCCAAGTACCAATTACAGACCTTAGAGTCAGTTGAGAGACGAGCCAAAAGGCTAATCAATGACGGGACCCTTGTTGAAACTCAACTGCAGAGCCTTAGCCACCGGCGTAGGGTTGCATCTCTGTCTGTGTTTTACCGGATACACTTCGGAGAGTGTGCCCATGATTTACATAGCTTGGTTCCCCCAGCCCCTTTTTACCTCAGGACTTCCAGAAATACAGCTTTACGCCATCCATACACGGTAGAAATTCCTACCGTACGAACGAAACGCTTTGAGGCTACATTCTTTATCCGCACTGCGAGAGATTGGAACTCACTGCCGGCATCTGTATTTCCTGTGGCATACAATGTGGGGGTTTTCAAAGAAAGGGTGAATAGGTATCTTCTAGGCAAGCGTGCACCACCGTAGACCGCATCAACGCTCACCGGACTTGATGCGGTCAAACGCAAGCCTATTCCATATAAAAAAAAAAAAAAAAAAAGTCGTAAACAGTATTGAGGTTTATTTGTATTTTTGTGTATTTATCTTATTTATTCACACAGTGTGAATGAAACGCGACGGTTGTGGGTTCGATTCCTGTTTGAGAGAATGAATTTCCATTTCCTCGTCCTGGTAAGAAGACAAAGCGCGGTGTTGATTTCCGCTATTCCCCTATATTCGGCGGAGAGTGAGGAACGGAGTATTCTCACACTAGTTTTCCACAGCCAGCACACATTGCCTCATGTTACTAGTATAGTTTAGTTGCATTATGTAGGTGCGCCATCTCCATAAGGACGGGGCTCTATCGCGGCCCTCAGCGTCCTTATCTACGACTAAACAATGCGACAAGTATGCAGTAGGTGTGCAGTATGCAGTATGCAGGTAGCGCGCACGAGCGGGAGATAAGCGCTTCGTTTAGAACACTTTCCTTAAAATTACCATTAATATTGTTTATTACCAGCAAAGGTGTCAATGAAAGCATATATTTTTAATATTAGATAGACAACAGATGAGATGAGTTAAAGTATATTCAAATTGGAGGGAATTATTAAAAGGAGTGATAGGTACTTACATATTTAAAGTATTGGCAGCTTGTAACGAAGTTATCGCCTCGTGGGTCTTGGCGTCGGGAACATATTCATAAGACAACACATTATATTCAACTCATTTATCGTGTAATAAATATAGTGATTCAGTTTCACGCTGTATCCCGCTCACGGGAGGGTGGGCAGAGGGATCCTTCCCCATTTCGCGCCGAATTCTAGAGGCATTGCGTGTTGAGTAGCGGAGCTCCGCGGAGCGCCACGCTTTGCCTCGATACCAGAGCCAGGATTCGCCGCAGTCGGGACAAAAGTATATCACAAGTGTTATGTTACATTTAATGTGTTATATAGCATGTGTCCAATGTGTGCGCAATGCCTTTTCGTGTTTGTGTAAACACTAATGGCCGAAGGCTGGTGCCGTCCATGCCCTTTAGGGGCTATTCTGTTGTCTCGAGCAACGTACCTCGATCTTATCTCACCTCGCTGGGAACAGATTTGCATGCGCACAGCCACCGGAGCGGGTGGGAGGGGCGCCCGCCACGCCACGCCCACCGCACCAGGCCGTGACGTCAGCTGCGGGCACTACCGGCAGCGACGGGGCCGGTAGTCGATACCTACCTACTTCGCATATTCAAGAAATAGTTTTCTATTATTACGCGAGATATTATTTTGCCAAATTGTGGTAATTTTAGATGTTTTCATGGAATTGTAATTTCGTATTGTTGTAGATCGTCAGAGTGATTTTGTCATCGCCACTTTAAATGAAACTACATTAGCGAAGCTTAATATAATAAAAACAAAAAAGATTGTGCCAAAAATGAAAAAAAATATAAATAAATTAATTATTAAACTTATTGTTGATTGTGTTGTAAAATAAAACGCTATATTAAGGACGACGCACGCCCACATAAACCTATCTGCAGGGACACCGCCGCACACGCCTCATTCCGAAATGGAGTCGTAGGTATTGGCGATAACGTTCAAAGTTGCTTAACCTTTAGCAGTACTTTAGCAGTAGTGTGTGTTTACGTTGTTGGTATCTATTCGTAACTTGGTCACGGTGTCCTACGTGTAAACTATCGACTTACTTGTCTTCGTTATCTGCTGCTCCCGTTAGAGGAGCGGAGGCGCTTCCACCTTGTATAATGAACAGGTTGCGGATTTGATCCCCATTAGAGGAAATGAAATATTTAATATTTTCATTTCTTCGCTTTTAAGTCCAGGCAAAGCGTTAATCTCCGCCTCTGGACCAGCAATGTCTCGTAAACTGGGCAATGCGATGGGGAACAGAGTGTCTTGACACTAAGTTCCCTCTATTATGGTATGTAAAACATTTCGTAGCAAGCGACACATTTAGTTTGGATACTTCCATAGAGATAATATAAAATGTACCAATAGTGATGAGCCACGAGGCGTCGGGTTCATTGGAGCTTCTATAGTGGTCGTAGCTAGGTGTCAGACGGTCTGCTTTCTATTCCTTTATTGGAGAGACTAAACACATACATACAGAGGCCAGTCGCGGCGCAGCGGCGGCGGCAAGTGTGGCTAGAACTAGTGTGTGCGACTGGCTATGGATTCAATCCCTACTAGAGAGAAGAAAAACAAAATGTTGTTAAAATATAATCACTATTGTTAGCGTACTCGTGTAAATGGGAGTAGATTTGGGTGAAAAAGACAATATAAGCAGTGGAATTGTGTCAAACGGACACAGTTGCTTGTAGGCGGAAGCCGTAGTGTAGGTATAATGTTGTTATTGAGTGATACATGTGACTTATTGTAATTACGTGGAACCTCTATTCGAGATATCTGTGAACGTAGCAGAGCATTGTCCAGCAGATCAAAAAAAAAATGGAGTACTCTTCGCATGCACCTGAGTTCTATAGTTCCTGATATGTTTTATAAATAGTTCTGTCGTTTTTACCCCTGAAAAAGATATGTAAAAAAATGATCTGCTAACTTCCCTTGGCAGATCATTTTTTTTGCAAATAAAAATCGGGGCGCGATAAATAAAATAGTTCCTGATAATTTTTAACAATAGTTCTGTTAATTTCACGAAGAAAAAAATTTTTAAACAAAAATAAATAAACTTTTAACAAAAAGAAAAACCGACTTCTAACAACGAACTAAAAAGTGAAAAATAATTTTAATAATTTTTTTGAGTCGGTTTTTCTTTTTGTTAAAAATTTATTTATTTTACGATTTTAAGTGATGGGTAGATCTTAAAATGATGCTTCTTAAACGAGTGGCGATGGTGGTGGTAGTGGTTGTCAACGAGTGGTTGTGGCTGTCCTATGTGAAACTTTATTTAATTAGGTATTATTTTTGTGCAAAGTTACATTTTGGTATATTGACAAGAACATACATAAAAAGTATTCGGGCGAATTGAGAATCTCCCTTTTTTGAAGTTGGTTGAAAATGAGAACATCCTCTTTTTTTGAGGTTGGTTGAAGAGAAATGCAACGGTCAGGAATCTCACCTATGACATCAATTTAAAAAGTTTTTGCTTGTAACTATTACAGTATAATCATTTTTTTACCAAAGAAACAAACTTTCTCAATTTTCTCCGGATTCCATAATCGGAACCTAACCAAACTTTCACCAAATTATCCTTGAAGTGTATCCTTTCAAATAAAAAAAGAATCATCAAAATAGGTTAGCGCGACATTGAGTTATTCGTCTATTTGTCGCGCACATACCTAATGCAAATTTAAGACTTATGTGATTTTCTCATGGATACCATTGTCAGACATGGACCAAAAAAAATGGGACCATTCGGGAAGCTTCACCTTTCAAACAAAAAAAAAATCCAAAATCGGTTTACCCAGTCAAAAGTTATGAGGTAACAAACATAAAAAAAAAAAAAAAATACAGTTGAATTGATAACCTCCTTTTCTTACAGAAGTCGGTCAAAAAAGAACGTTCGCTTCGAAAATAGAAAAGGTTCGAAAGGTAAAGTAATTTTTAAAATTAATAAAATGATGCTCAGACGCGAGAACTCTTTATTTTTCAATAGAATATAAGTAGTTCTACGATATTTAGCCTGAAAGAAAACCAGAACTCTTAAAAAACTGCCAGCAGAGCATAGTTGAATGTATGAAATATTGAAAAATGTCTATTTTAACTCTTCATATTATGTAAAAGTACTAAATAATTAATATAAATATAAATAATTAATTAATATAAATAATTAATATAATCCTTACCCAAATCAATAATTCAACATTTAAGGCTGTTTCTGAACGAGTAAATTAAATTATTCATTGACATTAACACACTTGACTGTCAATTCTGTTTATTAAATGAATAATCATGTAGTTCAAGCGGGCGAAGCCGCGGGGGGGCCGCTAGTTATCTATATATTGAGAAATGATCGGGCTCCAAATATAAAATTTCCAGCTTCACGCTGTATCCCGCACACACAGCAGGGTTGATAGGGAAATCTGTGGAGGGGAAAGTGTTAGGACACTCCGAAGGTGAAAATGACAATAATTTAAGGAATTGTTACAAGTATCAGTACAAATGTCTAAATCCAGTAGTCGGACAGCAAATGTTGCACATCTCAGATGAAGCACGCCGCGGGAGACTTACAGGTCAGCAATCATCAACTTGTTCTGGTCACGAAGGAAAATTCCTCGTCATCATATTATGAAATGGATACCCTGTCGTGTACCGTGCGAGGTAGTGGGGGGCGTGGCGCGCAGAGAGGGCGCAGGGGGCGGGGGGGCGGGGGGCCGGGGTGGTCTAATTGCATGTGTTTTTGCGGGCGAGTCAATCTGTCGTTAGCGGCGGGCGGGAGGGCGAGCGGTTCCGCGAAGGCAATTACGGCATCCGCCGCAGCCATCTTGCGGCAGAGTTACGAGCGCTGCGGACAATTATCAGCAATTAATATAAACAGCGGCGGCCACTTCGTACCTGCGCTCTCTTGTCAGTGTCGCAGCTCTACGCCGTTAACGCCGGATCGAGCACAGTTCTGGGAAGAGCCACAGAGAGGGCTAATAAGTACAGGCATTATATGTTTCTTGGCAAGAAAATTGTTACGACACAAATTATTATATTTAGGCGTTAAAAACAAAGAAAATACCCACAGAAATCCTGATACTTAGGTATAGGTATAGGTAGGCTAATATGTGCCTATAAATATAAACTGCTTTTGTCTTTAACTATGGGAAACTATAGGAAAAAACGTATTATCCGGCGAGCTCGAGCAGGTAGAGCTCTATGTTCGGTAGCAGCGAGATGACGGCACCTGTCCGATGATAATTACCGACGATTAGGAGGAGAGAGTCTCACTGTCCACAATGTGGGCTCTATATCCGCGCAAGAAGGTGCCTTTCGTGTGAGCGCGGTGCGCGGTGCGCGGTGCTGGAGGCACTAGTAGCGCGTGGGAGGAATGGAGTTCGATTACGTGTCGGATACAGATTCGGGAGATAAATGCAAGATAAAGGCGTGGAATTTTTGTAGAACACATACAATTGGTACGTAACGCGGTGGTAGGAGCTGCGCCATGCCTCGTCGCTGACACGGCGCGCCGTTGGAGAGGTCCTCGAGGTACTAATTAGAGGTAAGCGGTATTCGTGATCGTCTCTCTCTCATAAATTAAACTAATTAATTACAACCGCCGCTGAAGAAATTGAAGAATGAGTGTGAAGCACGCACCGCCGCCCGCGCCCTCGTCGTCTGCCACCGAGCCTGCGCGGTTGCCCGTGCAGCTACGGCCGCTTCAAATATATGAATGTTGATTTAACTGTTATTAAGAAAAAGCAGACCAAGCGCGAGTCGGACTCGCCCACAAAGGGTTCTGTGCTAATTTCAGAATAGTCATTGGGAAATACCTTACAGGGTTTGATTACGCAGTGAATTTCATACAAAATGAAGTCACTGAGTCGAAGTGACCTATGTAGCTCACGAGCGGCGTAGTATGACCGACGCGAACGGGTACGAATAAATTTTCATACATTTTCGATCTACTGTTAATTTTTACGTAATTATTTGGTATTTATAATTAATTTGTATCTTTCTTTGGTAGTCTTCCAATAGAGTTCGAACTCTAACTCTATCAGAAGAGAACCAAAGTGTAGTTTAATTTCTTGGTGTGGTGTACATTGCCCGCTACTTCTTATTTAATGTTATTTAAGTATATTTATTAAAGAACGTCTGGTTATCTCAGTTATACAAAAATGTATAGATATTAAGTTGAATAATACCGGAGTCGGACCGCGTCAGCCGCTACCCACCTTTATTATGAAACAATACTTTGACTTAATGTTTACATACTCGTAAGGTCAAGCAGCTTGCACTGCTCACAGCTCAGCGACCAGAGGACATGCGGACCAGTGACGACAAGCAGACGACGACGACGAGAGTTATAATATTTTCTAAATGAGGTTAGCAAAACAAAGCAGTTAATTATGCATTGTAGGTATATTCATTTACTTTGTATAAAAAATCTTTGTTTAAAAATAAAAAATCAATAATTTAAATGACATATTTATTAAAATTTAAATTTAAAAGATTTTTTTATTTAAAACTTAAATAGATTTTACAAGCACGTGAACCTTCGAATGACAACAATGCTACCACCGGCTCGGAAGGTTGTTCTGGTGGCGATAGCCGCCAAGAAACTCAACGGTTGCTCTTTCCAATATTGATACTCTTTTCAATTCAAATTCAAATATTTTTATTCAAAACTAGCGGCTCCCCGCGGCTTCGCCCGCTTGATTGATACATGATTATTTATTTAATAAACAGAATTGACTGACAGTCAAATGTGTCGATGTCAATGAATAATTCAATTTGCTCTTTCAGAACAGCCTTATATGTTGAATTATTGATTTGGGTAAGGATTTATAATATTCATCTGAGAAGAACCGGCGCAAGAAACTTATACATATTTAATTATCTGTGTCAATGATACCTTTGAAACAGATTGGAGCGAGCATTTCATTCCCAAGGCGTGTTATCATTTATAAAATCATTAATTTGGTAATAACCTTTAACACACAAACGTCTTTTTACAATTTTTTTAAATCATGATATAGTAAATTCTCTGACGTTTTCTGGGATCGTATTGTAAAAGCGTACACATTGTCCCATAAAAGTATTACGGATTCGATGCAATCGAGTCACAGGTGCAATTTTGGTAAAATCATAATTTTTTTTCTTAACATACATAATATTTTCAAAAACATATTGAGATGCAACTGTCAATATATTGATTTGTTTAAACTTTTGCCTTAAGCAGTGTTTAGGGCCTAAGAGTAGCTCAGCAGAGTGTGGTCGTCCTCGCGGGAGAAGCCACAGCGGCCTATCGCGATCGATCCTGACTGTAAATCAATAAAAGGGTTTCTTTGTTTGTCTCCGCCACCGATCATAGGCTGTACTCTAGTTATACAGCAAATGACGCTTTTTGATGCTGTTCTTATTATGGTTACTTAGGATATTCTGTAAATTGTATCTAACAAACAAAATACACATATTTATTTATATTGAATTATTAGTGTTATAAATTTATAATACACTTATTTCGATTCGTTATTATCTATTATAAAATGTTGATTCTCAGAGTATTTTAATTAATTATTTTATAAAAAATATAACAATTCTATAAGTAAGGTAAAGTAAACTCTTAGGTACCTACTTCTCAAGATGTCGTGAGTCGTCGGCGTCGGTGTCGAAAATTCGATTTATTTTAGACCAATTTCCATTTACTGAATAGAATATCTACTGTTTCTTAGTTATCTATAACATATGAATAATATTTTAAAGTCTAATACACAAGCCGACTCGAGTGGCTTCGCCCGCCCTGTAATTATTTTCAGTTTAGGAGGTGAATTTTAGTAAACCATGCAACATGACTATTCAAAGATTTTTCGATACAAACTTTCAACCCCTACAGGGTAATTTTTTTTCAAAATCCCTTCTTAGTATTCACATTGATCCAAATTTCATCTGAAAACATCTGTCCAAATTTCACGTTTCTGCGCGCAGCGGTTACGGCTGAGCGTGCGCCTCACCTCAGTCAGTGGGCATATGTCCTCTTGTATGTATACATTTGTAAAGTATCAAATCCAATCCGAAGCTAGCAGCGGTCAGCACCGCGGGCCCCTGCACCGACTGGAGACGTCGCAATCAATGAGGTCGATCAATATCACGTAAATCATGAGCTCCAGCTCGGAGCGACCCGCGGCGGAGGACACTCATTTGAATTAATTAGCGAGTCATCTTGCCGCTCGGGCGGGCGCGGGCGCGGGCGCGGGGGCGGGCGCGGGCGCGGGCGCGGGTCCGGGCGCGGGTCGGGGGCAGGAATGCGCGATAGCATCGCCACCGCACGACAGCTCCTGGCCTCGTCGATTAATCAATTATTAAACGTCATTATTTACTTGCGGCGCCGTCCCCCCCCCTCCCCCCCTCCCCCCACCGCCTCGCTCGACCCGCGCCCCGCTATGGATGTGCCACCATAAATTATACAAAAACGGCCGATGTCGTTCGATAGAGACGTAATTTACTTCCGTCCCCCGGCGTGCGCCACCTGCATCTCCGAGGCCTGCACCAACCCCCAACTCACATCCCCCGACGCGCACTTGCAGCTCGTGGAAACAAACAATAGAGTTCAATATATTGCTGTGTTATCTGTTTTCAATTAAGTATATAATATAAAATTATAATGAATATTTCTTGTCTTGTATTTCTTGCTGAAACTGAAAGGTTCTTTGTAAATTGAAATAAATATTTTTTGTATTTTAATTTACAAAGATATGCTCACTTTTAGTCCTTCCTTTAATTTTGAGAATTAATTTTTGAATAAAATCCATTATATTAAGATAAAAATGACCATCACATAGACCAGGCACATCGTGAACTGTGTCTGTCTGCCTGTAATCAAATCTTACAAGTTAAATTTGATCACTTCCCGGTTTCCGATTAAGCTACAATATTGCGTGCATGTGTAAATCGAATGACAATGCAATATTATTATGACATAGACCTGATCTGATGACGGAGCTGGAAGGTGGCCATAGGAACTAAGTAATTAAATGACACAACCCTGTCGAGCTTCAGCTCGTTTGATTCGTCTTGACTACTACCTACTTTGATATTAAATGGTAACCGGGGTCTGATGATGGAACTGGTAAGTGTCCATACTAACTTGGTAACTCCGGAATACGGGCTCGTTTGATTCAATCGAAAATCTTTGAATTAAAAACACTAAAAAGTTTAAAATAAAATAAAAGAAAAAAAAACTTTGTTTAAGAACAAGCTTTTATTATTTGTTAATAAAACGAACTAAACAGTTAAAAATAAATTAACTTTAATAAGAAATACAACACTTAATTAATAATAAAAGCATGTTACATTTTGATGGTATAATCAAGAACATTCAGCAGCTTCTTTTCCTCTCGCTATCAAAACGAATATATTTGTAGTTGAAGTACAAAAAAAATTAAGATTTATAAAAACTGTAAATTTTTTTAGAATTATGCAAGAAGGCTACGTTTTAAGATGCCGTTACATTGAAATATTTTAAATACACATTCCTTGTCTCGTCCCATGTCCCGGGGACCGGGGGCCGGGGGCCTGGGGCCGGGGTCCGCGGGGCGGTGTCGCCGCGTTTCCCACACGTATATTAATTAGTTGGAGGCATGCACTACCAAATGTTGCCCGATCGAGATTAATGGCCGTATTAGATCCAAGTATTTAGGGAATATCTAAAACCGAACATTAGGTATTCGGGCCGTCCTCGGCCACGACACTCGTATATTTGTATCGGAATCGGAACGGAATTTATAATGGGTGACACCGCCGCCGCCGCCCGTCGCCGCCCGTCCCTGCCGCGCGGTCGTTCCTGGAACTGCAAAAAACGCGCGGGGGTAGCTCGATACAATGAGAGAGCTATCTATTCAGATATTCCAGATATGGGGAAGTGTCCACACTCCTGTCGGCCGACACTCGACACCTGCCCGCGAGGGCTCCGTTACGAAATTGTATTTCCTATAGGTAAACTGAAATCGATTCAAAATCTGTTCGCTACTGAGCACGCTCAAAGCGGGCTCCCTGAGCCGGGCCTGAGGCCCGAGTCCCGGCCTCTCGAGCGACGGCTACAACTCACTAGTTGCATAGCGAGGTTTTTGTCGTTTTAATGTGGTATTAAAATAGACAGGGGAACAAAAACTTATCCTAATGAACATCTCCGGCGGCGCAGCGGGCGGTGCCCCCCTCCCCCCCTCCCCGTCCCCCGCACTACGCAACCCGCGCCCCGCGCCTCTCGGCGACTGCCACTAAATAATGTTTACCAACCTCGATTGTCTTACATTTCGTCACTTCACTTATCTTATTATTTTTAGTAGGTAGGTAGGTACAGCAGTTAGTATTATTTTTACTAAATTTTAAATAACTTTAACACCGTTTCATTTTTGAGTGGGACACTCGTTGCATATAAATATTTCCAAATAGCACATAAAGTAGTCGTGTGTATGAGGCCCCAGTTTCTGCGAGCTCGTTATGCAGCGTGGTAAAAAGCGCGATTAGGTAATAGTATCTACAAAGACGGAATTTGTGGAGAGACGAGGGTGATGGAGGGCGGCGGAGGCGGGTCGCGGGGCGGGGGAGGCCGACAAAGTATTCGCTAAATTTTTTGCCGAGCATCGTCGCAGCGGACGTGGCCGTCTTTGTGCGCCGCCGCGGCCGACACCGCCACTTCATTAAAACAAGTCCGGTCAGGAGCAAACTAATTTGCCCGCGCCCGCAGACCCACCTACCTCACCTCCCTCCCCCCCTCCCTCCCTCCGTATTCCGCGACACTACTTTTAATTAAATTTATCGCCCTTATCTCTGCGCATCGGTCTCCGCTGGGAACCGAATGCGAGTTTACTTCGCATTTTTGGAATTCTGAAATTGCGTGAGAACTGTCGCGACCTTCGATCTGCGGACGGCGGAATGAGGTAATACCGAGGTGAGGACGCGCGGGGCGGCACTGCCACCAGCCCGCACCGGCGCACAGTGCCGTCTCCAAGCTCCGCGGAGTGCACATGGAGAGGCCGTACTGTCTAACTGCGTGTTCACTTACGTAATGAGCCTCGATGGAACGGCCACCAATATGTTAGATACTAGTAGCGTCAATCATAAACATTTTAAAAGCTTTAAGTAAGTATAGTACCTGTAGTTCTAGATACATTAGTACCCGCTCGTGTGCAGTCGAGGTGAACTCTCGGAGTGTTGGACGTCGTAGATTAGCGAGCCTCTATTGACATACTGAGTGGATCATTTTTTATGCCGAGATTGACAAATGATGAGGCGTCACGGCCGCGGCGTGGCCGGCGGGAGGGGGGAGAGGGGAGGGGGGGGGGCAAATCGACATGAAGATTGATGTCGTGGCCAGAGATAGGCATCTAGCCGAGCCGGTACGGGTTCGGTTCCCAGTGGACGCAGCGGGGCGCCCGAGCGCGACATCCGTCTTGCACAGTGCTCTGTCACCACGTCCCCATACTATATTATACTGCTATATTTGTGTATTATGTTCGCTTTCCTGCTGTTCCAGTGGACCGATACCGATTCTAATTTATTAAAATGTTTATAGATTAGTTACTCGATAGTGTCTTCGGGATAACTTACTATCATGTTAGTATTAAGATAGCTTTTAGTAATTGTGACAGGTAAGTCAATTATTTCTAAATAAGGTTAAGCAACATTCAATTGATATAAGAACAAGAAATTTATTTTTGATGAGCATATACCTAAGTAGGTATTTTGTGTATTATCCAATAATGATAGCCTTATTAAAATCAGCCTCACGCTGTATGCGTTAAAACACTCCGTGTCCCATTTTCCGCTGAATTCTGGAGGCATTGTGTGTTGAGCGGTGGAACTTAACGCCGGGCTTTTGCCTTGATGCCAGAGAGAGGAAATGAACCGTCGCGTTACAGTCACATTCCTGCCCCTGCGCCACGAGCGACGACCTCCGGTATGCTTGTGTGTGTGCCTACAAGCGATTCATTGTGAATGCGATGGTTGTGGGTGCGAGTCTCTCACAAGGAGTTGAAATGTGAATTTTAGACAGAATATTGTAATTTTAATTATTTGTTAAATATTTTACTTGCACAAAGTATAGGTTTTCATAGAGCTGTTACTGTTACCTGTTACCTGTTATCGGAAGACGAAAGAAAAGAAGAATAATACAATCATGAAAAACAATATTGATGGCATGGAACCTTTACTTTATTCCTACTCCTAGCAGCGCCGCGACGCGCACGAGCAGGAGGTAATAACGCTCGTGCGTAACACACCAATATCCAGTGTTATAAATAATATAAAGTTGACACGTGGCTCCCTCTGTCCCGTCCCGGCGCCCGTCCCGCGGCACGCTGCCGGTGTCCCGTTGTCGAGATCATAATAAATTGTCCATAAAATTAATATACGGATCAGAATTTGGGGTTGTATAATACCCACTCGTATGTGTAGTCACGTTTGATGTTTGCCTTTTTTTGTCATAAGGCCCAGATCTACGCCGGCACAGGCCAATCTGTGGATGAGTACTCTCACTGGACCGAACCTCCTACCGTCACCTGTGCATACTTACCCACTGTGCATAAAGGATACAAATGCTGTAAAGTACCTACACGATATAATAAAACAACTTTCGGACAATTTTCAAAGCATTTTGTTTACCAGAGGAGGAACCCTCAGCCGTCGCGCTGACGGTCACACACGTCACAGACGGCTTCAAGTGTACAACATTTGCTTGCATGCTTCGCAGTCGTCGATGCTATTCACTTCTAATCCTATGTTACATGCATATAATTATTTACAAATTCCGTACAAATGTACTAAAATACAAACTTTTTTGTCTTTCTGTCCAGGCTAATCTTTTTATGGGACGTTCACTGAAAGATAGAGGGAAAATAACATAAGATTAAAAAGTAACCTTCATGATACTCTATATGATACTCTATATGATACTCTCTATTCATCCCGTGCTTCCCGCAGCGTCGAGGTTAACGCATACGTACCTATATAGATATGAAACACTAATATGGAATTTATTGCAAACAAAAACATTTAATACGAATTATTGAATATATAACAAACAGTATGGATAAGAATAATTTTCCCTAAATTCATTTAAACAGTACTTAGATATTAAATAAATATTCGTACAGTTAAAGCGGGCGAAGCCGCGGGGGAGCCGCTAATTATATTTATAAAGAATAAGTTCACAGTTAGACTTAGCATTAAGGACTTAATCGTTCACAGTTAAACAATAAGCGCTGTCTGTTATTTCCAGCAGTCGCCGGGGAGACCCTTGTACAAGGATATAAGGGGAACCCTATCGCATCTTCCCTACATCCTCCATTACGCGTAATCAAATTGTAAGGGTGAAACGGATAATGAAAATATTTGAAGAATTCACCCCAAAGTCTTTTGAGTGGCAAATTGTCGAATAACGCTTGCTGCGTTATGATCCGACGAATTATAGAAGGGGAGTAAAGTGTAGGTAGGTTAAAGGTACATTGTGAAGACCGAGACTGCCTTTGTAATGTGTTCTTATTTTAGCGAGTTTCCTCGAAAAATAATCAAACCTATTACTTCAGAGACGCGACGTGACGGAGACGCGACTCCTGAAGCGCCTGGAATATTACGAAGCTTTTCAATAGAGCAATTGCGCTATTCGGCGCTCCGCCCCCGCCTCCGCCCCCGTCCTCGTCCGCACCCCCACCAGCAGATACCACCACTGGAAACCACCACTCAACTCACAGTGCTTACCTTGCTATATGTGAAATAAATAAATAATAAATATTTACTTTCATCTCAAAACGCTTGGTCAATAATAAATTTAATAAATATAGTACTAATAATTCAATATAAATAAATATGTGTATTTTGTTTGTTAGATACAATTTACAGAATATCCTAAGTAACCGTAATAAGAACAGCATCAAAAAGCGTCATTTGCTGTATAACTAGAGTACAGCCTATGATCGGTGGCGGAGACAAACAAAGAAACCCTTTTATTGATTTACAGTCAGGATCGATCGCGATAGGCCGCTGTGGCTTCTCCCGCGAGGCAGTGGCGTAGCTAGGGTATTTGCTGCCCGGTGCGGCTCGGGGGACTTGATGCCCCTTTCCTGTTGATGAGTTCTAAAAAAAAAAAAAAAACGTAATCATCGTCGTTGAGTTCTATAAAAAACAAAGCGATCGTCGACTTTGATGCCCCTTTCATTTTGATGCCCGGTGCGGCTTAAAGGACTTGATGCCCTTTAAAATGGTATAAAGTCTAAAAAACAAAGAAAAAAACACACTAATCGTCGATTTTGATGCCCTTTTCCTGTTGATGCCCGGTGCGACCGCACCGCTCGCACCCCCCTAGCTACGCCACTGCCGCGAGGACGACCACACTCTGCTGAGCTACTCTTAGGCCCTAAACACTGCTTAAGGCAAAAGTTTAAACAAATCAATATATTGACAGTTGCATCTCAATATGTTTTTGAAAATATTATGTATGTTAAGAAAAAAAATTATGATTTTACCAAAATTGCACCTGTGACTCGATTGCATCGAATCCGTAATTCTTTTATGGGACAATGTGTACGCTTTTACAATACGATCCCAGAAAACGTCAGAGAATTTCCTATATCATGATTTAAAACAAATGTGAAAAGACGTTTGTGTGTTAAAGGTTATTACCAAATTAATGATTTTATAAATGATAACACGCCTTGGGAATGAAATGCTCGCTCCAGTCTGTTTCAAAGGTATCATTGACACAGATAATTAAATATGTATAAGATTCTTGCGCCGGTCCTTCTCAGGTCTGAGGCTCTAACTCTTGTGAATTGCTGGTAAATTATTTGACATTCAAAAAATAAAGCTTGTAACTTTTTATTTCGAATAAAAATATTTAAATTTGAATTTCTTTAACATCTACTGGAATAAGACCAAAGGACTGGGGGTAAGTTCGTAGATTCTTTAGTACATTCCTGATGGAGAACTTTATTGGTATATGTGCAGCTATATCTGTAAAAAATCTATTTATAGAATCAACGGAGACTTAAGGTAATTTAGGATCAATTAGGTCTTTCGCTTTACGTTAAAAATAATTCTAGAAGTTAAAAATAAGATACGGAATATAGCTAGGACTTCAGACACTTAGATTTATTTTACTTTATAATCAAAGTCTGAGAGAGTTCCATATTGGCAGTTGGAGGGAGAGCTCAGGGTCTAAGGGCAAGGTGTAATTAATTCGGGACGCTCGAGCACGTGTCCGAACCCGTAACCCCCCAGTTACAACAGGTTCAATGATTTAGTTTCACGGTGCAATTTACCGTGATTCACCGTTTCTAAAGAGTTTTCAACGCTCTTTGTGTTAAATTACCTGCACTGTCGTTTTATTGAAAGCACAGAGAATGTCAAAGATAAAAAATAATTAAATATTTAATTACTAGCGGGGCGGGCAGAAATCTAGTGTAAAAATACTCCGTTCCTCACTTTTTGCCCAAATTTGGAGTCTCGAGTGATGAAACTTAACGCCGTTCTCTATCTTGTCACGAGCGAGGAAAATAAAACTAATTTATTCTCCCGAATGGGAGTCGACCTCGCAACCGTTGCTTTTACAGTTAGACGTTCTTATTTTGTCTGTAGTATTTTAATTTTAATGAATATAGATATTATACGTATCTATATTCCCGTTTCACCTCATTGTAACAGCAGGTACAACACACGCCGGTCGCTGGTCGACAGCGAGGGAGGAGGGAGGAGGGAAGGAGGAGAGAGGGAGGGTCGCGTACAAAGATGATATTAATTCGCTTTATGACAAGCTAAATTGATCTCAATAAATTGTGCATACAGAGAGCGCCGTCACGTCACCCACCACACACCCCATGCTAGAAGCAGCCATATCACGTTTTATACAAATTAAAATTGTGTAAATAATAAACACTTATTCATTTACGTCAGTCAGAGCAGAAATTAATTTATATAATTTTTGTTTTTACAGCGACCCGCTTGCGGCTTCGCCCGTTTAAACTACAGAATTATTTACTTAATACAATGAATTACGCCGCAACCGCTATGTCTCTAAAATGACATACTGTAAAGAGCCATTTTGATTTATATTAAATCAACGATGTATTTAAGGTACTGGTAATTGGATAAGGATGAAAGCTGTGTCTCTTAACATCGCTCCGAAACTTAGCCATTATGCGTGAATGACAAACAACAGTTACTGTGGGTTATCCATAAGAGACAGACATACTCGTACTCGTGTATGTACTGAGCTCACAGACAACAATTACAACATTCCTCTCCCATACACATAGAGTATAACAGACTTTGTTTGATACTAAGTAAAGATTTACAAAAAATTAATTAGGTTGTTTGCATGCAATAATCTTGTGTAGGTACTTGACCAGGTACATATACATAATCCATAACAAGTCGTCTTATTATTGGCACTGGCACGGCCAGCTGCGACTGAATAGCATAATATATTTATGTTGTTAAAGTATGCTGTATAAAAAATATAAAAATACAAATCGCAGCGTTAAGTTCCGCCACTTAATACGCAGTCTCAAAAATAATGCGGGAAGTGGAGACCGGAGTGTACGAACTCTAAGATCCCTCTACCTATCCTGCTATGCGGGTAACGGCGTGAGCTTACAACTACGTTATACTACAAATGTATAAATGACAAAGCTGTCCTTAGACTGCGCCGATATGCAATATGTCAAACGTCTAATTTGATGCGCTCGGCGGCGGAGCACGGACACGTGCGGCCGATATTAAACTTTTCATTACACGAACTTATATTTCTTTTAATGTATTACAATACACCAGCTCCGCTAGTGCACTAGTGGGGCACTCGAGGGCCCGTCGGTGCTGTGACGGCCACCTGCAGGGGCACTCTGTAAGGGGAGGGCAATAAATATATTAGTTGTGAATTTTATATGCATATTTGTTTGCATAAAATGATCATTGCTTACATTTTGGTCTTTTCCCAAATCGTTGTTTCCGTTTTTTAAATGTATTGTATACCTAATCTAGATTAAAAGACAAATACAAATATTGTATAATTTCTTAGTGGCCTAAAGACAATTTGCTAAAATCTTTTTTGTTCTACCTACTTGTTATAATTATTTAATTTGAGTAAAGATTTTTTTACATTTATTTTTATTTTTATTTTTTATATCTATTGTTTAAATAGCTAAATTTAAAATATATTGAAAGCAATTCCTTTTGTGTGCATATTCAATAGTACGAGAGATAATTTGACGAGAGTAATAAATTAAACAAGTGTGTTCATCCCCTGCCTCGCCGACCTCGCCGGCCTCCCCGCCTCGCCTCGTCTAATTCGCTGTACACAACATTATTTGATTTTTAATTTGGCCGGTGCAGTGCACCCGGAATGCGCTCATTGACTCAGTCGAGTGGCTTCCACCCCAGAACCCCAGGACCGCTGCCCGCTGAACCCGGCGGGGTCATCGCCGCATATGTTTTTTGAATTGACTGTAATTGAAAGCGATATTTATAAATATAAGATATTATAAAAGAAAATTGATATTCAGAAAAACATTTTAGATATACGGCGGTTAAAATATATTTCCGCGAAAGTAGATATAAGTGTGGCGACAGGGTCGTAGGTCTCGAGTGCGAGGGGCGCGGGGCTGTCAGTACGTAATATCCGTTTTTATTAGTTTTTCCGCGGCGACAACCCTCCGGAGCCGGCCGGGCCCTCGTGCGGGGACATGCGGGGACATGCGGGGACGTTTATTGTCATTGTTCTGAAATTCATTAGACGCGCCCCGTCCCCGCCGCCCCGCCGCCCCGCCGCCCCGCTCCCAGGTCCACACGACGGGAGCGCGAGGACTCATAGAGCCGGTGGACGTACGTGCAATAAACACCTGACACTTTAATCAAACAAGTAGTCGTAACAATACATAGCACATAAAAATGAAGTGTTCGTAAGAATAAAAGATTTGTGCTTTTTCTGGTGTATCGGTACCAGTGTGATACCAGACCGTGGGAACAGCACTGCCGGGTGCCGGGCTGCTCTCGTCACAGTTCCCGGAACTGCCATCTCCGCGTTGTGGATACAAGGAAGTGACAACACTCTGATAATAGACGTAATGTTACGAAAACAAGCAGCGTGCTGCACGGAGTTCCCTCTGCACTAACATTTATAAACATAAATGTAAAATATTTCATTAAAATAACACTCGTGATAATGAAAACTGGTCCCATATGATACGCGGTATCGGGTCACATTGCATTACTTCGCAACCTACATGTCGACTAGCGTGCGCGTGCGCGTGCGCGTGCAGCTACACTGTGCGCGTGTGTGTGCGCGTGTGTGTGTGTGTTCGCTAATAAATGCCTGTTCAATAAACATACGGGCTGTGTCGCTCTAATTGCTGTCAGGTCGCTATGTCTATGAATTTTCATAAGGCGAGCACACGTGAGCCAGGGCACCGTGGACGGACAGAGAGCTTTACGCCCGTTAACGTGATCGTGCTACTAAAACTCATTAAATAAGCAAAAACAGTAGAAAACTAAACTTGTAAGTTATGATTGTTCTTAATAAACAAATAGTCGCGCATCTAGTGTTCTCAGAGCGGCGCGCGGCGGTCGCCTATTCCTTGAACGCGGCCCCGCAGTCGGCCTCCGCCATAAATCTGTCCCCGGACACACTCACAAGTCGTTATCGGATGAGGAAAATGTATTCTGTATACAAAATCGAAAAGCAAACTCTCGTAATATGTTTTATATCGCTACAAGAAATAGTTTCGAGGAAAACTAAGTTGAGAGAGTTAACATTTTCCGTTCTCTACTTTCCGTCCACTTCTGAGATAATTACTCGAGCTGGACTCTACGTCCAGTTTTGTTGTATTAAATCAAAAATTTAAATAATTTACACATACTTATTCTCCGGGCTGGAATCGACCCTATGGCCATCGCGTAAAAGATGCTATGCCCTGGCGATGATTACCGACATAACTATTATTATATTTAATCGTTTATAAATTTCGTAATAAAGTCCTTATAGACGATGACTGTAGAGTCGTAGTTCATCCTGGCAGGGGAGGGAGAGAGAACCACGTTAAGACATTCTGTTGCCCACTTTCGTTAAAATTTCTGATATATTGCATGTTGAGAGATAGAGAATAATTAACTCCACCGAGGGAACATCAAACCTACAACCATCGCGTTTATGATATGCCGCTGTGGGATTACACCTCGACCGCCTCCAGTTTGTATAACTGCTGATAATGTGTGTTCCATATTTTAATAAATCACACACAGAGATTGGCCACTCCACAATTCAGATTCTCTTTGTTCCTATATCGGTGGTGACTTGGTGAGAGGAGGTAAGCGGAGGGCAACAACAAAGAGCAGTGAGCGATCGGAAGCCGGAGGGTCAGTTTACTATTTAATGGGTTTTCTCGCAAAGGGCCATTATTAAATTCCTGCAGAAAATTAAACGCGCTCGTCTCGACTCGCATTTACCTGTCTCAATGAAACGTGGAAGAGACGAGTACCTACAGACGCTAGAGCTCCTGACGTCGCCTTAGCTTAGCTCGTGCGTTCCGATCCGGGAAGGGTTATACGAGTACGAGTAAATGAAATGATATGTCACTATTCTTATTATATAACTTTACATACTATAAACACAGTTTTTTTGGGTTGAATGCGTTAATCTCAGTACTGGTTTGAGTGTTAAAACGTGTTTGTGTAGTATTAGATCCGTTTCGATTTTGGAGTAAAGTTATAAATAATTACTTAGTAATCAGCCGGTACGAAGACTTTTGTATCTTTATTTACATTCGTCTATTAATGTTGAGTTCATCTTCCAATTACGTAGTGACGTCGAGCACGAGAGAAGAGAGACACTTAACTAGGATGAAACACCCCGTCGGTGAGCGCGCTGAGTGCGGTGAGTGCGGTGAGTGCGGCTTGCGGCTATTTCAAACAGTGACAATCGTCGCTGCGCCCGCGCAGCGTGCATACCGACGTGCGTGCGTGTGTGCGTGTGCGCGCGTGCGTGTGCGTGCGCGCTCCCGACGGAGCAGATTGACATAATGGCCGAGTTGATAATTAGTTTTATTTTCATTTATCGCAGCTTATTCTCAGCTAAAATAAGATTCCTCTCTTAATACGTCTGCTGTAATATATAAGTATTCTAACGTTAACCCATTTGTTGAAATTCTTTCTCATATAATGTATGCTTTCGTTTAAAAAAATAAAATAAATTACATTCTTTTAATAACTATTGTAACTTTCTTAATGCTTATTTTTTCTAATTATTTTTGTATTTATTAATTAGGATTGACACCAGCCTGTTCTTATTACAATGTAATATTGATGGCAGTCGTTATAGCACAGATCGATGTTATTAAACTATAATATACAGATGTAATTTAAAAAGAATGCGTGTTTACCTTATCCAGTAGAGCACGTATGGTCTACAATCAAACACCAAGGTACCAATCAGAGCTGGTCGCGCGCGGTATGCGGCGGCGCGGTGCCCGTCCGTCACGTCCATTGAGTGCTGGTAGATAATTATAGCTCGCCTGTGTTCTGTGCATTGTGCACTTCTTGTTGCGACGATTGATTTACAATCGATAGTTTTCCTCTTGCGCCCGCAACGCGACGCGATATGCAAAATCTATTATTTAAATTTGTTTTTACTCTATCATATTGTTAAAATAAAAAAAAGCCTTAGCAGAATAGGCAGAGGGAACCTAGTGTTAAAATACTCCGTTCCCCACTTTCTGCCGATTTCTGAGGGCATTACATGTTGAGTGGCAGAACTCAACGCAGCGCTTTTGCCTTGACACCAGAGTGAAGAAATGGATATATAAATTGAAATAAATATTTCATCTCCTCGAGTGGGGATCGAACCCACAACCATCATATTGTTCTGAAATATATTATACTTAGAACCTTTCGTTGTCTTCACGGTTCGGTTCGTCGGTTCTCTAGTTACAAGAAAATTTGGGCATAAAAATATATTTTTTAAGTATGTTCTAAATGAATAATTGATTAAAAGACATCGTAGCGCTGAGGCCGTAGTTGTGGTTGGTTTTACCTACTTTGGGAGAATGAGTTAATTTCATTTTCTAGCTGTAGTAGTAAGAAAACGCGGCAGTGACTTCAATTCTTTTCTTCTCAATGTCTTCAAAATTAGGTGGTTGGTAAATTCGTACTTCGTGCCATATATCATAACTATAGGTCTTGGGGAAGAATGGTCCGTATAGGTTGTGAATAGGCGGCGGCGAAATCCATGTAGGTACAAATGCTCTCGTATCCTTTGATTACGTTAAGTTAGACGCTTGATATCTGTGCCTCTAGGGACAAGGGAAATTTCAGATGGTTTTGTTAGAAGGACAACGAAATGACTCTATAAGGATATATTTATATCCATATTGAGGTACGGAACCCTAAAACCTTTATTTTAATATCAACAATTGTCTTGTACATTTGTATCTGAATGCATCACTACGCCTCATGACGAGTACGGTAGGTAATATAAGAATGATATAAATTTTAAGTATTTATCTGTACGTATTACTCGTATAATTTGATTTGACCGTTTAGTCCAGTTTAGACAGCCCCAACGGCCCCAAGTCGAGCGCGTCAGTGTCTCCTAACCCCCCCGCTGAGAGGAGGACAATAGTGGACATAATTTATGCGTGTTTAATTAAAGTCCCATCCGGAAGCACTCCGCCGCCGCGCCGCGCCCCGCCTCGCCCCGCCTCGCCCCGCGCGCCGGCCCGCTGCCGACGTGATGACTCATTTGCTGCCAATGCGACACTTTACATTTCTGATAGCTACAATAGAGATATTTTATGTTGTAAAGAGTTGGCTAAAGATGATCAACTCGAACTCACAACGACAGTAGCTTGTTTGATATCATCTATTAATTGAGGCAGTGGGACCTACAGTTGAGACCGCACCGTACCTCATTTTTCACTGAATTCTGGAGGCATTGCATGTTGCGTAGCGGAACTGGACGTCACGCTTTTGTTCGTTTCATCAGTCTTGTCGCGTTTGCACTTGCACGGCCGTGCCCCCGTGCCCCCGTGCCCCTGTGCCCCCGTGCCACGACTGGCCTCTATATCAATTTATAACTATTATTAAAACAGTATATACACTTAGTGGCTTATGTGAGCCAGTGTGATTAATACTATACATATTAAGTACAATCTAGCTCGAAACTTCCTGCTTCTACATACCTACGAGTATCAACGCACTTCATATAAATATGACAATTGACTTGTGTCTTGTACTAGTGTACCTACCTACATACATATACTCGTACCTAACTGCTGCTGTTGGTTTTGTGTGTGTGCCCTTGCACGACGACGGCCTGGACTTTCAATCAAACACCTATGTATTCTCATATCATCTAAATATAATAAGTAAAATTGAGTTAAAATGACGACGACACCAGCCTTGAAATGTTTCTCAGTAGCCGCGAGACCCGCTTCGACGTTTTTACTGAAACGCCGCCATTACGCAATGTCTCGGAAATGGAGCCGAAAGTCACACACTGTCGAAAGACACTGAGACCCGGAGATAGTCCCGGTCCCGGGAGCCTAGTCCACCTTCACACTAAATAGTGAAGAGGGTATTTTCCTATTTAAGTGATATATGTACTTAGTTAGCACAATTGCTAGGTTGTATTCAGTTTCTGTCTTTTATATTATTCTATCTAATTATATTTTAAAGCGATACAAAAAGCGTAATAGCTCGCTGTCAGCGCGACCGGCGCCGCTGCACCTAGAACCTAGCCTGCAGCCCAGCGGCTATCAACTTATAAAAAACCTTTAACGATTTACATCATTGGCGACAAATCACTCAATTTTATTTCGTTACTTTTAAATTATTTTAAAATCTGAAACAACTTTGCACCCACCACTCCTTCTTCATCAAGCCATATCTAGTCCTAATATGAAACTTCCATTCAATAATTACGATTTTATTGGAATGTGAGCAAATAGAGGATTTCATATATTTTATATTCTAAATATATTTTTCAATTATATTTTAGCAGCGCACTTAATATTGACGCAGTGGTTGAGAGCCACTGCTCTCTGCGTTTACCCTAATGAGATGTTTACTTACTACTTGGAAAATCAACTTTTTGCCATCCGCCTTTGAGTTAAGCGGAATATGGAGCAGACCTGGCGCGCGTTGAAGCCGTTAATAGTGTAAATAACATCTGATAATAGATACCACACAGATTTGTAGGAATATTAATTTTTATATTCCATCATATTTTAATTAATAAAATAAAATTAAAAAAGTTTATTTCATTGAAAGCACTAATCTCAAGAATTTTTTTATGGAAATGAAAAGGCAAACAAGCATACGGGTCATATGATGGTAAGTGATCACCGCCGCCCATCACCTCGTTTAATGACAGAGCACCTACAGGTGCGTTGCCGGCACTGTGCTATCGTGGGCATAGCAGTGAATGCCGGGATCTACTAATATGTCATTGATAAGCAGCAGAAATACGCTATTTCTTCTAGAGCGTACTGTCCACACAGCCTTGGGGAAATTAGTCCGAATTGAAAAAAAACATATCGAAGATTATCATTATAAGAAGGTACCTTATCATCACGTTAATCAGGCCGGCCGCGGCGCCAGGACACATGAGTGTGACGTGACGTAGATACAGCTTGCACATACTGGAGGAAAATATATATTTAATATTTTCATTTCCACGCTCTGGTAACGAGGCAAAGCATAGCGGTGAGTTTCCCCACTTAATACGCAATGTCTGCAAAATTCGGTGTAAAGTGGGGTCAGAACGCAGTGTCTGATAAGACTAGGTTTCCAGGTTTTTGTTACCCTGCTATGTGCGGAATACAGCATAAAGCTAAAAAAACATCTAAAAAAATGACCTTACTTTGCCTTAGGGTAAAACCGGGATAGATGCCCCACTTTTTGAAATATCCACCTAATTAGATAAAATATATTTTCTATAGGACTAATTTTTATTTATTTAGCTAGCTCAATCCTTTGTGATGAATAACTTATATTTTTTTTTAACAAATAAAATATAGATTTTGCAAAAAATAGCTTTTCGTGAAACACTAATTTTGAGGATAGATGCCTATCTATATGGATAGTTGCCCCACTATGAAAATGCTGGGGAGGATAGATACCTGCAGAGTAAGGTAGGTGCACTTTATACAGATTAAATGAAAAAACCAAATCAAATGTTAAATAATTCTAATTTTAAAACGGCAATTTTGTTTCCAACAAACATAGTCATAATAATGAAAAGTATATAGTGTTTTTTAAAATCTTATAATTGCTATTAAATTGTAATATCACAAAAATAGGTAACCATTATTAAAATTTTAAAACATTTGTGTAACTAAAATATAAATTCTTAAGTTTCAACATCCATTATCATATTTTTTAAGTTAAATTTTACAACAAAATTACAATTCTTAATATTTTTTATTGTAAAACACTAATATTATAAATTAAAATATTATAATATCATAAATACTAACATCCACATTGCACAATTATACATTTTTATATTAAAAAGAACAAAATATAATTTTTAGTTATCTATTCTAATCATCTATTATAATTCTCTAATTATCTCAAATAATAATTATTCGTTATTCCAATTTAATTAAAATTTAGCCAGATAGGGTTTTTATTTTTCCACATCTTGCGCAATAATTTCTGAAAAGTGTACAGGTCTCATGTAGCCAGTTCTGACACATTACACATTGAATCCAGTCGGATTGCGACTTCGTATATTTATAGTTTTCGAAACATTATAAACATTCTAATGAAACAGTCTAGCTTAGTTTTCAATTGTTTTTGCTTTCTCTTAGCTATATCTTTCTTGTGTTAAAATGCTAATTTAATAAATACTTTAAAAAATATTTTAAAAATATATACCTAACTCCATATGCTGAGTATAAAGAGATAGATGCCCCTAAGGGCACCTATATACCTATACCTCGAAAAATCAGGGCAACTATCCTTTGTGATAGGGATAGATGCCAAGGAATTTTTTTAGTAAATTATAAACAAAATAGAATCTATAAGCACCTAGATACAGTCTTAATGAACCAGTACATCGACGTAATAAAAAATATAGCGTAATTGATTACAAATTATAAAGTTATACAACGCAAAATATTAACCTTTAAATCTTTGACGCGTTCACGAATTTCGCCGCGGAGATATTTACTCAAATGTGCTAAACGCGTCCTCATTGCACGAATGTCCGTGAATAACTTTGGTGCGGGAAGACTGTGGCTCCTGCTTGTACAATTATTTTTTTGTCGCGAGTTCGGGAAGTTAGGTATTTTGAATATGGGGCATCTATCCCACTGCGGCATCTATCCCGGTTTTACCCTATCTGTAATCACTAAATAAATTATTGATGAATGGCTAACTTAGCGGACCTCATGGTTGTGGGAAACATGGAAATTACAATAAAGTAAAGGGAAAAAATAAATATTTACAAATGAATTCCTCGCAAGTTGACTTGAAGCGCCTCGCTACCTGTATGAGTAGGTAGGCTATAGTAGAATAACGAGTTTAGATCGCGGCCTGCTGCGATGTCGGTCACTCATAGTCTTTTCTAATTAACTGCATTAATTGTTCCTGTAACTGTACATTGTACCCCGCACATTACAGACAACTCTCCGTTCTCCACTCTCCGACACCACAGACGAGCGACAGTCACACTTTGTCTCGTTACCAAAGCGAGTTAATGGAAGTAATAATCTCTCCGGATGCAATCGAACCCACAACCGTTGCCACTGCGCCACAGGGGCTTCCAATTCTTAATAATTAATTAAATAATTATATATTTTTAAAAAAGTATCGATTTTACAGAGGTGGGCAGAAATATGCTGAAGTATTTTTATATTAAAATTGTCAATATTATTTTATTGTCACTTTGCTTGTACATAAATCAGTCGACCTTATCATCTGAAAACTTGAGTTATGTTATCTATAAAAATAGTACCTAGCTTTTAATTCTTGTTTTAATGAATTTACAGAAAAACTTGCGTCGCTCTTTATATTTATGTAAATATCTAATTAGCAGCCACTTTTGTTTAGTGTTGCAGGACTGACGCAGGCGCAAGGAGAGAGAGAGACTAGAGAGAACATGATACACACGTCTGTAGGCTCTACTCAGCACTAGGTTAACCTAAACCTGTAGGTATCGTACACAATCGAATTCCATTTCGATTACCGATACTAAACAAACATAAAGCCTAAACAAAAAATGATAACATCCAAAACAAGGATAATTGAACGCGCTCTTACTTAGCTCGCTCGCGGGATTGTTCGATAACTGTGAAAAATTGAGCCGCTAACGGCGCAAATTGAGTGAACTCACGCGGGAGGCACCTGCCGGGTCCCGCACCACTTCCCGCAGGCCGGAGTGGGCGGCGGTGAGGGGGGTGGTGGGTTGTACGTTGGCTGGGAAATTGATCTGTTCATAGTTCATAATGATTGGTGAGAGCTGCCGGCCGCGCGCCCACAGCACCCACAGCGCCCACAGCACCCGCCGCCTTACGTACCGTAAGTAAACAAACAAACAAACAAGCAGTCTTTGATGTACCTCTTCTATAATTATAAGTAGTCTAATATTACATACAAAATATGTGAACTCGATTGCGGAAACTACTGGCATGTGTGTACCCTACGTACGAGTAGGCAAATATAAAAAGCCTCATCTTAAGAGGCATCATATGATCAAAAACCAAATGATTTAATTTTAGAAGTAATACGTATTGAGAGGAGACTCCTCACTCCGGAACCTAGCCGCCGACGGTCTGATACTTGCCACATAGGTTTTTTAAATATATATTAAAAGATGTAAAGCAGGTCTTGTATTTAATAAAAGCTTAAATATAATAGGTGGATATAGAGTTGTATGTCTCTATATATGACTATATAAATGTTAATACCATAATGTATTTAACAGATTGATGTTTAATCATCTTGCGACTGAGAGAAGAAGCAGAGAAAACCACATGAACTTTACTTCATCCTCTAAATATAATAAAATAATAATAATAGTACATCAATGTAGGTACGTTTAGGACCTACTGTGAGACCGCAGACCACGCGGCGCCGCACCTGTCGCGCTGACGACTGTCCGCGACTGCATTTTGATAAAGATATGTACATTTTTAAAACGCAGAATGCATTTTATATTATTACACTAGCTTTTACTTGCGGCTTCGTCCGCGCGCTCACGTGGAACCGACTGAGACTAGCACCTAACTGATTGACACCTGCTCACAGCACAGATAGTAGGTAGTTCCAGGGACTAGCAGTAACCAAACAAATTTGTTAGCCTCATAATATCAGTGACGATATGTAAGTTTCTTCAAATATACTTGTTCCAAAAGTCAAACTATATTACTTTGGGTGATTTTTTTAATGACTTTATAGAGTATAGTGTATAGATATCAACATTTTTTGGTAATTTAATCTTTTTACCATGATGTATTACCTCGAATGGGAATTGAACTCACGCTACGAGGGCCGCAACGCTACGAGTAGGTATGCAAAGCCTATATGAACATATGGCCTAGTTGGTCAGGGCGTTTGAACGGTTTCCAAGAGGCGTGGGTTTAAATCCTAATTTTTTATAGGATTTCTAAAAAAAGTATGCTTTTTTCCTAAGTGTGGAAGAACAATTTAAAAATGTAAATACTTCTATTGTTGTTCTACTTCTATTCTATAGTTTAAGTGGGTACCAACTTTCATAGTTAGGTTTTACACTACAACTATATATGATCGTTTTATCATACTTGTTTGTATATAGGTACATATAAGAAAAATAACGATCCTCATTTACTCGAAGCGTCATTTTTCTTAAATTTGAATATGTCGTGTTCCCAATGTCTGCAATGTCAGTTGTAATGTAAAATATTAAATTGTTATAAAAATAATAATTAAACTAACAAATCACCTGGAGTAAAAGCTTTTAATGTTGTTTTCTGTATTTATTGCAGAAACCCAACTTGAGTTTTTATTTCAAAGAGGAATAATTAATATTCATACAAGTAGGTAGGTATCATAAAATGTATATGATGGTACTAGCTGCTGCAGAGGCGTATTCACTGATCACCTTTAATCAGCTAAGTTCGAGTCGGAGTACACATTTACTTAGAACCAATTTTTGGTTTTGTCATAAAAATGGTTTCTGGCAAGTTCCACAACTGAAATAAACCACGCATTTATCAGAAGAGCAAGAATATGACTTCATAAGTTAATTAAGGCAGTGCGTTACACATACCCATCGCGCCCACAACGATGAACGTTCATGTACCACCATATCAGTCTTAGGTATTTTGTATAACTATTCATTCACATAGTATCTATATATATAAAATATAATAATCATAATAAATAATATGTGAAATCAGGGTCAATCATTAGTTCTCAATTTGCTAACAAAAAAGTAGGACGAAGTGTTCGTTAAAATATAATATCATTAGCAAGGTATGCACGCTGTACAGGAAGCCAGGCTTAGACGCGAGGCAGTTAGGGGAAAACGAGCAACAACGGAAAATTAGACACGGTCGTTACAATCACAGTTGATTTATACACCAGCACAGCCTTTGTTTACTAATTAACGAGCGCCCAATTAAATACAAAAGTGTGGCCTGCAATTACAGCTCATACCGCGATACGCATCAGCTATGCGACGAATTCATATTAAAATACTTGCCTACTTCATATATATTCTAAGGAACACATAAATTAATTAAATAGACGCAGAACACGCTAGATATTAAAGTGTATAAAATATTACTAACAATTATGTATTGGATGTCGTGAGTACATTATAATAATATATTAAATAAGTGACGGCAATATCCAAGCAAACAGGCGCTCGTTAAGAAAGGAAAAATACAGTTTGATTTAATACCTATTTCGTGTTGCGTAGCGAAATGCAACGCACACAGACTGTTTAAAATCATGCAAAAGAAAATATTTTAAAATATAATGGACATTGGTATTGAAACTGACTAATTACAGGCAGCTACCTACCTACCCACATTGGGTAAGCTATTTCAAAAACGGATAAAAAGTGAAGAATTAAGCATTATACTTAACACGAAATTCTGAGTGAGATGAGCAAATATTTAAATAACGACATTATGTAATAGAACAAACACAAAAGATTATGTAATAAAAAAGTGGGAGAGCGAATGTAGAAGGTTTTTGAATTTGAATTGAATTGAAGGTTGAGGAATTTAAGCAACGAAATATATTTTGTTTTTGTAAATTGGAGTTTCGGAAAGCGGAACAACTATCCCGATTTGGCCTTACAAGCATCTCTTTTTCATCTTGCATATTGTTTTCTACATAAGACATAGACAAAAAACTGACCTATTTCATAAAGTAGTCAGTTACCAAATGGCTGTAACAGGAATGGGCAAGAGTATTTATAAAATAGTATTCAAATGAGTTATATGGAAGCTTCAATACCGGCGTCTGAACGTGTAGGTACCTACTCGTGTACGTTTCCGCGAAGCAATTTCCGATAACAAAGGGCTGTGTCTAATTCGCTGCAATACAATGATGAAGGAAAAACCGCCGTTTTTATGAACACTGCGTCAGTCGGAATTCGTCAATCTAACAAGTGTTGGGTCGCGGCCGACGACGCCGACGAAGGAATGAGTATTTGACATTATTCCAACACCTGCAGGCTTAGCTACAAACAAAATACCAATAATCTATATGTATAACACTCTTTCGCTATTGGGTGAAGAAAAAATCAGTGGACTTAGTCCAGTATAAGGAAGCACTAAGAGTATTTTCCTGAAATTCTCGGTTACGGGAAATTTTCCATTTTACGTCCTAAAGTCCACAAATATAAACATGTTTAATATAAAATCAAATCAAATACAATGACACACAGCAGGGTAGGCAGAGGGAACATAGGGTCAAGACACTCTATTTGCCATTCTCCACATTATTTTTCAAGGCATTGCGTTTCGAGGCAGAACTCAAAGCCCGAGCCTTGGTGCCAGAGCGAAGAAATTGAAATATTATCCAATAAATAATAATTCATGCCTTTGAGTGGGGATCGAACCCAACACAGTCGCGTTACAGTCACACTCTTGTGCCCCTGCCCTACTACGGCCTCATATTTCATAAAATACTTTTTTATGATGTAATCTGTATTAGACAGGGTAGGCAGAGGGAACCTAGTATCAAGGCAACTCGTCCCCTTTCGTAATTTTCAAGATATTGCATGTAAAGTGGCGGAACTCAAAGCCGCTTGATTTGCTTTCAGAGGGCCCATGTCTTGTTACTTGAGGAAATGAATATAAATCATTCTCTCAATTTGGAATTTACAGGAATTACCTTTTGCATTTATCGTGTTCTGTTCTCACTTAGTATCCAGGGCGCGGAACGAGACGGAGGGGGGACGGGGTAAGGGGGGACAGGACATTAGCACACAATGGCGCAGCTGAAGAAGTTATCAGATCGCGGTGACCGCCTGACCTGCGCGGGAGCTGACCCTCGCTATTGGGCTGTTTAAAGGATGAAGTGCCCCGCATGCATATACGAGTATAATTCATATCTATGTGTCAATATTGTAATAATAGTGGTAGAATTTAAAAAAAAATGCAACTTCTCAGTTTTTCCTGCACAACAGGACAGATAAAGTAGCGCTTTGTACAACGAGGCGGGAGAAAAAATTAAATATAAGTGATAAGTAGTTCCCCCGTGTACCTTAGAGGCTTATAATATTTTTTTATCGAATCATTACCGATCTTTATATTTCCCAGGGACTTTAGTTTCAACTGATCTTTTTCTGTAACGGTTTTTTTGCATTTCAAGCTTAATTTTTCGTTAGTAAAACTCCTGTTGTTGGCGCCTGCCATCCGCCCCATATTAATAATTTATTAACAACATAAACTTGTGTAGGTACTCGTATATACCTCGCCGAATGTTCAAAGGTCGTCGACGACCCCTGACGATCGAGAAATGAACCAGATAAAATATAACGCAATGTGGTCGAAGTGTCATCGATTTGAAAGTATAAATATTGAGAGGTTTGGAGGGCGCGGCGCGTGTCCGGCGTCCGGTGTGCCGGACCCTTGTATGAATTATGTATGTCCGTCCGTCCGTCCGTCCGCCCGCCGGCTGTCGTAGCTGCTGGCACAACTGCTGAGTGCTGTTCCGGAATGGCTCTGAGATGTGTATGTCATCTTTAGTATATGATCATGCTATTTTATTAAATAAAGCTGTGTTTATTCAGATTCCTTGGTTTTACCTACTCATCACTCCAGCAGTCTGCTCAATATAAATTATCTTCTTATTAGAGCAGTATACGCTTAGGAATTCATTAGAGATTGAACTCTTACTACTTAACTAGGCTCTCACATCCAGAATTTACGAAAAAATAAAATATACGAAAGTAACTTCTCCCATAGAACCACGAATGATTAGTAAGTCAAGCATAGAGCACCTCCAATTACGGCGCATAAAGCAAACTTGAAGCATTTACTTAAAAAATAATGTGCGATTGCTATCTAATCTAGGCATTCGCTCGAATAAAAGTAGAACTAATAAAATTTGATTGATTGTATGGCCGTTGTGAAATTTACGAGCGTGACTCCTAGTATGTAGGCTGTAGGTATGTAGGTATGGAGGTATGGAGGTTGAAGGCGCATTCCTCGAAAGTAATTTCGATAAGCAGAACAAGTAGTGCCATTTATCATTTACTTTTCGCTTTACAAACCTTCGGTTACGGTGCGAGCACGCACGCCGCCGTACCTGCTTCTTACTATTTATAGACCAGAGCGAGGAAATGAAAATAATTCCTTTCCTCGAATGGAAATCTATCCCACAGCCGTCGTGCTTACAGGACGATACTCTATTCATTATTTTTAGCATTTAACCTACATCTATGTATTGTAATTGGTCGTTCTCTGTACTTGCAAGATAAGTTATGAAATACGGCTTACGGCGTACTATGAAGTTATGTTATTATTAAATAAGCATTAGGTATTTCGATTATCTTTAGCCCTTATTATTTTAGTGGTAAGTATTTAAGTGAGATACGTAAGTATTGGAGTAAGTTTAAACTTCACATTGTACCTCGCATGGCAGAGATGGCAGAGAGACGTTGGAATACAAACACAAATTGAAGTAACATATCGTAATTGATGTTCCTATCAATCAACAAAATAAGTTGACTCAAGTCGCGCACGGAGCATATGAAGTCGATGAAGTGAGCGTTCCTCCGTCGTCGCTCCATTAGCAACCTCATAAGAGGTTAACTTTCCGGAAGTTCAGAAGCTCCTCTCGCGGCAATTACGAGTGAGGGTTGCCGCCCCCCGCCCCCCCCCCCCCCGCACCGCGCGCCCACCGCGAGCTCCGCCGTCTAATTAACATGTATGGTAACTATCGATTGATCATGCACATGATTAATGTGCAATATTAATGTAATATTTGGTCATACCTACTAGTTACTAACTAATAAAACTGAGGTCCTGCTGTCTGTTGTTATTTAATGAACTGTGTAAAAATAGACGTAAATACATACCTAGTTAAGGCTAACAGGGAATATTTCATAAATAACATAATAAATGGTAGTTAATAAATAGCAATTTCCCACAAGTACCCTCTCGACTCTATGAACCAGAAAGCTCCTTAAAGCTAAGAACACTCTTTATTTTAATGAAAATTTCTAATTAACTTCTAGCGCTGCGATCGTCCTCCATGTTTTATTTGCGCTGGAGTGACCACAATTCAGGATAATGGAAAACTATATAGAATTTTACTCTTTAAGGTTACAAAAAGGTGTAAAAGGAAAAGACATGATATCTTTTTTTATCTTCATATATCACACATATAGCAGGGCCGCCTACCCTGGGCACCACAGAATTGTCAACACGTCGTGTGGATCAACGAGAATGGTTGTTGCTAAATCATTTACTCATCCCCAATCAGTATCCCCGCAGGTACCTACAGTTTACAGTTTTTAAATATCCAAGTAGAGTCAGCCTCATGCTCTCTCTCGCCGCACGCTCTCGTCGCTTCCCGGATTTTCTATAATCGGAGTCGTTTTCTCGTTTTCCTCAATTACTAACCCTTTACAAATAAATCCCGAGGCGTGGCGTGAGGTCGACCCCACTTCCCCACTGGACTTGCTTATTCCTTTTACAAAATAAATTGAAAAGATACAATTTCCTTTGACTTGAATGCGCTATATAATTTTAGCTATAGGTTTACGACAGTTTATTAGATTAGTAGATATGTACGAGGAATCTATACTAGAGTTTGTTTGGTTAACCGCACCAATCCCAGGAACTACAAGTTTAAAATAAAGCACACTTATCGAGGAAGACTAAAGGCAATATTATGTGGTCGTGTTAATCGTTTCAATAAATAGAAAAATTGTAGGAATATATACTGCGAGAGGTACCTCGTCGTATATCATAGAACGCAGTGGCAACTAAAATGACAATTAATTATTAAGTAAAACAGTACTAAAGCAGTATTTTATTTATTTAGAAAATCCGTATGTTAAGCCACAGCCAGTGAGTACCCGTGCAGACCGTGCAATGTTAATTGTGGTCGAGCACTAAAAAGTGTAAATACCGACGATCGATGTCGCCGGTAAAAACTGACTTATTTGATGTGTTCAAATAGTTTTAAACACGGGCGCGCGACCGGCAGGAGGCACCTACGCGCACCGCACCGCGTACGACTCACAGATATTAATATTGCTGCATTCCGCACTAATTAGCTGTTCTTATTTGAGTTATTTGCAATCTACTTGCATAATTACTGGCTGCAGTGATGAGCCTCCCGCCTCCCGCCTCCCGCCGCCCGCCGCCCGCCTCGAGCCTCATACCTTCCTAATTACCTTAACTATATTTTTAAAATATAAGTAGGTAATATATGTTGTTTACACGCTAGTACATAGTTGGAATAATTAATTGTCACATGCGAATGCCGCATTGCCGACGGCAGTCAGCTCGTGCAGGGACTTGAAGCGGCACTAAGCGTTGCACCGTAGGTAGGTAGGTACATTGGACATAGCAAGGCGATGTAAGATATACCCACTATATACTATATTTGTATATTCTAACTGGTATACCGTATTAGGTACTTAAATAACATTACGAGTTGCGATAGCGTCATTTCCATTTAGAAGTTATAATTTATGGATATGTCGCTTTTCATTGAAATGCCTGTCTTAGTAGATATATTAAGTGAACCTAAGTTTTTTTTACTTCACGGGGAACCTAATGTAAAGACAAGCCGTTCCCCACTTATCGAAACACCTCGTGTAGAGTGATGGGACTCAACGCTGCACTTTGTCTTTACCTTACCAGATCAGGGAAATGGGAAAAAATCATGGGAAATTTAGATTAAATAAAAAATCAGCTTCATGTTATATCCCACAAACAGCAAGAAAGACAGTGGATACCTAATGTTAAGACACTCTGTTCCAAGGTATTCCGTGTTGAGTGGTGGAACTCAACGTCGGACTTGCCTTGGTGCCAGAGGTCCCTCGAATCTACAACCACGCCTTGTGCCTGTGCGCCACGCTCGGCCCTCCTCATAAAATTAAATAAAATTTAGATATTTTCATAAAAGTTAACTTATAAAACATACCTACCTAATTAAAGTGCGAAACATTCCTCGGTTTCACTTACAATTAGAAACAAAGATGTCTAAACAAACGTTATTCTCGCATTGTTACTCGGAATTGGATGAGAACTCGCGAACTCGCGTCGGAGGTACTTTAAGGAGTTTGACATTCAAGTATATTATCATTTGCTAAGTTTCATTCACGTCATTGTTCAACACTTGGTCTCTAATGCGTGACAAAGCGTGTTTGTTAAGTTACAAGTTAAAATCAGTTAAAATGTTTGTTTCGATGTAACCTTAAGTTAATTTTTATTTTTATTTGTAGAATATAAACCATTAATAAATATCTTATAATATATTTTGTAGAATAGTAGATGCCCAAAAAAAATATGTCAGTATTTTTTAATTCTTGTTAGAATTAAAGGAAAATTTTTCAATTGTCTTATAAATTGATGAAAGCCGACTCAAAAGCATGACTCATTGTCACCTTCTGCCTGAGCCGAGCCTAATCGTTTACTGTCTTGTACACACTTGTGCCCCTGTGCCACGACTGACTTCCTTCTTTATATTACACATAATGATCATACAGTGATACTAATTCAATTCATAAAGGTATGGAATGACGTCACCGACGTAAGCCGACTTTACAGACAACCACTTATTTTTGTAATAGATTTACGTAAACAGATCATTATTCATTGAGTTTATGAGGCTTCCATTTTATTTGGTAATTTATATAATAATTAATATTTTATTACGCACATAAACAAGTGCTGAGGTGTCTACTTCACATTAAGGAACAATGTTAGTATTGTTTAATTTGTATATTTACAAGTGCATTGACACCAACAATTATAACACACAGTCGACGACCTCCTGCTATATCGTTAGTAGGAGGAGGAGGAGGAGGAGGAGGAGGAGGTAGGTGTAGATAGTTCAAGTAACGTGTCTATGCTACCATACAAGAGTAAGACGCGATGGCCGGGCCGGCGGAGGCTGCGCGTGCGCAGGCGGGGCCCTTTGATGAGGCCGCGCCCCGCCCACCGCCGCGCCGCACTCCCGCGCGATGCTCGATAAAACGATAAATGAATACGCAGAAATAGAACTTCACAATGGATATTAGTTGATGGAAGTGAAACGAGCTTTTTATGGAAGACACTTTTTTATACTATCTACCTATTCCTCATTTGTGATTTGTTATTTTGTAGAGTAAGTTATTTATATAGAAAAATACCTTATTCCTGCACCTGGAAGGCAGAGGAAACCTGGGAATTTAGTATTAAGACACGCTGTTCCTTTTAGGATACTTTCCGCCGAATTCTTGAGGCAATGCTTGTTGAGTACGGTTCGCGGAACTCAATGTATAATTTTCAGATTATTTCCTGAACTAGTATGTACTAGCTATAGATGCTAACTGGCAAATTTTATAATTCTAGGTCATCTGGAAGTAGGTACCCTATTATTTTCCCTTTTAAATGTTGAAATACGCGTCTTTTGCAATATAAACGGTCATGTTTTTTTTTAAGTAAATGTAGAAATACATTTTTTTTAAGGAAAAGGAGAAGGAAATCAAGGGACCGTAAACCTGAGTAGGTATATGATTTTAATTTCACCTCGATATCTCCAAGCGTCCCTGAGACAGACAGACACACGCAATGAATGAGGGCGGTGACGGGTGACGGGTGCCGGCAACAGCGGTATTACAAGAGCTCCTTTTTTTCTTAGGAGATACGGAACCTTAAAAACAGCCAAGTCAAACCTTAGCTTAAAATACAGCATACCTAAGTGAACTTGATATCCCATATTTTATCCACTGGTTGGCTTGGCACTCATTAAATGAGGAATGTTCATTCATGTGTTAGATGGAAGTCCATTACTTCTTGCAAGGAAGCTGCTCATCATTGATGCATTGTTATTATGACAATCACTTTACTATCATAATTATATAATAAATAAGTAAAATAGTAAATCGATTTTCGATATATTTTGTTTTATATAAGCGAGTCATTGAAAATAATTAATTTCTCCGAATGAGAATCGAATCCTACGGTAACAGCGAGACTTGCCGCTGCGCCACGACGACTTCTGGAAATATTTTATTTTTAAAGAAACTTTAATCTCCAGAACATGATACTCCGTAGGTAGCTCTAGGCATTATAGGTACTAGCTGTTAGAATACGTAAGGATTATTGATATTATTTAATTCACTCCCATTTTATAGAGGCGGAGAGAACAAGATGACACGTCATTCTGTTCCTTGTTTCAACTGCACTTAAAATAAAACATTCCATGCCGCACTCTAATCTCAACTTTTAAACAAACTCTTCAAATGTTCAAGTAATATTTCACTCCGTCCCGTCCCCACATGCGTGCTAACATTCGACACTCACAATATATCACTTAGTTATGTACATAAAGATAACTTTTATTATGAAAAATGACAAATTAGTGTCACAAAGTGAGTTAAGTAGCCGTTAGAATGTTTACGAGCGCGCGTAGCTGCGATAAGGAAGAGATACAAGAGTACGGCCGCCCGTGAGTGATGCTGTCCACGCACCAGCTCGGGGCTAGGATGCTACAAGTGATAGCTGAATGGTCTTCATCTGACCTATAATAATTACCTACTATTAAACTACATCTTAATATTAATTTTACCGAAAATTACATTGACACAGCAGCTGCTTTAATTAGTACGATGCCTAAGTGAGATTGGTGGATTATTAAAACATTAACCTAGCCAAGAGTTGAGCCTTATTATTATTACTTGTGGTCCAGAATTGACTGACAGTCAAATGTGTCGATTACAATGAATAAGTAATTCAATTTACTCGTTCAAAAACAACCTTAAATGTTGAATTATTGGATTGAATTATTGGATAATTATTGGTAAGGATTTATAATATTCTTTGTAAAATAACTGTAATGCTTGGACATTACAAAACATACCCAAATCAATTATCGAGCGGATTATTCGATAATAATCCAATATCGAAATCGAATCCAAAATAATTAATCGAATAAATCAATCGAATATCGAATATAAAATATTTAATTGAGAACCTCCTCCTTGTTTTGAAATTCGGTTAAAATTTATCACAAACAAATACAGATTTATTATAAGTATAAGTATAGATATGGATTGCTATATATTTGCTGACAAACTAATGCCCTGTGTTCATTCAAAAGCTGATAACTTTTTTAATGAACCGATTTTGATGAAATAAACTTTAGATGTTAAGTTGAGTTATTACAACAAAGCAATTGGTGATTTCAAGTAAATGGGTTCTGTGCTTTTAGAGATTAGCGTGACCATACATACAGACAGACAGACAAGAAAATAAAAAAAAATGTTTGCTTTCTATTATTCTTTTTAAGTGTCCCTATCCATTTTAGTCAAAAAAACGAAATGTACAGACAAAATATTTTTACTGTTTTATTATATAGAGAAGAGATCATACAGACTAACGTAGAGGTACCCCGCACCGCACCCACGCACCGCCCCACCATTGCGTGTTGCGTGGCGGACCATCGTATCGTACGTAATAAATGTCAACATCTCACGTCTCTAGATATGAGCACAATGAGTTTGCTGATGAATTGATAGTCCGCCTGCACCGCTGCTGAATGGAACGCGAGAATAGTTCATACGAGACGCGAGAATAATTCAAATCTAGGGCGATTTGAATTATTATAGACTGCATGCACATGTCCAGTGCAGTGAATCCGTGCCAGCACCGTCCTGGTGCAGGAGCACTGAGAGTCTATCCTGCTATATGCAGGATAAGTAGGTACAGTGTGAAACAAACAAAATATTTTTAATTTTTAAGTTTTTAACTACGATAAGTTCGTAGTTTCATAAGTAGGTAGGTAAATAAATGTACTAAGGAAATATAATATTCTATTTTACAAATTAGAAATTCAAATGTATCTCTCTCTAGGTAGGTGTACCTACTCGTATATAAATATTCGTTTTTATTGATAAAAAAATATAATACTCTTCCTTCACTAGACTAACTGACTGACAAACGACGCGCAACCGAAATTCATTGCGTGAATAGCTTAAATGTGTCATGTAGGTATGCCTTAGGAAATAGGTCTTAAGAAAGAAAGCCTTACGAAAGGATTACTCAACATTTTTACGAAAATTTTACACGAGTTTTTTAAACGAGTTTAACCGAATTATACATTTTACAATCGAAACTACTAAATGTAAAACTAAGTTTTGTATATTTCATATAAAACCATTTCGCCAAGTCTAGTACCGCACCTGGGTATATAGAACTCTGCCACTTTATGCTGGTAATATCTATTTGTGAATTTTAAGTAAACAGTCGACTGAGACAAGTGCCGCTTACCTGGGGTGTGGCGGGTGTGGCGGGAGTGGCGGGACGAAACCTTCAATTAGCGATGCTATCATGTACACTGTCGACGAGGACGCAGCGATAAATTCCAGAAGACCCGACGATGTCATGTCGAATGTTAAAGGTCTTTAATTGATTGACTTTTTTGTCAACTAAGTTACTTGGGAAGTTAAGGTATGTTTTAAAGAAAAGTGCCGACAACGCTGTATCCTGCACACAGCAGGCAGTAGTAGTAGGATTAAGATACTCCATTTTCCGCCGGATTCTGGAGGCATTGCATGTTGATTGATGGAACTCAACGCCACAGCCGACACAAGAGAGAGAAATAAAATTAGTTTTCCGAAAAGGAAATTAGTTTTGCACACGTAGGTTCTCTGTCGACCTAAATATTAAATTTATGGGACTCTTTATTTTTTTTTTTGTTGTTTTTTTTATTTTGTTTATGTACCTATATTTTATTCATTACAATAAATAAGTACCTAGGTAATAAAATAAAACTATAAGAGGCGTCAATTTTGTACATAGAACCTTTAGATACTTAAGACATCTTGCAGGAGTTTTTATACAAGTTAAAAATACTTATTAAAAAAATATGCACGACAATATTAATGGATCTAAAATGTTTCACTTTTCGAATTATGAATTAATGAGTCGGAAGGTAATGTAACTACTTTCTTAATGATAGATAATAAAGCTTAGAAAAAATTAAAAGTTAATGTCCACTTAAGCAAGGTTAACATTTCTAAATAAATTTTATCATACAGTCAATATCTTAAACGGCTGGTTAACCCCAGTGGCATATGTCTCCTGATATGTAGCCCCGCACCGGCCCCGACCGGCCACCCACGAGGTGGCACTAGATTACTCGACTCACGTTTTTTTCCACCCTAATTAAGCTAATTTATCGAGACAATAACAGAAATGATCGCCGCCGGGTCGGTTAGTGGCCGCTTTATGAGAGGTCGGGGCTCGCCGGGTCTGAGCCCGGTGAGCTACCGCGCTACACCGCCGCCCCGGGCCCGGCCTCATCTTACATAAATAGATAGATAACGGCTGATAACGATCGGGCAAAGAGCACCAGAATGTGTCGATGCGAGGTGCTGATGCGGCGCGGTGACGATTAAATGAGTATTTTATAGCAACTACTAAAATGTTGTGTTTTATCAATGGGAGGCGGCGGTGCGGGCGTCTGAATGCGTAACCCGACTATCTAAGTATTCGGATATTTGTCACCTTCACAACTAGTTGGAGAGATATGACCTGAACTGGCTGCAAACATGAAAATATATTTTTTCTGACCAAATGTTACTTCAAATAAAACAAGATGGCAAATCTGCTCCAGTTATTTGCGCATTTATATCTCTGATATGTTAATATCTAATATCTGCCAAATTAAAAAATACAAAACATCAAAAAGAAAAGGAGAAACCGATTATATTGCATTTTTTCTTTATTTCATAGTTGAAACGTATTAATAATATAGCATTATCTGCATTAAGATTCATTCAGAAAATGTACCTATTTGGTACTTTTTTAAAATGATTACTTCATGTATTTTTTATATAGGTACCTACATCCAAGAGAAAGTTAATCTACTATCTACTATAAATACCTAAATGAAACGTATGCACCTACATACCAGTTAAAATGTATTCACACCACCACGTCATCTAAACACAACACAATATCAACTTTTATTAACTGTCAACTTACAATTCAGAGTTTACTTTCGAAATATATTTTTATTTTTTATTAAAATGAAACTATTTAGCCGGATTAATCGTGATTGGGATTTCAAACCACATTTCAAACACTTTGCAGTAGTCCGTGGTCACACGCGGTGGTAGACTGAGGTGGCATTCGTTTAACAGTTGACATAATCATTATATCAAACTACCGCCAACGATTCCTTAATCGCCTCGCTTACTGCCCTGGATTCTTGCAGAATGAGGTCTGGCAGAATGAGATCATTTCATAGATTTTATGAAAGGATTTTTGGCGGAAAGTTTCCAACTGTTCTCTCTATTGAAATTAGAGTGTTTTTGAAATACAATAGTCTCGCAGATCATTCTAGAAATAAGGCCATACTTATATCTGTTTTCCTTAGCGAGAACTTGAAGTTTATTAAATAATCAATATTAACAATAAGGGCCCATTTAAATCTTAAAATTTAATTTTAATAAAATTTAATTTAATTTTAATAAAATTTAATTT
>JAEBDU010013194.1:117587-147568 GCA_016802625.1 Heliconius numata
AATTTAATTTAATTTTAATAAAATTTAATTTAATTTTAATAAAATTTTATAAAATTATAAGATTTAATTGATTGAAAAATTATAACGTCCCAACTGTTAATCCTAATAATCTATTAGGCTTGTTTTTTTTAGTCTTAGGCTTAGGGTTTCTTATAACTATTTTTTTATTCATATTACGGTTATCGATCGATAATCATTAAATACAGATAAAAAACCGCGAGAAACATAATTCTGCCTTGCTAGTTGGGTAAAAAGGACAAAAATGTACAATCAAGATAAAAATTAAATAATCTAAGTAGCGCCATCTAATGTCAAATATGAAAAAGAGAAAGGAAAGTTGTCAGCTGCTAAAATGATTAGCGTAATTATTAAAACGTATCAACTCAAAATTTTCAGTAACGTTGTTATATTACTTCAAACATTTAATAAATTAGTAGAAATCGATTAGTTAGTTATTTTTTTACAATATATTTCTATAAAATAAAACATGTTTTGTCTGTAATCACGATCTTGTGACATTGTGTCATGACAGTGACAGTGAGCAGTGAAGTTGTCAGTTGACACATAGTGACAATAAATATTGGACTGCTGCTTGGCTGATAAACATTTTGTTGAGGATTTCTTTCCAAAAAATGCACATTCTAAGATTTGATAGCAACATTAATTTAAGATAACACGATGGGCAGCCTGAATATAACAGAATGGACGCCAGATCAGGTCGCTGAATGGATGTCAGGTTTGTAGCAAGTGGTTGTAATAGCTTAGCTTGTAGACGGTGAGTCACTAGCGGTGTTTTGTTGTTCAGGATTGGGGCCCAAAGTGACGCAGTATATCCCGCAGCTACATGAAAAAGGACTGAACGGCGCCAAGTTGTTGATGCTTCGGTGTGACGATCTTGAATACCTTGGCATACACATTATAGGCCACCAGGAACTGTTATTAGAGGCAGTAGAACACTTGCGAAACTTTGTAAGTGTTTTAATCTTATATGATAGCAGAAGTATTACATGTATGAGATACCTGTATATGTACTTTTGTTATATAAATACTGTGTGTAATAACTATCTGGTTACATAAATTTGTCACTTCCTGCTGATATGGTGGGGACAAGCATAACATTAGCTGTTTTTCTTATTTACTATTAAATAATAAATATTCATACCTTGTGTAAAAATTAATTGTTTAAAAATGAATTATAAAAGTAAAATATCATGCTTATGCATTTTTTTCAAATTATTTCATAAAAATACATATATTTTTTTATCTTATAGGTGAAGGCAGTATCTTAGCTAGATCTCCTTTTAAAGTGCATTCTCCTATTGTGTAATATTGTCTCTTTTGTACTGTACATTCTCCTTTGTGTTTTCCATTCAATGTGACATTGGCGAAAAGATTAGTGCTGAACTGGTACACTTGGAATGCCTTAAATAAAGAACAACAAGAAAATATTTCAATTTCAGTTTTTATTAAATAGTTTTAGATCAGTGAACATAATTCACATTTTTTTTTAAATGTTACAGTGTCTTAGTATACTTTTAGTATCACTAATCTACTCCCAACAGCTTGGAAAATAGAGAATGTTGTGTGTTAACCTGAGATGAGCTCCCTCTGCCTACCCTGCTATATGCATAATATAGTAATAATAATAATTAGTTTTTGTCATTTAAGCAATTATATATCATATTCCAGCACTATGAAATATCCCGCGAATGCGTTCAACAGCTAGCATTACGGGTTTCTACAGCTGCATGGCAGCTTGCACGCGCGCTTCGACACCATGTGGACGCGAGGCTTGAAACGCATTCATTGGCAGATGTGGCTCGTACCGTGCACGCTGTTAAACCACTTGTTTGTTGGTTGGATAGGTGAGTTTAGGACAATATTTAAATGAAACCATTTAACTGTTTTAATCGCGTACATTTAATATTATTACATTTTTGGAAATAATGTCATGGGAAGGTGGTGGCATCCATATAAATTGTTAATAATTATGTCAACTGACATATGGTGAAAGAGGCCAAGAGGCTTGAATTGTACCACACCATGTACCACACACGGTAACCACAGTAGACTGTGGGTAGCTTGTTGGTCTTCTGACAACGCTTGAGGTGATCTGGCAGGTTGTTCTGGTAAAAGGGTGGTGGTGTGTAGGGTAATGGTGAGATACATCATTGAGTTACCTATTGGTGTGCGTGGGTTTGCTATATCATGTGTGGTCTACTGCACCATTAGGTTTTCTTATGACTAAAATGTTGATGAATGCTATTTATTATTCAAATTAAGTTTTACATCTGGCTTCTTAAACCAAGAGGCTTGAATTGGAGAATGTTATACAGTAAACTATAATTTCAATCTAGATAAAATGCTAAAAGTGACTATTATATTTATTTTAATAAGGATGAATATCAAAATGTTCATAGCTATTTTTATATTGTTATATAATATGTATTTGATTGTTAATTGCATGCCCAATGTCTGAATATACGATTGTATAACTGAACATAAGTGCCTGCCGTCTGCCAGCCTTACTATTTAAAACATAATAATAGATAATAAAAAAATGCAATAAAACAAAACATTTCCTTGACCAAATAGTGCACCTTCACATGACTATTTATATAATATAAATTCAAGTCCTACATATAAAGCCGTGTATATTATTTATACATGTTCTTGTAATATGTGTATTATTCTTACATATTATTTTATAAAAAATATTATGAAGTTTTCCTAACATAATTATTAATAGTTAGCCTTATACATGTGATACTTAATGTGGGTTATTCCACAAAAAAATATATTTTTATTTAGTAAAATTAAAGGTTAGCTTGCTGACATTATGTTTTTTCATGCTCTCTCTTTCATCTTTTTAAAATAGCATGGAAATGGTAAAAGGTTTTATTTTATAAATATATTGTGTTTTACATGATTTGATATTATTTTTTTAATTATGTATAAATTGCAAGACATGTTTATGTAGCTTATGAATTTCAAATCAACAAATAAATAATTAAAAAATATATAAAAGAATAAGTAAAAACACGGGCATTTATTGTTCATGCCCTTTTGTGCTTCTTTCTTCTTTTTAGGGTTCTGTGCTTTTAAGAAAAAAGAATTCTTAGAAGATTACTTTGTTGTTTGTCTGTCTGTCTGTTTGTTTGTCTGTTAAGAGCCTTTATCTCAGGAACGCTTGGAGATATGATTTCCTTCATTCCTGATTTCCTGAAAAAATCATATTTCTATGTTTACTTACAAAAAAGATATTGCCGTTTCTAACAAAAGCGTCGCAAAAAACGCTTATTTCGACACTATAAAGAGAATCTACTAGAACTATGAAATTTGGCAGGTAGGTAGTACTAGGTCAGGAAAAATTAAAACTACATTTGTGACTTAACTCTAAAAAATGATAGCCATAAAAGTGGCTTAAAATTTGTTATTAAAGCCGCTAGTTGAAGTGAGGCAATGTTTCCAGTCTTTGTATGGAATCATTGGTGGGTGAGCCCGACTCGCGCTTGACCGGATTTTAATTTTAGAGATTATTAGACTAAAAGTAGTACTTGATGGCTGACAGATGGCCGCTGGGCGCCGGGTCTCCGCTGGCCGAGCGCAAGGCGGCGCTGCTCAAACTGTCTCTGGAGGCGGCCACGTGCGCGCAGCGGGAGCGCTTCGCGGAGCAGCCCGCGCGCGCCGTCGCTGCCGCCGCCGCCGCCGTCGCCGCCGTCGCTGACTTCGTCATACAGGTAGTTACAATGAATCTTCATAAAAATATTCTACTAAGTAAGAAAACTCATCAAAATATATGAATTCCCAGGATGTATCAGATCCAATGATCTTACAACCGGCCTCGTTAGACACGGTGACGCTCCGTCAAGGCGAACGGGCACTCGGCTTCGAGGTAGTGCCCTCTTTCTGCGGGCACCACCAGCTCGCACACATCCGCTTCGCTTCGCCCGCTCACGCCTCCGGCCTGGTGCACGAGGCGGACGAGATCGTTGAAGCGAACGGGAAGTGCGTGCTCGGTTGGAGCGGGGAGGTGGTGGAGCGGACATGCTTGGCGCGAACTTCGCCCGATCTAGTGTTGAGGTTGCGTAGAAGAGGCGCGAGGCCTCTTCCCGTGTTGTCTACGCCGCCTCTGCGTGTTCCGCGGCCTCGTGCTCATTTGCACGTGCACACGTATTCGCATATGCATATGCTGTCGCATATGCATATGCATGCGCGGTTACCACCGTTACACACGCATTTGCATACGAGAGTCAGGTTAGTTATTCTAAATATTATTTTTACTTTTATGATATTGTGTTATTTTTTGTATAGGTAATGATGTTATTAATTTCATAGTATAATTTCTAAGAATAAGTGTATATACAATATTTTTTTGATGTTTGCTTGTTTGATTTGATTGTTGTTTGCTATTTGAAAATAAAATAAATAGTGGTCGTAGCTGTTGAATTCTAAATTAATTCTCTTAGAAAACAAATGCCGAAATTGCCGAAATGCGAAAATTTTTCCGAAAATAGAGTTACCAACATTTTTTAGGGTTTATAAAAACATTTAAATATCAATTTTTTTTAATTTAAAGCTCAAATTACATATAAGCTCTAATTTAAATTCAAATATTTTTATGCAAAATAAAAAGTTACAAGCTTCATTCTTTGAACGTCAAATAATTTACCACCAGTTCACTAAAGTTAGTGCCTCAGACCTAAGAAGAACCGGCGCAAGAAATTCAGCGGGACTTATTTTTTAAAATTTTAAACAAATACTTAATATGTAATTATTTGTGACAATGATACCTTTGAAACAGACTGGAGCGAGCATTTCATTTTCAAAGCGTTTTATCATTTATAAAATCATTAATTTGGTAATAACCTTTAACACACAAACGTCTTTTCACAATTTTTTTAAATCATGATGTAGAAAATTCTCTGACATTTTCTGGGATCGTATTGTAAAAGCGTACACATTGTCCATTCGATCATCATCGTGCATTCGATGCAATCGAGTCACAGGTGCACTAAGTTTAAACCTATTTCTAGTATTAATATTATGTACATCACCGTTGCGGTGTAGGGGCACAAGGGTTTGACTGTAACGCGACGGTTGTGGGCTCGATCCCCACTTGAGGTAACGAATTATAATTTCTTAACATTTTAATTTCTTTGCTCTGGCAACTAGACAAAAGCTCGGCGTTGAGGCTCGAAAAATTCGGCGAAAAGTAGGGAACGGAGTATTATAACAATAGGTTCTCTCTGCCTACCCTGGTGAATGCGGGATACAGCGTAAAGTTGACTTATTTTGAACTATTTATCCAAATATACATAATATTATTGTAAATATACACATATTACAGGGGTAATTTTTTGTAAATAGTTTTTTTCAATACATAAAATCCTTAAATTTATCGATTAATTATTTAAATACTAAAATTGTAATAGTAAAATTGATAAGTATAGCTATATGTGTAGGTATGAGGCGGAAGAGGTGTCCCCGGAGCGCGAGAGGCCGCCGCCCTCCTCTTCGGACGAGAGCGAGGCGCTGTCCCCGCCCGCCTCGCCCACGCACCTGCACATGGACGCCGCCAGGTATTACAGCTCATTGCAGGCTTGACTCACACTCGGTGGAATGATAACAAGACAAATACCTTAACATCTTACTGTATAAATTTACAGTTATCTGTTTTTTTTAATAGAAAAAACTTATTTTTATGAATGATACATGGTTGTAGAAGAGATTTCATCATGGTTGCTTAGACAAATTGCGCCGCAATTACCTTTAATTATATTTACAATGATTTTTGTTGATAAGTTGTGGTTACATGTTATTTTATATAAATTAATTTAATAGAAACACGCATAAGAAATTGAAAAAAAGAAACAATGATTGCCATCTCTCAATCAACGTTCACTTGATTATTTGCTCTTACGTATTTTTCAAGAGTCTTCTCAACACTATAAAGCCGCAAGCAGAGGTTGCTATAATTTGAATAATATTTTCCCATTCTGGTTGACGGTGTTTCGCTCTCAGAACTTTGATGAAGGCATACGCGCAAGAAAAAAGAAAAACTACATGTGGCCTTTTTAAATCTGCATAACGCCTTTGACTTTGTGTCTCGTCAGTGAATCTGGTAGGAATTGCGATCCAAAGACATGTACCACGATTCCACTTCCATGGTTAGGACTGCTGTTGGTGACACTACGACTTTCCAGATTACAGTAGGGGTTCACCAGGGCTCGGCTCTTACTTAGTCCGTTCTTATTCAATGCATCCGTTGAAATCAAGTTCATTCTTATTCAATGTCCATACTGTTGCGGCTCCCATCCAAGACCGGTCTCCATAGCTGATGATGTGTGCCGATGACATAGCACTTATTGACGAGAACCGACTGATGCTGGAGCGTAAAGTGAACCTCTAGAAGGGTACGTCTGAAAACAGTAGTCTTAAACTAAATGTGTCGAAGACCGAGTACATGGCCTGCGGGAGTCCAGACTCGAGCACTATCCATATAGGTTCTGAACCAGCCGTTAAGTCGGAAAAGTTCAGGTACCTTGGATCCGTTATACACGAGTCTGGAGGCATCGATCACGATGTCGGATGCCGGATAAGCGCAAATGGCGGGAGGTTACCGCCCATACACAACCAGGTCTGATATACAAGAGTATCGTCCAACCGGTTCTTTTATACGGCAGCGAATTCTGGCCAGCACTATTTCGGCACACTCAGGAGTTTCACGTGACGGAAATGAAGATACTGATTTGGATGTGCGGCGTAACACGGTCTGACTGCATACGCAACTCATTCATCCGAGGTAGTCTTGGAGTCCGTGACGTAGCGGATGAGCTCCATGAGCGTCGCGTGAGATGGTTTGGCTATGTTACGCGTCGGTCTAAGCCGTGCCTTGCTATATCAGTCCTTGGAGTGGAACCTCCCGGACGCCAGAGGAGACGCTGGTTGGATGCCGAGATGCAGGATATGAAAGCTAATGGTCTAACCACCGATTACGCTAGAGATCGTGTAAAATGGAGTAGGTTGAGTAGGAAGGCAGACTCTGACAATGGCCAGTATTAATGCCAGGTATAAGTTTACTAAATACAATAATCGTTAACGATAATTATATCTTCTCAGCAATATATTAATACAGAATAATCCACGATGTGTGTACAGGCTGTACCCGCCGGCGCCGGCCCCGCGCGCCGCTCGCCGCCACTCCGTGTGCGGCAGCCCGGCCGCGCTACTGGCGCACGCCCCGCGCCTCGCCATGCACTCCGTATGTATGCGCGCACGCGTCCTTCGTTATACTGTCAAACAAAACACTTCATTACATTTTATTTTTTGCTTCCAGCTGTGGCAAGAGCTGCAGCAGCGTCGCTGGCACCGCGACGACGACGCCCCCGACGACACGGCTCTGTACCGACGCGATAAGGTAAAATATGTACATTTATCATCTCCCATTTTGAGACCAGATTCAATTGGTCATGACGAGTTGCAGAACTCGACGCCTTGTTTACGAGAGCGGAAAAATGAAAACAATAAATGCATCCTCGTGGTTATGAAGCATGTCATGACTTACTTCACCAGGTTATTTAATTTGCATAGTATAGGTCAATTAATTGGGAAACTTAACAGAGCTGGAGTAGGGTTTACAGTTAATGGCAAAGCTATTTTCAGTTAAGTGGTGTTACTCTAAGGTAGGTAGGTGAGTACAAATACCTCGGCCATATAGTAACCGAAAGCCTGATTGACGACAGTGATATGAAGGGGTTCAGCTGGGGAAACATGTTGACTCCTTGATTTGCACATCATACATTACAAGTGAAGTTAGCCTTGTTTTGAGCCTACAGCCAATCTTTTTACACCTGCAGCTCGTAATCTAACTTTACGCGGCGAAGCTATAATGCCTTGCATGTAAAGTATAATAATGTGCTGAGGGCGATATTATGGACATTACTCCGATATTTGGCCTCGACATTACAGTGCGTCAATGATGTTTACAGATTAATATTAAGTAAAAAAAAACATCTTACTAACTGAGGTTATGTAAATGAGTTCTGGCATAAAATTATGGTCCAAAAGTCTGAAATATATTTGTTGTATTATTTCACCAATTTAATATTATAGTCTACTTTCCTTGCAAAACGAAAATATAAATAACAAATATGTATATACATATGTACATAATTCCAGGCCGTATCGTGTAGTACCGGTCTCCAGCTCTCACCCCGTCCACGCACATGTCTAGGCGTTACGCGCGCCCTCGCCGGTCCCGCCCCCGCTCCGCAGACCCCGCCCACTGCTCCCGACGCGCACGCGACCTCCCCGCGCACGCCCCGCGGTAAACTGGATAAGAGCCACTCAACGCCCGCATACGACTTCAACACTTCCACCCCATTTACAGGCCACGCCCCCACACTCACCTCCCAGCCAATCCCAGAGTCGCCCACAACTGAAGCACCCATACGCGAGAAGGCCGGGCAGATACTGGAATTTAAAAAATCTAGTACGCAAATAGAGGAAGCAATACAAAGGAATCGACGTACGGCCGATGATGATAAGGAGTTTGTTGATGATGATATAAAGTTGATAGATGATGATGATAAGTTGGAAATTGTGGAGACGGTCAATACTATACTGAGGGAGGGTGTGGACATAAAGGTGGTTAGACAGCCCAGTCTACGGGGAGAGGAGAGTTTGACAGTGAAGGCGCCTCACGCTGCTGTAGATATGTCGACACCTGTCAAGTAAGTCTATTTTGATTTCTACTTTAAGAAATTTATGAATTCTCTATTATGATTATTGTTATATTTTTCTTACTATATTTCAGATACCCAAAACCGCGTATAACGGAGCGCTTCAAGCCCCCCTCCCCGCCACCGCGCCCTCCCCACACGCGCGCGCGCCAACCCTACCACGAGACCTGGGAGGCGGTGGGCCCCGGAGTCTTGGGCCTCGCGGCGGGGGGGGCCGGGGCAGTGTGTCCGGGGGGCGTGGTGTCGCACCCGGCATTGAAGCTGTTGCCGAGAGTGGCGGATACGAGGGATCTGTCGCCGCTCAAGCCGATACGCCCGGGGGATGCTACGCAGGTAACATTTTTTGTTGTATAATTAATATTTTTTTAAGTTTTACTACAAAGCACCTTATTCTTAAACTTTAATACTAATAAATTATAGAGTAATAATATTTTATATGGAAGGGAAACCGCTTCATTACGTTACGTGTCGTCACGGCGCCGCGCATACGGCAGCGGCGGGCACGCTCCTCCTCTCTCACTTGTATTTACTCTCTCACTCCAATCCACAGTATTAGCCGTATTTCAGACAGAAGCTTTCCTCTACAATTTGTAATATTCATTTATATGAAATAAATTTGTCTTTACAGAGCAACAACTTTGATTTCAACAGTTTTTTGTTTCAATAAACAACATATTAGGTACATGCATATTATAGATGACGATAAATCTAATTTTCGGCCCCTAACATCATATTTCGTTTCTACCAATGGGGTTTTGTTAATTTAAATCCTAATTACAAAATATTACTAATAATGATTTATTCCATCATTTCAGATATCAGTCCCACTCCGTCACATAACAAAACACGATATAAAATTACTATCTACTGAAAGGCGTGAACTACCTGCCATCAACGGGGACCCTGACCCGCCGCCTACTGCAGGCTCCGTCCCATCATTATCAAACCAAACCGCCCCTTTATCACCAAACTCCGCCCCTTCCTTGCCAAGTTCCGCTCCATCGATCGTGATTGGTGCTGCCAGCGAAGGAAGTGGGTTGGATTCCCTTAAAGCAGGTGCCCTCTCGCCTTCTGGTAGCGTCGTTAGAGGATTCTTTCCATCTTCTAAGTCTAGGAGTTTGAAGAAGAAGAATTCGATATTGGCAAGTGAGTATATTTTTGTATATTTATGTTGTGATGAGTGAAAAGTATCTGTACGACGTGTGTTAAAAAAGAAAAATACTTTTTTTAGAAAACGCATAAAAATTGGAACGTAGCGAGATTAGAACCCGCGCCTCTTCAAAAACGTTCAATTCACAAAACCATACGTTCTCATCAAGCTACGTCGAAATTCTTATACGTTCAAGAGTAGGTTTAATTTTTATTTTAATATTTAAAAAAATGTTGAAAATGAAAATGCACATATATATGTATTTATGAGTGCGTATGTGTGTGCGTGCAGAACGGCGTGACGTGCCGGCGCGCTGTCTGGCGCCGGCGGCGGCGTGCGGGCGCGTGTGGCAGCGCGTGCGCGGGCGCGGCGCCGCTCAGGCGCGCTGGGCGCCCCGCCACCTGCTGCTCACGCACAACCTGCTCTACGCCTACAGGTCGGCCGAGGTGAGTGTGCGTTTGCGCGTGCACACGCAGTGCGCGCACACACAGTGTTCACGACAGTCTCCGCGTGTGTTGCAGTGCTCGCGTGCGGCGTGCATGATCCAGCTGGCGGGCTTCACGGCGAGCGCCGCGGGCGAGGTACACTCGCGCGCGCACGCGTTCAAGGTGTATCACACGGGGCGCGCCTTCTACTTCGCGGCGTCGGAGCGCGCTGCCATGCTAGCGTGGCTGGCGCTGCTGCAGCGCGCTGTGCTGCTGCCCGCCGCGCCGCAGGTACTAACCAAATACGACATGTCGAGTTACACGGTTTCAGTTGTACTAAAAGTATCTGTACTTTAATTATAAAATATGCTTATATAGTCAAAATTAACCTTTATATCAAATGCAATTTTGATTTTAAAACTAGTTCAAGATTTCTTGTGTTCTTGACTTTTTGTAATGGGATGTCCCGTTATTGATATAATAAGACCAATAGGATTTCATTTATTTAAATATTTATTTATTTTTATTAAGGAAACAAACAATATGAAGTTCACAAACATTACACATTTTTTAAAATAGTACACAGCCCAATCGAGTTTCCGGGTATATCTTAAAATGATGCTTCTTAAGCGAGTGGTGATGGTGGTGGTAGTGGTTGTCAACGAGTGGTTGTGGTTTTATTATTTTTAGGTATTATTTTTGTGCATACTAACATTACACGTATATTGACAAGAACATACATAAAAAAATATTCGGGCGAATCGGGAACCTCTCACTTTTTTTGAAGTCGGTTGAAAATGAGAACATCCTCCTTTTTGAAGTTGGTTAAAATGAAATGCAACGGATGAGGAATCTCACTTCTAACATCAATTTTAACAATGTTTTTCCTTGTAACTATTATACTATTACAGTATAATTACATTTTTACCAAAAAAAAACAAACTTTGTCAATTTTCACCGGATCCCATAATCGGAACCTAACTAAACTTTCACCATATTATCCTTGAAGTGTATCCTTTCAAATAAAATAAAATCATCAAAATCGGTTGGCGCGACATTGAGTTATTCGTCTATTTGTCGCGCATGTACCTAATGCAAATTTAAGACTTATGTGATTTTCTCATAGATACCATTGTCAGACATGGACAAAAAAATATGGGACCACACGGGAAGCACTACCTTTCAAATAAAAAAAATATCAAAATCGGTTCACCAAGTCAAAAGTTATGAGGTAACAAACATAAAAAGATAAATAATAATAATAAAAAATACAGTCGAATTGATAACCTCCTTTTCTTACAGAAGTCGGTTAAAACGGAATAGCTTAAAAGGAACGGCGGGGAATTCATATGAGTAATTAAATGTTGAATATTAAAAGATGGTCAGTCATTAATCTTCTATCGACGAGTTATAAAACAATCGTTAGGGCTCGTTTAGGAAAGGAATTTATTTTAAATAGTTTCTAAAAAGTTAATATATGTTTTATAACGTGGGTTCCAAATAGTAGAACCAAAATAAGAATAGCTATAACAAAAGAATTGTACAAATGTATTACAGTGCTTGTTTCTTTAAAATCTCTGGAAATTCAAAAGATAAAGCTAAGCATACGATATACTCTAGCTATTGTTCCGTTGATATGTAAATTGAAAGAAAATTTATAATATAATACAAATATTATAGTAACATTGTAACGTTGTTGTGATGTTATATTAATATGTATCCATGTTACGTTCTAGACGGAGTTATCAAAACAATTCTCCGAAACGGACTATTCGGAAACTGAATCAGATGCAGAGTCCTCAGAGAGAAGAAATGAAAGAGACAGAGAACGAGAGAGTCAGAAGGAAAAGGAAAAATCAAAGTTTGGTTCCTTAAAGAAGTTAACACATCGCGCCGGCAGGAGCGAGTCGCAGGAAAACGTCAATCAATCAGCTTCTACGAGCCTAGATAGGAAATATTTGAGAATATTTTCTAGGACGAAGGCTAAGGAAGATAAGAGTGGGAAGGTAAATATGCAAAATGTTGAAAACTATACAGTAAAATATAATAAAAACTGTAAATTGTGAACTCTTTAAACGCTGGCCCTGATTGGTCGCCTTTAAAGCAAAATCGAATAATACGCGTTGTGAATCTAAAAAGTGTGTTAGAAATCACCCCTAAGTAAGCAAGCGAAGCTGCGCGCGTCCGCTAGTGTGGTATAAAGTATTTTGTATTGACGATATTTTTTTAATATATTCGAAAATAAAAAATAAACAATTAAGAATTAAGATTATATACTGTGACTTTGATATTTTTGTACTAACACTTCCGCAGATATACGGATATTTAAGTGCAGGTTCGGTTAGGTTAGTTTAGTTATTTTTAAATTTAAAAGTTTCTAACGATATGCATTTACGCAGACACGCCATGTAGCCGATCCTATCCGAGCCGATTTCTAACCTAACCCAACCCAACTTGCACTTAGATATCGCCTAATCTGTAGCTGCGGTGACGGTACATAAAAGATATTTTGTACTAATTACATATATTACTGTAGTAGTTTTTTAATTCTATGGTGAATTTTTGCGTTTGACAGTGTCGGTTCACAATTTTCGAATTGTTTTTAAATTGACGAGTAAGATTATAAACTAACCGTGTTCATAATGCTACGGTGACATACATATACAGGGTGGAATTGAAGGCACCACTTTAAATGAAACCACAGTTTTAACTACTCTATAAAAGCCTAATATAATTGAGAAAAAAAAAAATTCCCAAAAATGAAAAAGTTATTTTGCAAACAAAATTAATAGTAAAATTATCGTTTTAAAATAAAACGCCATTTGTAAAGTATAATATAAACACGCACACACTTACACACACTTACCTGTCGGCGCGGCAACGTCGCACACGCTTCATTCAAGAAATCGAGTCGCAGCAACTAGCGTAGGTATGTACTATGTAGGCAACGGCGGCGAGCCGATGTTAAATTAACGCAACACTTAGGAATACACTTTACACACACTTTTATTGAATTATTTCTATTAGGTTTTTAATTTTACTTTTGTTGCACTACAAGCACGTTTTTTATTTTCCCTTTTTAAGCTAACACTCATTTTTAAAATGTTTACAAAATTATTACAATAATAGCATTTTTTCTCACTTTTTTTTAACAAATATTACATTTTCTGTCCGCATTACATTGAGCTCGACAATGACCCATATTATTACACTTGAAACATTTAATATTTCTTTTAATTGTAGCATTTCTTTTTACAATAAATGCAGATGATGATGATGACACAATTCCCCCCCGTTGTAGTATTATGGTTTGGAACTTCCAAGCATTCCAATTTTTTACTCCTTCCAGTTTTATTACTGTGCTGTTTCCCTTCCATCGTGATTGTTTTTTTGCTTGTTTTGCTTTTTATTCCTTCCCGGCAACTTAACCTCCAAATTTCAATACCAACGCCGAAGCGTCGCGTCAAGTAACGCTGTTTTAATCTCGCCAGTATTTCTAATTTTCTACGATTGATGCAATCTTCTTTATTATTGTTACGACGTGGTCTGGGCCCATAACCCGTTGTATTTATATGGTTTAGTAAATATTCAGCATTCAGCTATAGTCCGACCTAACTACTATTGCGCAGAATGCACGCGCCGCATCAATTCTATGGGAATCCCCGGTAATCGATGCGGCGTGAGCACCCCGCTCACCCCGTCTTTGTGCAGATAACAAAATTTATTTTTAATATTGATTGATTGTTTAATATAACACTATAATTCACAATAAATGTAGATTATACTTTTTACGCATGATTTGATATTAAAATAATTAATAAAATTATCAATACTATTTACAAATAATAACTAAATATTAATTTATTTCGTATTGAGTTTTCGTAGGTTCTCGTGTAACATTATAAAACTCGTTTACTATTTAATTTTTATACGATTTTCTATCAAAATAATTATACAAATATAAATAATAATGAAAATCTTAATAAAAAATTTAATAGTACATTCGATAAGTATTTTAGTTAATGGCAACTATTACAATGTTTTTAATTATCTGTGTAAGAACAGAACTTAGCCGCGGAACGGCTAAGTTCTGTTGTATTTACATTATTTTGTTCGACTTTATACGTTGAATAATTATTAAGTGTTTTAAATTATTTGGATGTTGTTTAATATTAATTTTATCATTAATCGGATTTCTAAAATCGTGATGAATGTTTCGTGATCGTGATAATGTGATTACTGAGTATTTTTCGTGAAAAAGAACGCGAGATATCGTTCTTTCTCGTTCGGTTATGTTTTGACGAATGAAAAGTAGAAGTTTGGCAACGCTTAGTAGTATTTTTGTAGTAGTATGTGTATGTGTGCGTCACACGAAATACAGGTATGGAGAAAAATCGTGAAATGAAAAAAAAATCCTACGTCCAAACTGCTGAGGCATCTTGATTAATTTCTTTAGCTTCGGGATTGAAATATTTTACCCTATATGCAGTTTCAATAAAAGAAGCGCTGCCTCTTCCACCCTGTATAAGCCTAAGGCCTATAATTGGAATCATTTATAGATGTTATAAAATCCAAATAATTAATATGATTTTTTTGTGTGTTTGTCAAATGTGGGTTTGTGCATTCTAATCTCATAAATGTCTTAACCAATTTAAAGTTTTCACTAATGACAAACGTCTCTTAACATTTACATTTACTCCTTTACATAAATCCCTTTATAAAAAAATATATATGTCAATATAAATTATCGATGCGATATGCATGCGATCATGCGACTATATTGCTACAAAGTGTTTTATTCAATTCTTATTTTATTTTAAAACAATATCCAATAGCAAAATAATAATGTTATTAGATCACAAAAATTATTCAGATGGGAAAATAAATAATTATGTAGTACAAGCTTGCAAAGCCGTGATTCATTCCCTCGAATAAATGTCGATCCTATGACCGTTGCGTTAACAATCAAATAATTCCTAAATAATTTTAAATATCAGGTAACAAGATTTCATAGTTAATCATCGCTACTATACATATACAGTGCGAGTACAGTTACGACTTAGCAAAAAAATAATGCTATTTATTAAATAAAAATTTGAGCGTTAAAATGTTAATGTTAAATAACCTTAGTGTCCAACCAAATAGCACATTAAAATGTAAAAACTCTATATGTTACTGTTCCTTCCACAGTCAAAACAAATAAACGTGCCAATACCCACCGAGCACTACCGCAGCTACCGGCGGGCTCCTCCCGCACCCCCCGCCGCCACGCCCGCGCCCTCCAAGTTGCCCAAGCCTATCAACTACATACACGCGTCGAATCCCAACTTGTTGGACTTTGAGAAAAGCGTTTTCGTTACTAAGCCTGCTATTACGGTGAGTTACAGCACGGTCGACGGGTCGCGGCCGATCTCAAGTTAGGCTTTCAAACGTACACGTAACTTCAAAACAGCCACGGCTCCTCGACCGTACTGGTTAACATTTTTTCTTTTCTTATTTTTATTTATTCAATTTGTGAATTGTATTTTACTTAAATGTGATTTAAGATTTAGGTAAATAATAAAGAAGAGTATCGATAGTCCTATGTTGTGCGTGATATGGGTGTTCGAGTTTTCAGATAATCGATCATAGAAATCGTATCAATTCACCTATAAATATTTACTGAAAGTAATGAAAGCTTATTTTTTTATTTATATCCTTCATTGGATAATAAATTGCGGATTTGCCTTCTTCTAACCGTTTAGGTTCCATTGAAAAGACGTTACGTTTAAGCATTTTTAATATTCTGTACCTAAAGGGTGAAACTACAGCCTATTACTAAGACTCCCCTGTCTGTCCGTCTCTCACCATGCTGTCTCATGAACCGTGAGTTAGACAGTTGAAATTTTCGCTTATTATGTATTTCTGTTGCCACTATAACAACAATATTAAAAAAACAGAATTAAATAAAAATATAAATAAGCCAGTTGTCGTACAAACCAGATTTTTTGCTCGTTTTTGCTTGATATTGATTTTATTACGATTTTACTATTACATAATAATTTACTGTTTAGTGATGTACTAATAATATTTTTTTTGTTTTACCTTGTATCATACACGGGTAGGCAAAGGGAACCTAGTTTCATGTTGAGTGGTGAAACGTAAGTTAAGTCCGATCCACGCACCGCCCAATTTTTAAAACACTGCAGCTTGAGTGCAAAACACTATGCTTTGTTTACCCGAGCGAGGAAGTGAAAACAATGTGTTTTCTAGAGGGACAAGTGCACAAATAGAAACAAATGTACAATTATCGTGAGAAAAGATAAGAACTCACGGCACGTATAGATTAAATAGTTTGGATAAGTAGTCGTTCAGTTGATCGACGGCCGGATAATCAATACTGTACTGTATTTCAAGTTATATTTGTAAAATAATTTAAGTTAAGTAACACTTATTACGTTTAATTAATAATATAAATAAAGAAATAAATATAATTTTGATGTTTTTATTGTGTTAACTTTTTTTATAGAAAAGTACAGTCAATTTTGAGGTAGCATGTCTAAAATTAAAATTGATTACAACCTCTATCAATGATTTTAGGTGCCCAAACCGAAAACCCACAAAACGGATAATATAATCGGTTTCGTGACACTCGAGGAGTTCATGTTAAAAAAGCAGGAAGAGGAACGTCAGCAAGTATACACTGACCGCGTCTTAATGGGGGTCGAAAGGAAAGGGGGCGGGGTGTCAAAAGGACACAATATAAACAAAAAAGCGGGCGGGGCGTCGTCGAACCACGCCCACAGTGCAACCGATAACGGGAAACGGGGCGGTAGCTTGTCGGGCTCCGCTCACAACAGAGAGGACGGCGACCTGCAGCGCCGCCTCGAGCTCATCGTGCCCGACGTCATCTACGGCGTGTCCAGCGCCGACCTACCCCTGCCCGTGCTGGAGCTGCAGGCGCGCCACCTGCCGCCCCCGCCCGCACCCTCGCCCGTGCCGGCCCCTCCCGCCGCTGGCAAGCCGCTCTCCGTCGCCGGAAAGGACGGGTGAATGTCTTAAAATATTTGCAATCATGAAGATTTATAAGCAAATACGTTTTTTTAGATAACATATAAAAGTTTTAACTCCGCAGGATTTGAACTCGCACCTCTTCACCTAAGGCCTTGATCTAAGTATATTTCTTTCCTTTATGGGGAAATTTGGCTTATTTGAGCTTTTATATAAGAGAAACGTAGAAAGCTTATATTTTTTTTAAACTTTTAAAAATACTTTAAATTAATAAAAAAATGGATGTGACACATGATACACAATTTAAAAAGATATTTTTGTGTACAGTGACGTAGCCCTTGGACAATACTCTAATAGTTTCTAATAAATAACAAATCTCGAAAATCATATACTTTTTATTGGGATGGCGAGTGCAAAACGGAGTGTTTTACACTAAGTTCCCTCTACTTATCCTGTTACATTTAGGATATAGCGTGATAATTGAAAATATTTAAAACGTATAAAAATAAGAACGTAGCGGGATTTGAACTCGTGCCTCTTGGAATCCGTCCTAAGGATATAAGTTGTAACAAGCGTATAAGAATTTTAGCTTGATAAAACATTTGGCTTTATGGCCAGAGCGCTTCGACAGCTTACAAGAGGCGCGGGTTCAAATCCCGCTACGTCAAATTTTTATACGTTTTCTAAATAAGTTAAAGTAACGTAACGTTTTACTACAAAAACTACTAATTAATAAATTTAATTTATCTTTAGATACGAAAAGATAGTCTATCCAGAGGAAAGAGAAAGCAAAGAGAGTAAAGAGGACCGCGGAGAGGCGCGACGAGCGTCGCTGCGGCGGGCGGATCGAGTTAGTATACCATTTAATAAAACGTAAAAACACAACTTCACGCTGTCGCCTGTCTCCCGCGTAGAACGGAAGAGGGAAAAAGTGCTAAGACTCTTTGATCTTCATTTTCCTCTTAAATATAGCAGGGGGTCAATATCTGACTGTTAAGTGATTATTGTGAGTTCGATCTTCATGCGGGGAAATAATATTATTTAAATTATTTTTATCACTTCATTCCATTCCATTTAATACAAATATAACAATGTACAAAAATATGTCCATAAAATATAATAAACAATATTAATTTATAAAAGTATTTTATTATTAGTTAATTCAATATGATGATCGTTTCAGGTGCACTCTGGTTCTCCACACATGGCCTCGACACCGGTGGTACATGATAGGTATGTATTTAATTTTTTTTGTATACCACTTTTATTTACTATCTATAAACTATGTTATATTTTTGAGAAACATTTTAAAGCCACCCTTGCAAAAGTAACATCAATTTTTTAACCGACTTCTGTAAGAAAAGGAGGTTATCAGTTCGACTGTATTTTTTTTCTAGCTAATGCTACAACCTGTCTGTGCCTGTTTGTTTTACTTGACACCGACTTCAAAATTATAAAATCTATGTAAAAATATTTTTCACTTTTTAGTTACTTGTTAGAAGTCGGTTTTTCTTTTTTTTAATAATTAATTTATTATTATTAGCAACAAAAACAGCAATATTATATATTTCAATACGACAACACGAAATTATAATTTAAATTTTGTCCATCCTAATGTTTTAGGTTCATCATTAAAAGCCATATAATGACTCATGTTTATAAAAATGTTTAACTCAAATTCTTTTAAATTTCTAACATATAAAACTCCCATTATTGAAATATGAACTCTTGTAAATTAGAATCTGAATGTGTGTCCAGTTGGAGCTCGAGCCCGGGGGGTGCTGGCGCGGCGGGCGCGGGGAGCGGGGGCGTGTCGCTGTTGCGGCAGATGTTTGGAGTGACACGACGTGACTTGCAACGACAGGTATTCTAGTAAAATTTCATTAAAAAATTTATACAAATTGATATTAATTTTTTTCTTTTTTTAACATGTCGGACAGAGCTTGACACTAAATTTTATTGACCGAATCAAAGAAGTAAATATAATGATTTCCCTCAGTAGAAAACTAATGTTTGTTTTGTGCTGCGGCGCCAGGACTGGCCTCACCTTAACACGTTTAATTTATTATGTAGAATATATTTAATCTACATCTATTTTTCCTATATCACTCAAAAATATAATTATTCATTTCCTGCTTACAAAATGCTCTGGTAACAAAACAAAGCGCGGCGTAATGTTCCGTCACTCAACAAACACTACTGTAACATGCCCGAGGTATAATGTCTTGTGTCTCACTGTGCTACCTCTAACTCGCCTGGTAAATGCGGGATACAGCATAAAGATGAAAAATTTACAAAAAAAAGTCATAATATATTTGCTTATTAATTTACAGGAAAGTCAACGCGGCGAGCAATACCCGCACTTACAATGTCCCCCGACCTTTCAACCAGAAACATATTCGCTGCGACCTCGAAGAGACTAGCTGTCTCACTCGCTCATCTATCTATACATATGTTAGAGCGAGACAGATATATAATTATTGACTTACATAAAAGAAACGTTTTAGCAAGGTCACCTGTATCAATCTGGAACGTATTTACAATGACTGCGATGAGGTGAGCTGTCTCATTCACACACTATACTCAGCCTTGCTTAAGAGCGAGACAAATATGTAAATATCATTATTGTCTCTAAAACCGGTTCTGGCAATAAATTCCCTTATCTGTGTGTAAGAGCTAGAAAGATATACAATTATTAGTTTTGTAAAACCCACATATAAGTCTATCTCGCTCTATGCAAGAACCTGTTGTAGCAACATACGTCACCTATTTGAGTGTTAGAGACAGACAGATTTATCTTTAGAGAAGAATTCGTTTCTTAATTATTTTATACCTATAAGAATGATAGTTACTCGCCACGGAAAATATTCAGAAGGGTTTTAAGAATTTTGGCGTTTCTAAATAAATTTTTATATCATAAGTATATATGTATTTATTCCTATATAACAAAGTCACACTATATAATGTTACCTACTTTATTGACTGCTAAATCACAATATGACATCTTTTTAAATACATACACATTTTAAAGGATTTTTTCGAAAAAAAAAATAAACAGTTTTATGAGCATTTTTTACTTGTACTATGTGACTGTAAGTCTGATAAGTGGTTGTAAGTCGCAAACTACGATTAAACTTTTTTAAAAAATGTGCCAAATTTTGAAAAATCTTTATGTAAATACTATAATAAAAAAAAATTATAATATTGCTGCTTAATTATAATGTCATATATATAATAACGGAAAATATATTTGTGTATGTTGGAAAAATTAAACAATAGTGTTTAATGACGGCATAGTTTATTATAAACAAAATAAATAAATAATTGATTTTGCATATCATAATTTTTTTGATATTTTATAATAAAATCGATCTGCTCGTTGAATGTTGAATAATTAACAATATATATTTAGTATTAAATTGTGTGACAAATGCTCAATTTTTGACATAAAAACTGTAATATTAATAATAATTCACTGTCGCTTTAAATCGTTGTTCGAAAAATACACATTTAATAATATATAATTTAATAACATTTGTATATTATGAATGCACAAAGTATAAAAATAAATAAATTTTATATATATTGGGGACCGTCCAGTAGTGAAAATTAAATATAGTAAGTAAAGATAGTAATTACGTTTCTCCTTTAACTCAGTCATATATTTATATAGAGTACAGTAGTAAAACGTTGTGTAGTATACTCATGTATATATTATAGAGACTAGAGCCAAATGTATTCTATCAATGTGTTTTTAGCTTAACGCTGTATCCGGCACATAGCAGGATATGTAGAGTGAACCTGGAAACTTAGTGTTAAGACACTCCGTTTCTCATTATGCCACTTCCGTTCCTCACTTTCCGCCGAATTATTAAGGCATTGCACCTTCAGCGGCGGAACTCAACGCCAAACAGATGCTTATGCGACTGCGTCATGGACTCTAATCAATTATTAAATAACTTGGTTTTACAAGCAGTAATAGTATTAAGTCCTCTTTAGCGACGGCCTAATTGTTGGCACAAACACCCTACAACAGTGTATATATAAATAATAAACACGTACGTGTGTGTGGAACGAAATGTTTTAAAACTAGGTTCCCTCTGCTTAGCCTGTGGTATGCGAGTTACAGCGTGAAGCTATTTATTTTTTTAATATACTTTTTCATAACACATATTGCATTAAGGTGGTAATTAATACACGGGTGGCCCCTATTTAATTTTGTAAAATATTACTTTTTATTTTATCTTTAGAATTACAATTATATAGTGGCAACATTTTAAATGTATATGTGTGGATGTTTGTAAGTAATGTTTACTGGAATATGGTGCAAAAATGTTCGTCCAGCACAGATAACCTGTATTAACCTACCTATATTGTAGGAATGTAAACAATTATAAATATAAATAGTTAAATATTTAAAAATATTGAGCAAATGATGAAAATGAATTCCATGTAAATCAAATTTTAATACATTATTAAAAATATATATTCTGTTACTGCTTTAACATTTAAATTAGATAGCAATATTATTAAAAAAGATTTTTTTATTGTGTACAAGATAATAAATGTTAAATAATATTTCTAGACGTTGTTGATAGCTGTACTTCTTTATATCTATGTATATACATTAAAAATATGTATTATATATTTAGATATGGTAACACTGAAATTGTAGTTATAAAAGTTAATAAAGCGACACTGTGAGTTATATATAACGTATACATTATATATATCTACGTATGTACTACAAAAATACCTTTGAACACTTGTATTTTCTATATATCGGCTCGATCCTTTCTCGGGGGGAATTAATATGTATTTATTGGCTCACTCTGCTCACACGGAGTGCGGCGCTGAGTCCTGCCACTCAACACGCTATCTCGTACATCGGGCTGTGCATGAGGTACGGGGTGTCTTAACACTAGGTTCCCTCTGCCAACCCTGCTGCATACGAAAAAAAGAGGAGCTTCTTTTTTAATATAAATAAGTTATTAAATTAAAGTATACGAGGGTATTTCGAAAAATTTAAGAGTGTTGGCTTATTTGGGTGCTTACAATTATTATGTAGGTAGATGTATCGAAATATACACTTTAGAACATTTCTATGGGAAAAAGAGAGCTGAGATATATAGATTTTTGTCTCTGTGTGTTCATAAATATATAAAATACATGTACATAAATACATACGACGATATAGGACTGCGTCGATAGTGGATACAAATATCATATTGACAAATGACATTTATTTAAAAAATAAGAATTGAATGAATACTTAACTATTCTGTAAAGTAATGAAATATAATTAGTTACTTTATAAAATAATAATTGAATTTATATTAAAAGAGGAGAAGGTTAAAATGGGTCACTTGCTCAAATTTTTCAGCTTGCAAAAAATTTTGATGATCTTTTTATATGTAAATCGATGTTTTACTCGATATTTCGATTTCAATGACCTTTTCTTCACGGATTTATGTGATTACGCTATATTACCTGTTACATTATAATCAATGTATATTTTAGTATTTATATAAATATAACATCAATTTTAACAATTATTTTGTACTATAATACTATAGTATTTTAATTGTGAGTAATATTTTAAATCCTATTTAGTTTAAGTATTTTTAATTTTTTTTGTACGTGTAGGTGTTAGAAAGCTTTGGAGGCATATATTGTAAGACTCGATGCACACTAGAGACATCTTAATTTTTTGATATTAAAATATTAGTAACTAAAAATTAAAAAATATATTTTTTCGGGAAAATTGCTAAGTGCGTGTACTCACTTCTGTATATATATATAAACGGGATGTGAGTTGATATCTGTCTCAGGGGAATGCTTAATGTGATTATATAACGCGGCGGTGGATCCTCCGTATAGCAAGTATCATCTTATCCTCGTTTAGTAAAACGGGAACCTACATGCATATTTATATATATAAAAAAAAAATCAAATATGAATCAAAACATTAATTTAACCATTTAACTATATGTGTGGTGCTACTTCAGATACTCACGTAAAGTCTAAAGTCAAAGCCAAATACTTCTTATTCAAAATAAGAAGTTACATGCTTCATTTTTTGAACGTCAAACAATTTAACGTCAGTTCATTAAAGTGAATGCCTCAGACCTGAGAAGAACTGGCGCAAGAAACTCGGCGGGACTTTTTTTTAAATCAATTATCAGGCCGTCGTGGTGCAGCGGAACAAGGGGGTGACTGTAACGCGACGCTTTGGGTTCGATCCCCACTCGAGGAAGTGAAATATTTATTTACGTTTATATTTCCATTTCTTCGCTCTGGTATCGAGGTAAAGCACGGCGGTCAGTTCTGCCAGTCAACACGTAATGCCTCCAGAATTCGGCAGAAAGTAAGGAACGAAGTGTCTTAACACCAGGTTCCCCCTGCTTACCCTGCTGTGTGCGGGATGCAGCGTGAAGCTGATTTGATTTGATTATTTTTATATAACGTAGAATTAACAGGATCTACGGCTTTACCATTCAAGAGTACATCGGCTTTAACAGTTTCTGTGTTAGATGTTCTAAAAGTTATAGGTACATTTATTTTTTTTACTATTCAATAGAAAGTTATTTATACTTTTTAGTATTTCATGGTTCTTACCAAGTAAATATGATTAAATCATTTGTAAATATTAAAAAAGAAAAGGACTAAGAACAAACCCTTGTGGGATCCCCTCACTGACTAATGACCCAGGAGATATCTTGCCATCGACAGTAACCCTTTGAACCCTGTTAGCTAAATAAGAGGTCAGAAAATTGAGTGGGCACAGAGCACCCTGCGATCCCTTATTTAATAAATTACTAGTGTGAATCGAGTCAAAATTCAATATAATTTGTATAAAAAATATTGTCTTAACTGTTTTCATTGTCATTGCTCAAATTCAGTTGGGTTCCACTGCTCCACCCGTAATGTAGAGAACCTATGCCTGAGAAAGCGAAGGAAGTAGATTTTCTTTTTATTTAATGATTATCACTAAAAACTTACTATTTTAATTAAATAATACGATTTTTAATAATAAATAATTCATATAAACGATGACTGCTTACGTTACTTAAAAAAGTTTTCGATATATTGTGGAACCCAACACTGCTGATGTTTTAACAAATAGATGAAATGAAACTAATCTAAATTTATCGAAAAAAAACGATAGTTTCAGTCCAAAACTGTAGTTTCATTGACAATAGTTTTTTTTATTATAAGCAACATTTTATAATAAATGTTTGAGGTCAGTCGTGACGCAGGAACGCAAGCGTGTGACTGGTTCCATTCCCGCTCGTGGATATGAAATATTTAATATTTTAAAAATCAGCTTCACGTAAAGGCACTCCGTTTCCCACTTTCTGCTGAAGTCTGGAGGCATTGCGTGTTGAGTGACAGAAATCAACGCCGCGCTTTGCCTCGACATCAGAGCGAAGAAATGGAAATATAAACGTAAATAAATATTTCACTTTCTCGAGTGGAGATCGAACCCACAACCGTCACGTTACAGTCACATCCTTGAGCCGCTGCGCCATGACGACGGCCTGTTTGAATGAAAAATATTTTGATTATTAATGAATATTTGTTTTTATACAAATTGTAATGAAATATGGACGACAAGGATTGGTCGGTGATACTCAGCTTTATGTAGCTAGAAATGTATTATTATTAAATTAAGTGTATTTTTTACAAACGAAAATTATATTGGAAAATATCTATTCTATACTATAATTTTAATTAAAATATTTTTTTAAATTTTATTTACCATTTTTTTGTGTATCTTCTATACTTAAATAGATTTAACCATTCATTTTGTATAAGCTGTGCTCATTTACGATTATATTATGATGATCGTCGCCAAGATGGATATCCTAATAAACAAGGGTGGAGTAGTGTCTGATATAGAGATGCGGACGACGAACTACGTAAAGCTTTATTCGTGTACTAAACTGATATTTAACGTTGGGATATATCAAACTGTTCAATTATTTACTTAATACAAGGATTTCGTATAAATGTGTGTTTTTATTTACATGGCACTAGAAGTCGCTCGAAACTTCGTTTGCTTGAACTATGAAGAAATGTTAGGTATTTCGAGAAATACTCTTTTTGTACTCCCTAGCTCCCTAGGGAACCTCCATGCACTACTGACACAACCATCGTGTTCACCGCCGGGCGCCATCCATGCACTATAAATCTTAATAAATACAACTTAAAGCATAGTGTAGACATGTAGTGGCGTAATAAGTTTAATCGAGAGTAGTAAGTGGTCAGTTTAGGCGAGTAATGTTACTAATATTTGATTTGTCTAACAAGATTACAATTCAGGAATCAAAAACGAACATGGCTTCGATTAATTAAAGTCACCGAGGTGACATTAAAAGGCACGGAGACGCTAATTAAATACAAAGTATAATTAAGTTTTCTTACAAAATGCGTGTGTTCGGGGAGAGGGGAGGGCGGTGCATTTCAGCGTAATTAGTTTCATTAATAAGCGGAAGAGCGGGATGTAATTACGTCTCGAGCGCCTTTGATACGATCTTGCTATTCTTTCTTATATGCATATTTACTTTAAAATGTCGCATTTTTTCATGTTTTCTTGTCTTTCTGCATAATATACTGTAAATGAGACATACATTTTTTGTAGACTTCCGCAGTTGCCTAGTTTTACAGAGCATATGAAATCTAAAAGATTTTTAAATATTTTTTACATTTAAAAATGTATATTTCTGTTAAAGGACCAGATTTTTGCACCTCGTTAATATCAGCGCAGCTTTACGATATATTCTGCATATTTCCTTGGCAGAGATAACCTACTATTGAGAACCTCCATTCTCCGACCTCTGCCTTCACTGCACTTCGGAACATTGCATGTAAAGTGAAACTCAACGATCTACTTTGTTTATCAGAGCAGTAAAATAGAATAAAATAAAAAATAATTTAGATGAATACGATCATTCTCGTATACGTAGGTGAAGTATGAGTCGTACACGGAAGTGTCTCTAGGAATCGTATTTATTTCCATTCTGCACTGAAAATGGCTGATTTTAAAAGAATTTTTACTCTTTTTAGACAACAAATTTTATATTAACAAATTTTAGATTTTTCTGTGTTTACAGAAACGAAGCTAGACCCAATAATGATATAGTGAATGTACCTATATGTTTCAAATAGGGCTTTTTTGTAATTATTGAGGATGATAATTTTATAGAAAAAAAATGTTAATACTGAAAATATCACTCAGGTCATATTGTTAGTGGTGGTTGATAGCTTAGCTTAGCTTCATGCTGTTCTCCTAGTGGCAGTCTCTGCATTGTGCAAAGTGTCCATATCAGGACAACATTTAGCTACTTAACCACCACCACATACCACATATGACATCTGAACCCATGACCGCACTATAATCGTCCCACTGACTGAACATCAACATCAAGTTACATAAACTTAGTATCGGGTAAACTAAGTTAGGTACGGCTTAGTTCAGTCGCTGGTGTAGGGAGTCCCGCCTACCGACCACTATCCAAGTTTGTTAAGACGATACCGCGCATACATACGAGTGTTTACGTTGTAGCTTGTTGTCTTCACTGCTTCACTATTATATTATAAGTTTTTGAGGTTCTTGTGCTAATAATCGTATTCAGAGATTAAGACGTCTTGGTGCAGCGGCACAGACTGCAAGCGCATAGCAGGTCGTTGAGTTCCGTCACTGAACATGCAATGGAGAATCTTAATCTTACTACCTGCCTACCGAGCTACAGATGAGCTACATCATGATGCTAAAGAAAAATGTATCCAACTTAAACTAGACGACTACACTTTGAATTTTTTATATATGATTATTGTATGATTTTTATATGATTATAAAAGTAATAGATACTTATATATTTAAATTTATTTTTTCAAATTTGCCGACTTTTTATTTAATACTCATACTTATAAATAAAATTATAAAATTTTACATCAAGGCCTCTAATTAAAGGTTTTTAATAAAAATCTAAGATATCCCTGTACGGCCGTTCACCACCCAATTAGCTAAGCTAAGCTTCGGGCCGTACACAGCGTGTGCTCAGCGCGTCACGTGCCCATGCATTATATAGCGAGGATATTAAGTATCTCCGCCAGAGACGCAGCTACTCAGCCGCCACTTACCGGTAATAGCGTAATAAGTAGAGATGCAATGTTAATAGCCGAATGCTTAACGAGCTCCCTTTTGGTTAGTTGGTAGTGAATATTTGTATTATGTACGTTATGCTTCGTAGAATAAGGTCAATCCCGGCGTAGGGACAAACAAGCGTGTGACACTAAATGGATGAGGTGGATTCCCACTCAAGGAAATGAAATATTTCATATTTTCAATTCCTCACTCCTGTAAGGAGACAGAGCGCGGCGTTGAATTCCGCCACTCAACTCGCAATACCTACAGAATTCGCTGGGAAGTGAGTAATGGAAGTATCTTAAAGGGGAAGCAGTGTCATACAATACGTACGAGTATATTATATATTAGACATCAGAAATGTTTACCTACAAAGCTTACCGACCCATCTTAATGTATCCATTACACCGTAGAGCATTGTAAGTCAACTGACAGTAGCTCTATATTGTATTAGCCTAACTAAGCTGAGGTGAACGTATCTGTTGACACAAGCCGTTCAGATTATCTAAATGAACCTACGCAGGTGTAGATCACTACGCAGCTCGTATAGCTATCTGTAACAATGTGAGATCACTTCAATGAAGCATCGAATAGAAACTTCAAAGTCGATGTATAAACATTCCGTTCTTCATTTTCCGGCTAATTTGTGAGACATGGGGTGTTGAGTAATGGAACTTATTGCTGCGCTTTGCCTTCTCACCGGGGGGAGGAATTGAAAGAATCCATTCCCTCGAGACGAAATTGAACTCCGAACTTTCACATTACAGCCAGGCGCTGTGCCATACCTACATAAAATTTGTTGTCCTAAGCGCCACTCAGCTCGCAATGTCTCGAAACGGCGGTCCCTGAGAAACACTGTGTGTCCTAATACTGAGTTCCTTTCTCTGTGCTACATGCAGAATTCTACGTGAAGCCAAAGATAATCAAAAATATCACACACATTACAGACGCGAGCACTCCAGAAGATTGCCCTCACATCTCATTTTTGAGACATGATAAAGAACATATCATCCTCGGATAAATCCCGCTGATGGGCATATTACGATGCTCCGTGTTCTTAGTTTGTTTCAACGATTATTGTATATAAATTGGGGATTGCATATAGGTACATATATTTATTTTATTTTTGATATAGATATCTTGGCTTTTGATGTAGTTCGACGCTGTATCATGGCTATGGCAGTGTAGGCAGATGGTACCTGGTGCTAAGACATCAGATACTCCGTTCCCCACTTTTCGGACCTCTCGACACATTGCGTAGTTGAGTGACGCAATACAACGGTGCATTTTGGCATAATCCTTTTTCTCATGATGTAAGCAGAATAATATTTGTCTCTCGTAAACCAGGAAAACAATAGTTTTTTTCGCTTCAAGCTTTATCACCCATAGAAGGGAAGGCAGAGAAACCTAGTGTCAAGACTAAAGACACCCCGTTTTCCACTTTCAATTTGCGACCTGAATACCTATTTAGGAATGTATGTTCGTTGAAAGGGATTAAGAGTCCACAATTATTATGTCATTATAATTTTTCCTTAGATTTCTAGAAATTTCTAGGGGAAAGAAAATGGACGATTACCATTTACGTCTAAGTCGACACAAACACACATACAAACATAGTCCTAAGTTCAATTTCATTCGTCTAACATTTTCATGCATTGTAGAAAATCTGTCAAGTCCGCTTTAGGCTTGAACGATCCCGAGTCGTTTCAGATTAGCGTCCAGTTCGGAGATATAACAGTGAAGTGAAGCTTGCACTCGTATTTCTTTGTAGACTTAACCAAGTAACCGCATCAGTAAAATTAAATCATTTAGCGGGATGAGTAACATTGTTATTGTCTAATATATGATCCATTTGGCACTATTGCAATAAGGAGACGGGCTAGAGTTTTATATTTAAATAAAATTATTAAAAAGCTTCTACGTATTTGATTTTCTATCATTTCGGCAGACGTCGCGTCATGTTAAAACGGAGAAACGATTATATTTATTATATGTATTTATTTAATTTCCCTATTCTAATAGACATATAGATAGAGGCCGTCATGGCACAAGGCTCTGACTGTAATGTGACGGTTGTGGGTTCGATCCCCACTCGAGGGAATGATTTATTATTTCTTAATAATTTCATTTTCTTCACTCTGGCACAAAGTCAAAAGCCCGGCGTTGAGTTCCCCGCCACTCAACATGTAATGCCTCGAAAAATTCTGCGGAAAGTGGGGACCGGAGTTTCTTCTATGTTCCCTCTGCCTACCCTGCTGTCCGGGATACAAGGTGAAGCTGATTTATTTATTTTTTATTTTATTCTGATAAACAAAGTGCGGCGTTGAGTTCCATCACGCAATGCGTAATGTCTCAAAAAATTATCGGGAAATTGGAAAAGTTTCTTAATAGTAGGTTCCGTTTTCCAGGAAAAGCGTGAAACGGAACCCACCAGAGACAGAGTCCCACCAGAAGACGTTATAGAGGTAACTATATACTTAGGAGACTTCTGTGCTACAAATGTCAACTGTCAAATATAGTAC
>JAEBDU010013194.1:147578-233485 GCA_016802625.1 Heliconius numata
TAGTGTTGTATAGTTTTCTTTTGATATTTCACTTCTGAAACCTAATTATATATATTTAGTCATTTTTAAACACTCTACAGGTGAACAAAGTCACAAGCTCGCGTTGGTATGTGATATGTCGTAAATATTTATAGCGCTATAAAATGGTCTCCATAGCCGTTGTCGCGGCTTCGACGCTCAGGATTTATGGGAAGACGGGGAATGGTTGGCAATATGTAAATACATATACAATTCTATAATATACAACTTTTTGTCTGTGACTTTCTTTGCGTAAAATTTAAAATATAATTATACAGTTCATTGTATTCACATAAATATAAATAAAACTATTCATGAAATTGATATATTATTATTTTTTATTTCATTTAACAAGAAAAACTATACAATTAAAATCGTAAAAATAGAAGAACAAGAAAGATCAAACATACAATTAATGTTATTATAATTTTTTTTTTTTTTCTCTCTTTTTAATTTTTTTCTACTTTGACATTTTCTCCCGTACATAGCAGGGCGGGCACATGGAACCTGGGAGCCTTAACGTTTAACATTGCCTCTTTTCCAGAGAGACAAAATAAAAATATTGAACATTTCACTTTCTCAAGTAACAAACAACCATTGCGGTAAACAACCCACGAACATACTCAATGCTCTCGTGGAGTATCGCCGGCGACGGACTACCTTTATATACGAGTATATGTAGCGGGTCGGTGTCATGGCAGAAAACACGCGAGCCAGCGACAAAGACCAAGCTAAATAGATACATAGAGCGCATCCGCGCAGAGCTTGAGTCTGTGGCTGCGGAGCGTTGGGAGAAGCGCATTGAAGAGGCAAGCGAGGATCAACCCTCGCTCAATAAGCTGTGCCGTCTCGTCACGAAGAAAGCCCCGCCGGTGAGACCCCTATTGCACCCGGACGGCACATTGTGCTTCGACTCGCAGGGTAGAGCGGAAATTCTGGCCGCACACCTGGAAAACCAATTTTTACCCAACCCTAGCCAACGTGAAGAAGCCCACAACAACCTGGAAGCAGCAGTGCAGCAAACAATCCGAAGCCCGCCCGATCCAGACCAGCCACCTCCATTCTTTTCTCCGTCGAAAGTGAAAAAGGCTATTCTCTCACTCAAGCCTAAGAAAGCACCGGGGAGAGATACTGTGACCAACGCGGCTCTACGTCACTTACCCAACAGAGCAATCGCAGCACTCACCAGACTGCTCAATGCCATCCTCCGCCTGGGATACTTCCCCCAGGCGTGGAAGGAGGGCCTAGTGGTAATGCTGCCCAAGCCTGGGAAAAATCCTCGCCTTCCGGAGAGCTACCGACCCATCACCCTCTTGAGTGCAACATCCAAACTCTTCGAGAAGTTGCTGCTCCCATTACTCCAAGCGCACCTACAACCGCGCCCCGAGCAATTCGGTTTTCGGAGCGAGCACTCCACGACCCTTCAAGTCGCCCGAGTGCTCCATTATGCCTCAGCCGCGGCCAACAGAAAGGAAGTTGCAGCAGTGGCCTTCCTAGACGTCGCGAAGGCCTTCGACCGCGTATGGCACTCAGGATTGCTGTACAAGGTCCTTCAAGCTGGCGTCCCCCACCACCTCGTACGAATCCTGGCCGAATTTCTCCACGGTAGAAGCTTCTGCGTGAGGGTCGATGATGCCATCTCCAGTAGACATCCAAGCCTCGCCGGGGTCCCCCAGGGCAGCATACTGTCTCCAACGCTGTACACGACATACACTGACGACATCCCAGTGGGTCAGGACGCAACGTTGGCCCTCTACGCGGACGACATCGCGCTCCTGACCAAGTCACTAAACGCAAGGCACGCCGCTAAGAAACTTCAGCGCTCTCTGGACCTTCTACCGGAATGGCTGGCGGAGTGGAGGCTGGCTCTTAATGTGACGAAGACTCAAGCACTCGTGTTTGGGGGTCACCGAAGAAACCCTCCTCCGCTGACAATACTTGGAACGGAGGTCCCGTGGAAGAAGAATGCAACTTACCTGGGCGTAGTCATTGACAGGCAACTGACAATGACCGCCCAGGTGAAAAAAGCTAGAAATGCAGCTAGAGCCGCTCTGAATATGTTGCGGCCAGTATTCAGATCTCGCCTCCCACTGCGCACAAAGTTGGCCATATACAAAACCTACGTCAGGCCACATCTGACGTACGCTGCTCCGGCCTGGCTTGCCCTTGCCAGCCCGCGCCAACGCCTGATGCTGCAACAAGTGCAGAACGTTGCCCTGAGGCGTGTCGTCAAGGCACCTTGGTACGTGAGGAACGCTACAATCAAGCGGGACCTCCGTGCCGAGGACATCGACGAGCACGTCCTCTCCATCGCCACCAGGATGTACCGCCGAGCTGACACCTCGGTGCACCCCCACATTCGCAACATCGCCCCGTGGCACACACGCCCACCAGACGCGGCCAGAAGACGTCTCCCTAGAGACATCCTCCTCCCCAAACCCGACTCTTGAGCTGTTGCCGTGGTCGCTGGTCGCCTAAGCTGGGCCTCCCCTGGGGCAACCAGGGGTCTCACCCGGCTGGGTTGACCGCCCCGGCAGCACGTAGCTCATCCCCCCACCTCGCCTTCCCACCCCTGTCTTTAATAAGACAACTGCCCAGGCTCACTAAAGCCAACACAACGCCACGTCCATATTAATGGACGGAGCTTGATCCCACGGCCGGAGGGACATTTACCCTGGAGCCGTCTCCCCTCTCCCCCTCGGGGGCTGAGAGATGATTACATGACGGTGGTCGGTGTCAAACTAATCGGCACATCGTCCGACTGCAGACGCGTTAGTTGTGGGTTAGATGCTCCCTTAGGCAAATGAATTATTAAATATCTATGCGGTGTTGCATTCCGGCACTCAACGCGTAGTGTCATGGATTTCAGTGGAAATCTTCTAATTAAGGGAAAAAATTAGAACAGTGTCACAAGGCTAAGATATACTCTATTAATGTTTATAAGATCGACTTTATTTATTTATACTATTTGTAGGTATCACAGAGTACCCGGCAGCGGGCACAGGCCGGTGGTCAGCCGCAGTGCGCTCCGCCGCCGTTACGGGAGATTTATTACTTTTGTAAGTGAAAACGCTCCAAACACCGTTCGGTGCAATTTTGTATTGAATACTGTTCGCTTGTTTTACGTGTTGAGGAGTTTTTAAAACGTATTATGTATTTAAAGCAACTGTGCACAGTTAGCAACGTTAATTAGGAATATTCATTACTTATCAAGAATATATTAGAATACATATTATCTGATTAAGAATATTACCATATAACGCACGACAATTGTAATTAATTTTGTATTAAACAATAAAGTTTGTACCGTTATATTGATAAACAAACACCTTAAGTCAGAGACTAGTTAGTGCATCTATAACGGCTTACCGCCTCTGCCATTTACATCTTAAGTTAACTTAAAAAATTAATTTTTAACAAAAAGAAAAACCGACTTCTAACAACGAACTAAAAAGTGAAAAATAATTTTACAAAGATTTTATAATGTTGAAGTCGGTGCCAAGTAAAACAAACAGGCTTAGTAATTAGATATTGTAGTAAGGTTGTTGTAGCAGTAGTTTGACACCGACTTCAAAATTATAAAATCTTTGTAAAATTATTTTTCACTTTTTAGTTCGTTGTTAGAAGTCGGTTTTTCTTTTTGTTAAAAATTAATTTATTTTATGATTTTAAGTGATGGGTAGATCTTAAAATGATGCTTCTTAAACGAGTGGTGATGGTGGTGGTAGTGGTTCTCAACGAGTGGTTGTGATTGTCCTATGTAAAACTTCATTTAATTAGGTATTATTTTTGTGCAAAGTTACATTTTGGTATATTAACAAGAACATACATAAAAAGTATTCGGGCGAATTGGGAATCTCCCTTCTTTGAAGTTGGTTGAAAATGAGAACATCCTCTTTTTTGAGGTTGGTTGAAAAGAAATGCAACCATCAGGAATCTCACTTCTGACATCAATTTAAAAAGTTTTTGCTTGTAACTATTACAGTATAATCAATTTTTTACCAAAAAATAACAAACTTTCTCAATTTTCTCCGGATTCCATAATCGAAACCTAACCAAACTTTCACCAAATTATTCTTGAAGTGTATCCTTTTAAATAAAAAAAGAATCATCAAAATCGGTTGGCGCGACATTGAGTTATTCGGCTATTAGTCGCGCACATGCCTTATGCAAATTTAAGACTTATGTGATTTTCTCATGGATACCATTGTCAGACATGGACCAAAAAAAAATGGGACCATTCGGGAAGCTATACCTTTCAAATAAAAAATTTATCAAAATCGGTTCACCCAGTTAAAAGTTATGAGGTAACAAACATAAAAAAAAAAAAAAACATACAGTCGAATTGATAACCTCCTTTTCTTACAGAAGTCGGTTAAAAACTACTCAAGACCTCGGCGGAAAATGGGAAAGTGGGGAACGGGAACACTAGGTTCTCAGGATTGCTGTGCATATCCTGCTATTTGCGGGATACACAATAAATAAATAAATAAGCTTTGGGAGCTTTTTTGAAATAGTTTCAAACATTAGAACTTAAATAAATATTTTATACACGTACAAATATTATTAGTACCACCTTCACTTTCTTATATTAATTTTTCATATAAAATCTTATCTAAACAAATAATACGGTAATATTGAGGTATTTAGTCATGTAAGTACCACAGAAGACTATTATCCAATAGTTCTCCATGAGACTAGTTTTTAGCAAAAGCGTATCAGCTCGTGCGATGTCAGCTGGAGCTTGCCAACATGACTGCTGTCTTCTACTAGCGTACATAAGACATATATTATATATGTATGTACAACGAGAGAGAACTTCTTTTGAAGAGAAAAGGAATTTTGTTCTGTGTAATAAAATATAATCGACAACCTGATAACGGATATTCCGTTCACCATTTTCAACCAATGTACAAAATCAAATTTTCAAACTTCATGACTATATACGTCTGTCCTCAGTACGCATATATGTTGGTACGCTTGTACGCGTTATATACTGAACCATCTATGACGATATATATTGGTTATAGCAGTTTCACAGTCACGTATAAACCTAGCGACAGCATCGCCATACATCTCCCGTGTCGCTGGGTGAGCCGCCCCCGCCGCGTGCACCGACCGCTATTTATGAACCCATCTCGAGCGAAAGAATAGCATCACGACTGTTGGAGTAACCTTTTAATATACAGCTGTATATTATATTATATATTTCACTTGATATTTTATTGAACTGATAAATAAAGAGTTAAAGAAATATTTATGAAACCAGAATGAGTGGTTAGAGAGCAGGGAGAGAACCTCGGTTGGTTTTCGACCCATTATCGATGATATTGGAGGACTTACTTGACTTATATTCTTAAGTCGCCAAGTTGGGGCAGAGGGAATCCACAGAGAATCATTATTTTGCACGATTTGAACTTCTCGTCAGTAAACGGTGCTGGAGGAGGATCATCAAAGCCACATGAGGTACCTCGGCTGACATGGATGAAGAGGTTGACGGCAGTGACCGTGGTGTAAGAGGTATACAGAGTCCGTGTCGTTTGGAGGTCTGTTATTCTTGGTACTCTGCAATATATAAAGGGTGAAGCTAAAAAAATAAATATAGAGTTTATTCTTATTTGTTTCGTTGAAGCACGCATTGGTATACAATAGTACAGTACATCACGTGACGCAACAGAAGGAGCAGCGTCCCGATTTTGGCGGGACGTTTCGAATTTTACCCCAAAATTTAAATGCCCCTGGCGGGTCAGACATGGTTCCGCTTTTCCTGAATTATTATACGCTCCTTGAGAATTTTTTAAATTACCTAATTTTTTTAATGACTTATTAAATTAATTAAATAAATTTACAATTTCAGAGATAAAAATGAGACAGAAGGAACATTGATAAGACATTCTGATCCCTATGCACCGTCCAATTCTAGATTTTCCTTGTCGACTGGTGGAACTCAACGCCTTGTTACCAAAGCTAGAATAATGAAAGTAATTCATTCCCCTAAAGTGAAATTGAACCCAAAACCGTCAGGCTTTACAGTCAGTCAATTACGGTCGGGCTAACTTACCGTTACGCTACTATTTAATAGTCACTACCAACTCCTACTACTTAAAATTGTTTTTATTGTTATTTTAAACCTCCCCAAATACCGTTGTAATTCAAATGTAATTTCTTAATCGCTTCGAGAGTATCGTTAGCGAGAGTGTAAATGGCAGTGAATAAGGTATATCTGCAACAATGTAGCAGCGGGTGTTCTGCTCAGCGGCCTTCAGAGCTTGCAGAGGAGGAGGTCATAGGTTCGTGACGACGAGCACTAAGCACTTACATAGAATTGTTGGTTGTGGGTTCGATTGTTATATGCGGGGGAATGAATTACATACGCTTATGTTTATCAAAGTGGGGCGTTTTGCAATTTACTTTACCACAGCCACAGAAAATAACTCATCCCCCAAGTGGGATAAGTGGGTAACGAACAAGACCATCGGCTACTTGTTAACAACCAGACGGTATCTCATTGCGCTATTATATAGCCGATGAAATTTTGACTAATCTCAATTAGTAAATTTAGCTAACTCTAATGCGTATCTATTATTAAATATTTTCTTAATGCCCTCCAGAATTTTATAATTTAAAGCCACGTAAATAGTTAAGCTAGTTCTTTTACAAATGCGAATCCACTAAAATTTATGAACAATTGTTTATAAGTTTTCTAAATAAAAAAATGTGTTTTTTTTTGCTTTTTTAATAAATTTGGCATAATTAGCGACGATTATTTTTGACAAAGTACATATAAGATGAGTACATATGACGGAACCTAAGGCTACATTTGTTTTTTCAGAGCAGGAAACAAAAATATTTTAGGCATAAACATTTTAAGCACTTTAAGCACATTGACTGACAAATGATTGATCAGCACTCAATCCTGCCTCAATTGTGTCTTAAAAGAAAGTAAGCCGTTAAAAATCCGAGCATGACTCAAGACCTCTAATTGATACTCTCCCCATCTTATTAGATATAACAGGTGAAACTCGTTTAAATGCAAGGTTCGTACAGAGGGGAAGGGGTCGGGGGTTCGGCTCCCCTTCGAAGCAGGAAATAGAAAAACTTTCCCCATTTGCACTGAAGCCGCAGGATTATTTTTACTGTCTCCAACTACAGTATAATTGTTTGTTTCGAAAGTGTCACCGATAGGAGGAAAGATATGCGCAAAGTTAATGCTGTCATTTATGGTCCTTGAATTAGTAAGTTGTTTTAGTTTTTAAAAGATGAAAAAGATGAAGGGATGGTAAATTCGGAAGTCATCGTGCTATGTTTTAATAAGACAGTACCTCGTCGAGTGACAAGTGTAGGATATATGCATATGTCGTAAGACAACATGGTATGTCATCGGGTTCGAAGAATGTGGAGTGAAGACACTTACAGACTAAATGGACACTATTTATAAAATCAATTTCATTATAATATTTTTATTAAATATATTATCGTATAGACATTGGTCAGCTCTGACCAACTCCATTGGCCACATTTAGGTGTAACCGCATTAGGTTTGCTATGCATACATTGTATATTGTATCTCTATTTACATGTACGTATATAAATATATAAATTATAAAACATATATTTTTTCATCTTCACATTTTATTCCGCATCCAGGAGGGAAGACAGAGGGAGCCCAGTCTCAAGACACTCCGTCCCCAATTTTCGGCCATAATTCAGTCATAATAGACAGAACCATACAACGCAGACAGAACCAAACAAAAAGTAGACAGAAACATTAAAATATTCCGTTCCCTCTTACGAAATAGTGCGTGTGAAGGTGCGGAATTAAACCCCGCACTTGTGCGTTAGCAATTATAATCGATATCTAAACAGATATCATCTACACCACGCGTAAAAAAGGAATATATGTCTAATATAAGGTATAATATAGGGTTTAAACAAAAAACCTCTATTCAGTTAATAATAAATAATCTAAAAAACTACTACAGTATCGATTTAATGGGGTTTAAATGGTAGAGGACCAACATGTATGGAATTAATGTATATTGAATGTAATGCAGGATAGCTGCCAGCTAATGTAATAGATTGTACCATTGATTTTGAAAAGAGCAACTATTGAGTTTCTTGCCGGCTTTTCTCAGCAGAACTAAGTACTCTTAAGTATTCATTTGTATAATTATTTTACTTTTAATATGTAATGATTTTGAGCAATATAATGATGCACAACGATGAGTTCGTCACGGCCTCCTGGCCTCGCGCGCTCACATTTATTGTAAACTTAGAGAAAGTTTATTTAGCGTTAAAAACCGATCTCTTCCTTACAAGTGTATACACTTGTATACACATCGCGTCGCGCTGTCGGCGTCGAGTAAACCGTTTATGCAAAGCGGAATTCAATAAGGGCCCGACCCGAGCCTCGCGCGCTCTAGTGCCGCGTCTACGGGATACAACATTTTTCAATAATCAGTTAAATAAAATTGTGTTATAAGCGGGCTTGGAATTTTATTTTCGAAAATAAATGAAAAAATGTGGGTATTAATATAAACATTAGATTATATTAGCTTGGATTACCTGTAGCCCCAAACTTCATTTGCATGGATTATTAAACGGAAGATCTCTTCTTTCTGTGTCAAATGTCATCTCATCAATGTTGCCTTTCTGCAGCGCATAGTGACGTCTGTGATCAGTCAGTCACTGAGTAACAGAATAGTTTTATATATAGACTATATCGATATGTAATTATGCAGTTGGTTCATTAATCACGTTTTTGTAGATTCTGTCGACATATTTTGAGATTTATTTTAAAAATATTTCTTTCTACAGTCTTGTTATATAAAAAGAGGAGCTGTGTTTCTTCAAATAACATGTCGGTCAGTGGGTGGAAAGTAGAAGAAGAATTTATAAAAAACAAAGAAAAAGAAAGCGCATCTACCTTCACCCTAAAGGCCGGCAACGCTCCTCTGGTGTTGCACGTTCTTGAACATAGGCAGTTGAGGCCAGACATGGCACAGGGGTACAAGTGTACGACTGTAAATGCGACAGGGTTCGATTCCCACTCGAGGGAATGATTATATTTATTTTTTGCCGACGTCGGTGTCCTTGGCGACGATTGCTTAGAATTTATATGTGTATAAGTAAATGAAAATGAAGGTCCTTACTTTGTTATTGTTATTGACAGCAACATTTATAAATTTGCTTTGCATTTTAAAATGAAAGCGATATCTGCTATAATACATAAGTTAGTTCTCGTTCGCCAGCCACAGCTGAGTCTACATTCTGAACCGACGGTAGCGGTTGGCTGACGTTTATAAATTGAAAGTTAAAAATTGAACGAGCTTCTGGATCGAATTGCGTTAGGTGAAGAATACGAACGTAATTTGTAACTAACTAATAATTTTATTTTAGTTTATTTTATTTTTAATAATTAAAGAAAAATAGATAGTAGAAAATTCTAGTGCTTAGTAGCGTCGAGTACACCATTTTTATTTTATAGCAAGAAAAAAAGGTTGCTTTATTAAGTTAAAATAGGTTAGTTTAAAAAGATATCAAAAAATTTATAAATCTATTTTTATTAAGGAAAATTTTAAATAATTACTTTACGTTAAAATTTTTAACGATATCGTTTTTTAGAAACCAAAATATATCTTATATACGTGAAGCAAACCTTTGTACCCCTTAATACGGAAATTGTGCGGACAGAGCAGTACCTACGAAATTTGGTACAGTTATTGTTTATGTGTTTATATAAACCGAATGCTTATATATTATTAAACTAGCGGCCCATCTGCGGCTTCGCCCGCTTGAACTACATGATTATTCATTTAATAAATAGAATGGACTGACAGTCAAATGTGTTGATGTCAATGAATAAGTAATTCAATTTATTCGTTCAGAAACAACCTTAAATGTTGAATTATTGATTTAGGTAAGGATTTATAATATTCTTTGTAAAGTAACTGTAATGATTGCATATTACAAAACATACCCAAATCGAATCGAATAATCCAATATCGAAATCGAATCCAAAATAATTAATCGAATGAATGAATTGAATATCGAATCGATAATATTTAATTGAAAACCTCCTTGTTTTGAAAGTCGGTTAAAAATACAGATTTATCACAAAGAAATATAGATTTATTATGAAGAAACTTTAGATCTTACGTTCAGTTAGACAAAGCAATTGGTGAAAATTTTAAGTAAATCGGTTCAGTACTTTCGAAGATAAGCGTGACCATACATACAGACAGACAGACAAGAAATTAAAAAAAAATCAAGTGTCCCTCCATATAATATAGTCATATATAGTCCTCCAAAATATCCATTTCAGTCAAAAATAGTAAATGTACAGACAAAATATTTTTACTGTTTTATTATAAGTGTATACATAATGCATAAAAAGTACATACAAATAATAAATGTGCAAGTCATACACTACCATACCGTGTAATGTACGCGTCAATACGTTCAGTAGTAAATAGCAATACTAAATCTGAGAATGTAAATACAACTTGTTTACAAATCGATTATAATCTCTCGATTAACTTTACAAAGTCGAGGTAATTAAATGTTCTTAGAGAACTTTTGAGGCACATCAATTATAAGGTGAAGGGCTGCTAGGGCGGCCTAGGGCGGCGTAGGGCGGCGTAGGGCGGCGTCGGGCGGGAAGTGAGGGCGGCCGGCGCGAGTAATCGCGTTAATTGAACACCGCTATTGACTCGTTTCCGATTCTAACGTCGCTTAAACTGTTGCTTAAATCTGTTAAATGTTGGGAAACAATTCTCCTTTGACCTTTCAATTTTGTTTTTTAAAATCATCATCAATCAGTAAATTTATATTTAGAATAAATAAAGTTACGTAGGTGGAGTATATACATATGTAAGTTAGAAGTATTTTCTTTTATTACTTACCTTCTTAGGGCTCTATATGCGAAGAATAAAACAGGTCCCTATTACTAAGACTTCGCTATCTGTCTGTACGTCCGAGTTAAAATTTTTACAGATGATGTATTTCTGTAAAAGTTATTACAATAAATTCTAATCCATCCATAAGCCACCGTGCACGAATCTGATTCACACTTGGCCGATTCTATGTAACTTTTAATACATTTTTTAATTAGTTAATAGTTTTACATTAGTAATGTGAAGGCACCACGATGTCCATTTACATATTTTACTTTAAAATGTTTATTTCGTCAAAGTAAATACATTAATTTATTTAGAAAAAACAACTAGTAACTAGGAATCGGCGTACATTTGTCGCTTGACGGCGCCCGCGACGCCCGCACTCGATGTAACCACGGCACTGCTCGTGCGTGCTAAGTATAAGTAATAGAGTATTTTTTATTTATTAGACAGGATATTTAAGTTGTTGGAGTTTCAATCATTATTAATTGTTAATTGTACCTTCAAGCATCTTCTGCAGGGGAGGATGGGAGAACTTAGTTAAAATATTATTATACTTTTTTTACTGTGGTTGGTGTTCCGTAGTATTGTGTGCATAGCTCCTGTAGTAGGTGGATTATTATCATAAATTAAAGTTTTAATTATTTGACTGTTGGTGGCATTGTGGCAGCTTGATTATTTCTTAAATCACCGAGCTGAAATATAAGAAAAAATAAGTATAAATATATTAAGATTAAATTAAAAAGTTGAATGAAATTGAGGCCGTTTTGGCACAAGCGTGTGTTTGACTCCCATTGGAACTGAATGATATAATATTTCCATATCCTCGCTCCGCTGACGAGGCAAAACGCGGCGTTGAGTTCCGTTTACCACTCATCCGTGATGATCTCAGTGTTTTTACACTTTGCGATTCCTAAAACGGCAATTACTGTTGTATGTCGTATTTTATTTAATATTTTTGTAAAGTTAGCAAAACATTAGTAAGGTCAAACTTAAGTTTAAGTTTGTCGGACATAATACTTGTATTTACCGTACGCCGTACGCCGGCACCGCCCAGTACTCGTAAGTAGTTCTAAAAAGCATTTTTACCGGACTCGTACCGCTCGCTGGTACAAAGGAAACTTCCCACTCCGCATTAGCAGTAAATACTCAACTTCGTGCATACGTTAAAATTAAACGAAACTTGAGAAACACTACGAGTTTGTGGAAATGTAATGAATCCTAATAGCATCGTCCACGTGTTAGTGCAGGGAACTAAGTAAGTGGGGATATTTATGACGTCATAATGTCTTAATTCATTGATTAATTTATTTCATTTAAAAAATCTATTAAAAATCTATTAACTCTTTTGTTTTAATATATGTAAATATATGTAGTATTTAATATATGTAATATATGTAATTATATTATAATATGTAATTACTAAAATTTTTGACTATATTATAAAACTCTCCGTTACTGTGACAGTGACAGATGAAATCACAGGACTTGAAAGTTGAAATTTTTTTTTTAAGATAAGAAAGTCAAAAGCCACTTAAAAATGCGATAAATTAACTAAAATTAAGACTGTTACAGTAGAGTCGTTACAGTAGTCGAGCAACGATTATATCGCGATATGTATCTTAAATAGCCATAATTTAGCGCGGTTGTGTTTTGCCGGCGGCTGTAGACGATAACTGTTTAGTTTCTCCCCCCCCCCACCTCTTTAGAGCATACAGGAGTCTGCGAGTGTAAACAGAGGCTCGATCTAGAACTATCTAAGTTAATATTATAAAGCTGCAGAATGTGTCTGTATGGATGCCCCAATCGCAGGAAGTATTGATTCAAATTGGAAAATAATCCGTTTTCGAGGAAGGCTATAGGTTATATTAGTATCGAAACGATATGAGGCACCGTCTCTACTTACGGGAACAAAGCACTAAACTCAGTTGAGTCATACAAAACTCTTAGCTATTTCCAGTCGACCAAGTGAACGAAGCTACAGATTAGTAAAGGACAGTAAATACATCGGTTGTGGGTTCGATTCTTACTAGAGGTTAGACAAAGCGCGACGTTGAGTTCAGTCATTTAACACGAAATGTTTGGAAAATCGCATGGAAAGTAGGAAATGAAGCGCTTTATCGGTCGGTAGGTTTTCGTTTATAACATTGTTTGTGACAATAAATAATACGTTTATCTATTAATAATTCTATATCAGTATAAAATAAAAATACCTCATTGCCGCTTAATGTTGCCATAACAACATTTAAACGTAATAAAACTATACAATTTTAAGCTGAGTTTGCTTTAAATATTACTTACTCTGGCAACTTTTAAACTTGCTGTAAGTGTTGCTTGCTTGCTATTCGATCGAATTAAGACTCGGTGCAGATAAATTCTATTCAAGTATTTTATTTTCTGCAATAAGATTTGTAACAGAGATAGACAAAATAAAATAACACTTTCATGTTAGTTGCTGGGCAACAAGGAACACGCCAGGTTGAGTGTGACTGCGCCTCAAGTGCCCGCAAACAGCATCTCGCTTAAAGGTAATGACAAAAGCGGGGATAGTGATCAAATGAGGTGTTTTTACTGAGATCATATTGAGGTAAAATTTATAAAGTTCCTGTTAGCTACTCTTGTTAGAGCCCTTTCTTGGTAGCATAATCAAATATTAAGAAAAATCTATGTTTAGCTTTGTGTTAGCTTTAGATATGCTAATGGGTAAAAACATGTACACCAATTATATGTAGACCTTTAGATATGATAGTTCTCTCTTTATCACCTCCTCACTTCATATAGTATCACAACATATTTCACAATATATTATATAGAAATAAGAAAACACAATGAACAATTGTAAAATTAAAAATGACAGATTTGAAATTCAAAAACAACATTTCAAATGAACAGTAAAATGTAACAGTATTTATGGGCGGACTGAGTAAATAGATTGGTGAAACTAATGTCAAAACCGCTCTTAAATTTGTCAGTGAAGACGAGGACAAATCTATATACCTAATTCATGCAGTTAATAAGAATTTAAACAAGACAATGTGGCATATCTGAGCGTAATTTGTTAAGACTACTACAGAGTACAGACTGACAGACGATCACTAAACACGTCTACACCACTAAGCTTTTAGTACGAAGAATATCCGTTTGTGTTAAATATTTAATTTATTGCTGTAAAAGCGTTTAATAATACATTAGCAAGTGACAGCGTTGATGGAGTCAGCGCTCTTGTGGTTTATTTAGCTAACATTGTTATTATATATAATGAGAAGAGTCTAAGCGTGAATATGAAGTTTTTTTGCTAAATCTAGCATCTAGCAGGATAGACCGGATAGTGTTAGGGCTCCATCTGGCTATCAGATTGTAAAAATAAAAATATTTCATTCGCCCTGGTTGCTGGTACCTGCTGGCCTCAACTCTGTATACAAAAAAAAATATCTCAAATTAGTTATCTCAACTTATACAGTACCGTACGTATAAATATGAAGTAAGACCGGATGCTTCTTTCAAATATATAACACTGGTATAAAGTACATTGTTAGTAGAAAATGATGCAATCTATATAAGTATTTATTGCAAGCCGCAATAACAGCGCAGTGAGAGGAGCTCGCGGTTGCGATATCAGTCGGATTACAGGCTTCGTGGGAGATCTCAGCGAACTTGTTCTATATACGAGTATGTAGCGCGAATACCCAATTATAGTACGAACAATATTACTTTTGTAGTTTTAACTTCCAATTGTACATGTACATGTTATACACGTCCAGATTATGTGACAGACGGTGCGGGTCGCGGGAGGTGACTGCAAAGACATGCAACTCATCATATCATTGCATTGCGGTTGGACCCATGTCCATCATTCCATAATGATCTTTGTCAAATGAGCAAAATGCCAACAGTTTGCTTAAAAAAATTAAATAAATAGTAAAAGAGAAAATGTTTTAAATATATTCTTCATTTCCACCCCGTACACAAATAGCTTATACTTATGTAAATACTCCTATAAGTGTGTGTACATGCTCGTGTTCTTTTATCTCTAACACATAAAAGTTTCATACAAATGCTCCGAATTATAGAACCATTAAGAATAAGCTCAAATAAGGTAATGTTGAGCTTTAGACAAAATAAGCGAAATAAAAAGCTTAACCACAGCTATAATAGGAGACGGGCGCTAAGCTCCTCAACAGTGTTTATTTGCATAGTTCACACGTGCGATGCAGGTGCAGTACGACGCGACGTGGGGCTTACTTTGTGTCTTCTTCTATGAAAGTAGTTTAAAAATGTATTTTTTTATATTTTTATTGATGACTTTCTAGCGCGTTGATGTCTTTTCATCGGTAACTTTTATTTTTGTTCGGTTAACCAAAGAATAACGTAATAAATTAACCTGAGTATGATGTTTAAATCTTAAAAGTTATACGTTTGCGGTTAAATAAAAACAAAAGCCTTAAAACGTGGGCACAACTTGGTATTAAAGCCGCCAAAACCGAATATCAGAAAAAACTCGGTGGGCGAGGTCGACTCGCAATTGTCCGGTTTTTTTTAATCAATATTTTTTTTGCTAAATAACCACGGCCCATGCTTTCCGCCTGATTTTCAAAGCATTTGGTGTTGAGCGAACTCTATGCCAAGCTCTGTCTACCAGAGCGGGGAAAATGAAATTATTTTTTAAATATATCTATTCTGTCGAGTGAGAATCAAACCCACAGCTGTTACATCTCTAATAAGATGCTGCTTCACCGTGCCACGACGGCTTCTACGATGATTGTTTAACGATGGTTATTAATAATTAAAGACGACAAAAACTACACCATTAGCCATTATTATATAATCGTCAATTAATACACGACACGCGCGTTACGGCCATTGACTTTGATTTAGTTGGTGTTTATAATGAGCTCGTCCCCAAGGGGGCGCCCGACGCGTTAACGCGCAAAGCCGCGGGGCGCTATCTACTTGTATGGTACAATTTAATTCCACGCTACACTAACCGTATTGGCTATCGCTAGATCTTTCATTGTTTTCTGAATATACAATAGTTTAATTATAGTTTTAATATAGTAGAGAGATACGGCGCAGCGGTGTTATAGTGTATGACTGTAACGACGGTCGGTTGTTCGGACACTTTTTGAAGAATGGATATTTTATTTCTGTCATATATTTTAAAATATGTTGTGTTATTACAATGAAATCGGGCGATAAAGGGAACCGAATACAATTTTTAAAATCTTCCTTACGTTTGGTATTAGTCAAAAGTTTTGGGCTATTAATAGATTGATAGGCATAATGAAACCTTCTCTGTTTGTGAGGGAAAACGATCTGGATGTCCACGTGGTGTTCGTACGGAAGAGCAGCAGCGGTCAAAGCAGCTAGGGAAAGAATTCGAACTGGTTATACAAAAAATTGTTTACGGATGAGAAAATCCTTACAGTTGGTAATATCTTAACAAATAAAATGTTTGCTGTTAAATTTTAAAGAAGCGTCTAATATAAAATGAGCCCGTAAACTTTAGTTTGTCAAGCAGTGACAAATAGATAGATCCTTCGAAAGTAGAACGAAAACATGCAGACAAATACATTAATCCTGTTTACACTATATGTACATAATAAAAAAAAACGGCGTCCAGTTACGTCACTTATGTGCAATTTCACGTCTATCTGTCTTCGGTTTCCATTTAGCCATTGTTAATTTATTTCTTTTTTATTTTTTGCTTTTGAATGGATTAATAAAACGTAAATAAAATTATATGACTTAATAATACAAGTATATATGTTTATTGAAATTCCCCTATCAATTTCCCGACCTCTACGCCCAAAGCCCACAACGCCTGCATAATCTATCTCCGAAATAGGCCAGCTCGTATCTACCAGCTCGTATCTACCGGCGCTTCCGTCGCAGTAAATCCGCCGCGGCGACTTAACGACGACGTAAATACTGCGGGCGACGTTACTACTTCCTTTATCATCTTGTAACTCGTGAATTCGTTAAACGTTACGTTTTAATTATTGATATTTCATTAAAAATTATGAATGTGGATTTGAAAATTGAAGTCTTATAATGAATTTTTATTCCTACGGTATTTATCTCAACGTATTTTAATGAGAAATGTTTTGTGTCTTTTGTCCCTTTCTTTGTCGCAAAGTTCGACTCTCAATACGCCACGCCCCGACGGCCTCTGTAAATATTTATTTATAGTAAATTAATTTAAGTAGAAGCAAATATTTTCGTTTGAAAAATATAATACAATATTTATCCCACAATTTCCTCTCCATTACATAATACTAAAAGCACATGTCAGCCGTTTAATTCGCCTAATGGAGCCGCGAAGACGTTCGTTTATTGTGGGTCTCTATTGTCAAACCGCTCGATGACATGACGACGACGGTAGGAAAATATCGAAATTCAACGACAATCCCATTTGCCACAATACATTGAGTTTTATTCACAGAATACGTATTGATAAGAATTATCTCATTTTTAATACGAGACTTCTAGAATTATTATCCATATTTGTAGTACAGTTTACTGATAACATGTCTAGACGATTATTTTTGGTATGTTTTGTGGGTGATGTAATAATAAATTATCAAATATAAATTTGATGTAACTGAAAAAATTCAAAGATCTATATAATAGATACTGATGTTCTTTTTTCATGCTTGATATATTTATTATGTTAATTATGAAAAAAAAAAGATTTTTTCAGTCTTATCATCATCATCAGCATCAACAGCCATCTTTTGTCCACTGCTAGGCATAGGCCTTATATATAAGGCCGCGTATGTAAATTATCGATTATCCTAAGAATAGTACAGTTATATGTAAAATACAGTTGTGTTGTGATATGTCGACAGTCGCTGTAGAGAACAAACGCAGCCGTGTACTCGCGATAGCGTTGTTTACTCAGCGGTGTTCATTGACATTCAAATTGCGTGTTTATCAGATACCATAGAGCACCATACTGCTGCTGTAGAGGAGTGACGGTCACGGGGTCGCTGTGGCGCAGTGCGGTTATATTTCAGTAGATATACGACAGTTGTGGGTTTTATTTCTACTCGAATGCTTTTATTTAAATTATCATTTCGCCGCTCTGATGAAGAAAAACTTCATTTTAGGGTTCACATTCTAACAAACAATTTTTTAAATGTCTTAGACAAATAAAAAAAAAGAAAAATCTGAAATTAAGTTAAATAATACGATACTTCAATTTAAAGGAATACATTTGTAGAAGGCTACTTGTAACATATATTTTTTATCTTCACGCTGTATCCCGCATATAGCGGGATAGGCAGAGGCAGCCTAATGTGAAGATACGCCGTTTCTCATTTTCCACCTACACTTTGAGACGTTGCCTATTGAGCGGTGAAATTTACCGCTATATGACTATCTGTCTCTGTCTGTAGACAGCTCCATAAGACACGTATAACAATAACTTAATATGCAAAACTGAACGGTTTTCCGATATTTTATAATTAAGCGCGATAATATCGACCAAATACGTTACGGCAGTTCTTAAGAACTTGGCTCCACCACGGAGTTGTACGCCGGCGGCGGCGCGGCGCGGCTTCGACGTTACAATTTACATTTACTTATAATTAGTGTACCTCCCCGTGTTATTTCTCATGACCTTATTCCTGGCAGTGTACCTACCTGCCTCAAACTTTTTAACAAAGTATCAAACTTTGCTTAACTAATTTTTAGGTAATTTATCACGAGATGAAATTATATGGTACCTTGTATAATATTATGTTTATATAAAAGGTGAAATAAACCCAAACTGAAGTAAATTAGTAGTAATATTTAATTGTTATTTATTAATTCAGGGGAATGCCTATATTTAATTGCCGAAGAAAAATAAACATACTTTTTCTAAGCCTCATGCACGTAGGCAAGACAAACAAGGTAGGCAGAGGGAATCTGAGAATCTAGCGTTAAGACACACCGTTCCCATTAAGATGTTTCTGTTCCTCACCTATATGTACATATATAGTCCGTAATAGGCCGCTCGCGGTGGAAGCCGAGCCTAAGCAAAAAAGCGCTTACTACGCACACATCCAGTGTAGCGCAAGAAAACATAAATTCGCAAGTTTGAAGTTTTAGCAAATTCCCGTAGATGTGAGCTAACAAGCGTCTATCCCTTAATGAAGTCGCCAACTTTTGAGCCGCAATGGTAATTACCTTCAAAGTGTTTTGACTTTTTAATAGTCGTCTCCGCCAACTGACACTATATTACCTTTACTAATATTTAGAACAAGTAACACACTTAGTGAACTTGCCTCGTAGCGGTTTTAGCGAGTAAAGTGCACGCTCCTGAAAAATTATTGCATTTGCATTTATAATAATTATACTTTTGTAGGATCACTTTAGGTAAGGTTTTAAGAACATATGTTAAAAGTGAACATATGTTAACTGAACTTAAAATAAAATTTACCAGCTAATAAAATATTTGATGTTTAAAACGCTTCAAATAATAAAAGTATTATAGAAACATATTTTTAGCATCCTAGATGTGTTCATGTTCGTACCAACCATAATAACAATTATCTACTAATGCAGGAATTACACTCAATTCAGAACAGAGTAAAGATGAGCTCGTGCTCTCTGCCTATGGTTCGACCAGTTACTGGAACTATACAACGGTAATGACTGTCGTTGCGTGAGATCGACAATCTCCAGCTTGACGTAGTGAACGAAACAAGGAATAGATCATTTGCACATCCATCAACTTCTAATAGAAGTTAAAATAGGAAGGACATTTAAAAAAAATGAAGATGTAAGTGGGGAGACCCATTTACCTACTGCTGAATTCTGAAAGCACAGTCTGTTGAGAGGCGGCACCCAAAGCCAGTATAATAAAACAAACCTTTGAATATATAGACACTAATATCACGTTGCTGATGTGAATAAAAAAAATAAATAATTTTCTATGTAAATAATAATCATCCCATATTTTATTTCCCTCTAGAGAGGTTGTGAGTGCTGAAAATATGAATATTAATTAATGAACTTTGCACTGTTAATGACTTAAGAAATATAACTTAAGTGAAAACTGGAAAGTTCTACTGCAAGCTTATAGCTTTACATGTAGATTTTAATATTTATGTATTTTAATGCAAGTGACAAACTTCTTAAAAGTCTTCTAATAAAATTATTTTCAGTTTGTTGCGGAGTCTAGCCGGAGTCTAGCGGAGATAGTGGAGTGACACACCCACACCTGGTAGTAGGTAGCGTAGAACGCTGAAATGGTATATTGTAGGTTCCTATAGGAAGTGTGTAAAAGACTAAGAAAAGATTTCCTAGTGTCTTTACGGGAACGGGAACATACGATATTTTATGTTTGATTGTTTACGAGAACTGGGATGTGGGCTATAGTCGGTGGAGAATTTACTAAATATAAATCCTCACGGAAAAATTAAGCTCTTAATAGCTACTTTTAGTGGATGTGTGTCTTGCTTGTGGAGTGCTTCATGCTGTATCACGCACATAGTAGGGTTGTCAGAGGGAGCCTCAGAACTTAGTGTTACGACACTCCGTTCCAATTAAGATACTTTCTTTAGCAACTCTCCGCCGACGTCCGGAGACATTGCATGTTTAACGGCGGAACTTGATTCTGCATTTTGCCTCTTGCCAGAGCGAGAAAATGAAAATGTTAAATATTTAATTTTTCGAGTGAGAATCGACCTCACAACCTATCGTGTTTACAGTGGCACGCTTGCGCCCCTGCGCCACGATCCCTCCTTAAAAAAGATCATATGAAATCATATAAATTTAATATAGTAGAGCAGGATCAGGGTCAATAGTATAGAGAATTTTACTTCAAAATAACTAGAATATTTAGATATATTTATAATTATATATTTCTATTTGTATTTCTTATTTATTTACATTGTATTTTGTTTTGTTTTAACATATTCTTAGTTAATTAATTTTCAATGTAATTAGGTGCTACTCGTATAATAAAAAATAATAAAACCTCGCAATATGATTGGCGAGTGCTATTCAGTTCTAAATTCCTAAAGCGAAATACCATTATCCCAGAACATTTAGCGGATTTGATTGACACTAAGAGACGTTAGAATCGAGAACGACTCAATAGCGTTCAATTAACGCGATTACGCCGCCCGCCCCCGCCCCCGCCCGCCCCACGCTCGCCGCCCTCGCCGTGATTGATGCCGCTCAAAAGTTCACTGAGAACATTTAATTACCTGGATTTTGTAAAGCTATTCAAACGATTATAATCGACTTTGTAGTACCCATTGTATCGAGCAATAGACCCCATAATGGATTTGATTTTTTTGTACTCTTCTTTCTTTACTTTCGGTTTATTTTCACAAAACTAAGAGCTCTACAGAGGTGCATCTTATATTTTACTATTACAAATTAACAAGTTAATAATGTTTAAGTAATGTTGGTACACCAATAATATATTGATTAATTATTTATAATTAATGTAAATATTATAGATTTAGGGTAAAGATTAAATTTGAATAGAACAAATAGATCTAAAAGTATGAAGATTCAACGGTGGCAGTTTATTATATAATTCTCATATGTTTTGCACAGAATTAAAGCAGATTTAAATTTATCCTGCGTACCACAGGCTGAGGAGACCTATTGTAAAGACACTGTGGTCTCTACTTTTCGTTAAATTTTCTAATCATTGCGTGTTCAATGGCGGAAATTTACGTCGTGCTTTAACTAGAACGCCAAAATGAAAATGATAGAATCAAAGTATAACAATTAAACAAAGATTCTCATTTTATTAGGAACAATTGAAGGCAATTTGTGATATTCGACGCGGCGCCGTATTCGTAACCTCGTGCCGGAGCGGGGGGAGCCGGCTCACTCACTAATCCCGGATTGAGCAGATCCTCTTAAGATTAGCACCTCCGCCCTGACTGCTGGTGCGCCGCGGGAGTACAGACTACTTACAAATACAGACAGAGATGTATTGCGCTGTTCTTTATGTAACGATAAATATCAATCTCGTAGTCGCGGCGCAGGGACTGTACACGCTGTAAGTATTGAGTTTGATTCCCAAACAACCAACTACTCGAGGAAATATTGTATATTAATTAGTAAATTAATATTTAATTTTTTTAAATTAATGTTTTATTTAGTAAATTAATATGTTATTTCTTCCCTTTGATAACGAGGAAAATCGTGACTTGCAGCTCCGCCACTCAATACGCAGTGCCCCCAGAATTTGGCGGAAAGTAGTTCCCAGGTTACCCCTGCCTATCCTGCTATATGCGGGATATACCGGGAAGTTGAAAAAGTATTCTTAAAGTCAACGTAAGTTACAAGTTATGGGTAGGTGCTGTTGACAAAGATACAAGTGATTTTATTTGTACGTACTGAGTTGTGTTGTGTTGAGATCTTTGTAGGGCGGGGGCTTGTGGTTCCATTCCAGTACGGGGAATGAATATTTTAATTTCTTCGCTTTCATAACCAACTGTGATGTTTCCAACCAAAAGACAATATCTCACATTATTCAATACAGTAGTTACCTATATGTATATGTAAATATTATAGAAGGAGTTAGGTTTTAAATACCACATAGTGAAAAAAAAAGATATATATGCACTAAATAAAACTAGCCTGTGTCACAACTGGCCCGTTACGGATAATTAGCATTTAGATTAAACAAATAAATGTGTCCGCAAGTGAGGTGCTGCCCCATTCGTTACAGCCTCCGGGTCGCGGGGGCAGTTGTTTATAGCCTATTCCTTGCTCCAGGCTTCATATTGTATTCCGCTTAAAGCAGGACAAGCAGAGGGAGCATGGAAACCTAATCGAACGCCACTCAACACGCAATGCTCCCAGAACTTAGTGGAAAAAGGAAATGTCTCAGTGAGAAAAGATATTCCCACGTTTCCTTTCTACGGAATGCAGTGTGAACCAAAAAACTTTTTATAATATTATTTTAATTATTTTTGTTAGTTTTAAGATAGGCATAGGCAATCTAAAATCTGATAAATAAATAACTTATTACAATCATTTTTTTAAAAAACAAATTGCTATCATGCTTTTCTCTATATGAAAACCTGCATTATTCACAGGACACTTTCAATTATAAAAAATAAAAGCTAACATTCATAATGTTATATAGAACATTTTTAATCATCCCGTATTATACTGGCGCAGAGAGGACATTCCTCCGGCAAACATTTCAATATTAAAGCGGCGCAAAAACGAGATCAAAGGAGCTAATCTGATTACTGCGGACAAAGTGACTGGCATTAGAGCCTCACTCGTAAGATACCTGTGCAGCGGACAGCGGACAGCGGACAGCGCAGTACAAGGTGACGTACTCGTATAGGACATAGGCGGTAATACTCTTTTAATTTGGCGTATTAAAGCCATTTTGTGAACTCTTTTGAGAAAAAGAGTTGTTGGAAGATTAAGAAATATATTGTAGGCAGTGGATACTATACTCGTACATGAATCGCTTATGAACAGTTTTAAAAGATTTTTTTTTATCTTCATGATGCATGCAGGGGCATGATGTATCCCGCATACAGCAGGGTAGGCACAGGAAACCTAGTGGGTATTAACACTTTCAGCTCAATTTTTCAAGCATTATAATTTGAGGTTTTCATTTAACGTTACCTAATGTGTTTGTAAGCGCAATGGTTGCGTTGACCTCCGTCAGTTGAAACGAAGTGGGTGGAGTGTGGAGTATCTAATACTGCATTACTAGATATAGACACGTCCAGATTTTAAATTAGTCAGTGACGTATACTATTACGATCACCTTGACAACTAAATACAATTATTATTATATCTAGACGTTCATTATAATAATAAAAAGCTATAGATTTTGTTTGGTTCAAGTCTATAAATTATATAACATCATGTGTTGGATCGTAGAAAAATGTTTCCATTTAGATATACCTATTTAGACACGGGGGCAAGTCCGCAGGCAAGTGCTAGTCTAATACAAGTATTGTCTCTACACAAGCATCAAATGCACACCTCCCAACCCGAACACCACTTTATTTGATACAGGACGCTAAACTAAAACGTATAACCCACTATTAGACAGTAATGTGCACCTGCTAACTGTTCCAGTACCTGCTGGTTCGTCTGTGGAGGATAAATCGGGTGCAATTTATCCGCACTTAACATTGCTTTATTTACTCGACCTACTGCGGCATGCGGCTATTTTAGATACTTTCTTATAAAATACGCAACTGTAAAAGTTTCATTTGGTATAGCAAACAAATATGAAATTCCTTATATTACCATTATACTATGATATTTTTTAGGATTCCGTACCTTTTAAGGAAAAAAGAAACCCTTATAAGATCAGTATGTTGTCCGTCTGTCAAGTGCACTTATCTCAGGACCGCATGGATAAATTTAAACCATATACACTACTACGGTCTCATGATTTCCTTAAAAAAATTATTTCTACATTTACTTAAAAAAAAAGATCTCTGTTCTCTATTTATATTTTTTATATAATAAATAATCTTATGTAATAAAGAATCTTATTATATTTTTATTCAAAATTTCAGACCTAGCTTTGAAAAATTGGTTAGACCATCACTTATTATAGGTATAGGTGTAGATACTTCCCATCAGGCAACGCTATAACAGGGTCGACTATTTGCGATGACTTGTAATAAATTTTAAAACCTACATGTTTAATTAAACGATTGTAACAATACCAGTATACATAATACACTTGTAAACACTCGTATTTCTACCAGAGTAAGAGTCTCTTTCGGTCGAACCCACTACCGCAGCCGTACCTGACGTGCCATCGCTTTATGGCGCGTAATGAATGAGTCGCATCGAAGCGTTTCCATTAATGGATGCGTTATTGACGACGCGACGCGCACAGTGTTTTGAATTGCATAAGTTTCCTTGTTCCATTGATTTTGTGTTGATTCTGTGTACTGATTTGGGTTTTCACTTTTAGAGTTCCGCAGGTGAATTTAAGTTTTATTATTTTTATATGAAAATAAAATAATAAAGCTTAAATTGGGGGCTTCTCAATTGTATAGAACTTAAGCAAAACACGTTTTTCAGCAAACAGCTATGTGGTCAAATGACTTTAAGGTCCTTAAAACCATTTTCGGATTGATGTTGGGTGATAGTCAGCAATCCATACCTATATTATAAATTCGAAAGTAACTCTGTCTGTCTGTCTGTCTGTCTTTTACGCAATCAGGGCCAAACCGCTAATTTAATTGTGATAAAATACTCATATAGAGATACTTGAGGGTCTCGGGATGAACATAGGTTTATTTCTCATATTTGTTATATTTTCGATATATATTAATATATTGAAATACTTATTAATTTGACATGCAATTTATTCCGCCATGTTAATAACAACCCTCGTGTTTATATATAGTAAAGTTGTCTAAAACCGCAAATACAATTTTATCTTTTATAAATAAATATGTATAACATTTTGTTTTTGTAGAGATAAATGGCGCTATTTTGGCTAGTAGTATACTAGAGTAAGTACTTATAGACGCTATAGGCTTGGATTATTGTCTACTTATACTACCGAACCATTTATGAGTGTGATTTACTCGCACTTGGCCGCTTTTAATTGCAACTGCCCTACTGATGCAGAGCTTTTGCTGTATTACAAATATTATTTAGTCAATATGACCTTAACTTGTATTGTGTAGTAATAAACAACATAACAAATAGTCTCGTGCAAGTGCTAGTTAATGTTGTGTTTGTGGTCGACCGTGCTGACTTAAGAAACTACTGGCTTAAATTAAAATATAATTTTAGCATTGAATGGTCCAATTACTTATGAAAAAATGTTTCGACGTAACGCGCTGTATTTGCGATAAGAGTTATTGCCATCGAAATGTGACGTACATAACGTTTAGTTATTGTTATTTGGCCAAAAAAGAAAAGCTATTTTTAAATAACATTAGTTGCCATTTTTACTCAATTAAGCCAATTATACGGTAGTCGCTATTGCCACGTGGCGCCTTACTTATAATACTACCGTCATATAGACGTACTCGTACGTACGAGTATGAGCGAGTATACGCCGTCGATACGACTCCCACACAAGTACTAATTATCTAAAGCAAACAAAAGTACATTCCGCGTCAGCTGATAGCGCGGTGCGGTTACGTTCAATAGTGTTGTGAGGGGGAAATGTTAATAATTTGAATATAATCATTTCTCCGAAGAAGAATTAAGTCTCGTTCGAGCCACGCTGATCATGACGGCCTCGAATATGGGAAATATAATAAAGGGAACTTTAACATAGAGTTATTATTAAAATAGAAAAATAAAGCTATTCCTTGTGAATAGTAATACGAAGCTAGATATATACAATTCAAAGCAGATAGCTTCAGGCGCGTATAAGAGAGTAGGCAGTGTTAAGGCACACCGTTCGCCACTTTCTGCCCAATTTCCGAGACATTATAGTTGGGAGGCGGAACTCGCCGCCGTACTTTGTCCTATTACCATAGCCAAGAAATTAAAACAGTTTATTTCTTCGAATGACAATAGAGTCAACATAGGTTGCGTTCACAATATTATTGTAGGCAAGGACCTTTTTCAACATCTTCATTTTGTAAGAAGCACAGCCAAAGGACTAATTCAATCAAAGGAATTATTTTTCCTTCAATATCTGTCAGATATCTTAAGAAAGTATCGATATCTTATAAAAATATATGGATTACTTCTCTAATATAATTACAGTTTAAACGAGTTTTGTTTCCGATAATCACAGTTGGTGGGTTCTCCAAGTAAATGATTTCTATTACGTTGTATACATCGTGTGTCTACTATTAATTTGGTGCTCTATGCTTATATTTTTTAGCTTGTAGCATATAGCAGGGTGGACATAGGGAACCTATTGTCAAGGCACGTCGCGTCGTTTAAAGTGGGGACTGAATCATAAACCAAGAGGGAATCGAATTCACATCTGTCGCTTATACGGTCTGTCACTGTGTTACGACGACCTCATGTCATTTTATTTTACATATACTTAATTATTGGGAATAAGGGAATAATTAGGGGATATTTGTAAACAAATGAAATATAATAAGTATGTTTAATTTACCATCTTTTTTTTTGGCTAAAGAGGTAAACGACATTGTTTCATAATTGCACTGCACCCTCAAATGATGCTCTCACATCCGCAATATGACAGGACTCGTCTTGAACGGCCGCCAGCTAGTTGCAGACACTACAATTAAACACGTAAAGAGAACTTGGATGACGGGAATATGGTCATTCTATTATACTTAATTTCAAAATTACACTAAATTAGTACTAAATGACTGTTAAGTTTTGTACTAAAATAATTGATTTCATGTGTGACATAAAACTGATGTAATAGATACTTATTGAGATAAGTGTTTCCTAAGTGTGGAATAACACTTTAAATATATTAAAAATAGTTTAAAGGATGTTTATAACAAACATCCTAAATATATAATAGTAAGCAAATTATATATAATTTCATCTATATTTGAGGTCATCGAGGCCAGTCGTGGTGCAAGGACGTGCCGTGGAGCGGAGTGTTGTAGCACCAGGTCACCACTGCCAACCTTGCTATGCGGTAGACAGTGTAGAACATAACTTGATTTCGTTAAAAATGTAGATTGTTATAACGGCTCGCACGTTATGTCATTTCCACTATCTCTTACACTGTCGCAATGCAGTTATGCCGCTATATAATTAGATTTATTCACGATGACACTTTATATTGAAATATAAAATGAAATTGTACGGATATAGTATTCGCGTATAGTATCGCGATATAGTATTCATCGTAATCGCAATTTTTGCATTAAAAACTCTTGTAAATATATAAGCTAAAGCTAAATATAAGAATGATTCTTACTATCGTAAACTAAAAATTGAATAATATTATAAATTATTTTCGTTATTATTTAATTACTTATATTATTTACATACACATTTTAGATGGTGTGGATCGTTACAAGTCCACGCAATCAACGACTAGTTCAATTATATATAGAATTGAAAGAAAGTACGAAAGTGCCCCAAATGGATGAATATCTTAACACGAGTTTCGATGTGCCTACATTGCTGTGTGGGGCATAAAACCAATAAAATATATTTAAATTAAATTTCACCGTCACTAAACAACTCAACAATAAAGTTATACCTGGTAACAGTAGAGCAAAGAGACCACCCCCCCACTCCCCCACCCTCCACTACATCCACCGCGGCGACTTAACGACGGCATAAATATCTGAGAGAGGAACAATTTACTATTTAATTGTGCACCATCTATTAGCCGAATGGGGAAGTCGGGATAAATTCAACAGTCATCATAATGTTCGCTTGAACGTTACTTTTATTCCAGAGGTTTTAGTTAATTGTTAAGAAATTATTGGTCGGTTTTGTATTAATAAGAAAATTATTTATTCTCCAGAGTGGAGATGCAACTCACAGCTATTGGGCACAGTCGGATGCTGTCATTCCGCCATGACAGGATCGTTAACTAAATATACATAATACGTATTTATTAATTTGATTTAACAAAACACAATTCTTGATTGTCCTGGTATAGTATGTTGAGAGAAAGTTGAGAAAATTAATTGACTATTATATAACATAATTCCTTCGAGTGGAATCTAACCCACTACCTTCGAATTTACAACCAGAGGCTCTCCCACTGACCACGACGATGTCTTCTTGAAATGTTATTACAATAATAGCTTACTTATCTCATATTACATCCTATATCTTATAAAACAAAGTCGCTTTTCGTGTCTGTCTGAACTTTCTAACTCTTCTTCTTCTAAACCACCCAACGGATTTTTATGCGGTTTTCACCATTAGGTCGAGTATTTCTCAGGGAAGGTTTATATATAGTTTATTATTTGTACATTCTTATGTAAATTAACATAAATACGATAAATGTGTATAAAGTCCTACCCGTTGATACACTTTCGCGCATGCGCTGCTTTAATGGTAAGTACTACATGAAAATAATGTACTGGAGTATTGTTCCTCTTAATAAGATCTACAAAAAAATCCGCGAGAGCATATTTTTATCTTTTAAGAATAACGTGTAGTGATCATATTTCTGTCTAAAAATAGTAATTTCAATATATTTTTTATTGTGAGGGATATTGTTCCATAATGGTATTAATCCTTATCCTTTAAAATACTTTATTAAATTTCTACGTTAAACGAAGATAAAATTTGCTTTTTACACTATTTCGAAATTGCGAATAGTATTAGAGAAAAACGCATTTAATTGTTGACATATCCCGCCGTTGACACATCAGCTGTGCCGACTCAAGTTTTACTTATCCCTTACTCTCAGCATATAAATAAGTATATTAGTTACGCTGGCCATTTAATATAGATCAAAACTGTCTTTTACTGTTTTTTTATTTTAATAAGTACTTTAGAAGTTGTTACAATATCAAAACATCCTTGCTGCGAAACGCGCTCCGCGACGTTTTGCTTATACAAGCGCGTCATGAGCAGTCATCGGTGGTTCAGTGGTAGAATGCTCGCCTACCACGCGGGCCCGGGTTCGATTCCCGGCCAATGCATTCTATTTAATTTTCCTCACAGGCAGCCACGTAGTGCTTGCTTTTCATCAGGGACAGAATACCCTCTTCAGCATTAACCACAAGCTCGAAAAAAAAACCCGCCCGCTATAGAGGCATAGCAACGAAGACTTAGATGCGTTTGCACGTATTGGATAATTGGAGTTGAATGCATTATTTCAGCGTGATATATTTGGTTTCATATTTTTTGTAGTAGTTATTAGTAGCTAGGTTTTGGTTTATAATTTATCCCGTTTAAAAATAGTCATTTAACTATATTTTAATAAGTACCTACTTGAAAAGATTAGTAGCTCAGATTTAAAATTACGGTACCTACTAAAAAATCCTTGCTGTGTAAAACAATTGGAAAATCCTTATTGAAACTACGAAAATGCGGGTTGCATTAGACTTTAATTAAATTTCACATTATCTTAAGTGCTTTACAAACATACATTATATGAATAATCCAGTAGTAAAAGCGGGCGAAGCCGCAAGGGGGTCGCTAGTCTATTTATATAATTGCCATAACAATTCTATTACAAGAAAGCACCATTCATCTAGCAATGAACAGATATTTATTCTAAGAGTTTACTGTACTTGTGTGTCTGTTCATCAAAGTACGTATGTTTATTATATACGAGTATTTTTCGTATTATTTAGTCGGTGTAGTAGTAACGGGCACATGTCAGACATTTAATTCGCTAATGGACTTGGAGTTGTCGACGTAGAAGTTATTGTCGTAGCGCCTATTGTAGCTGCGATGTAACGATGATGGAGAATAGCTAAATTTGTGGACGTCTTTAAGAGTTATTGAATAAAACAATTGAGATAGATAGATGAGTGTCTGTAAATGTGGTTAAAAGGCTGTGAGTTCGATTCTCACTCGGGGGAATTAATGACCTTCTCCACAGCGCTCCAGGCAACGCTTCACTTCACGTGAACAATTGTATTCCTCTTCCTCATTTTCCGCTCAGTTTTAGAGATGTTGTCTCTAGACAATTGAGAATAGATTTTTTCTGTTATTGTGGAATAGAAAGTGAAAGTGAGTAAAGTATAAAGATTTAAAAATCACTGGTTATGATTAAATCTAGCACAAATGTGACTCTGAGTGCAGGTACAGTCGGTTAGAAAATGAATGGGTGTGAAAAAATACCGCGACGTAATATAACAAAAACAATTTTTCAAATCGAACAACTTCCCGGCTTTATAATATTAAAATAAAATAAATAAATAAAAACTAGGTAATTCATTATCATCTTCAAATGTTATATTTTTTAATTGTAAATACATTTACTTATGATTTTATACATTTACTTATGAAGACATTATCATTTTGATTATTGTTTGTTACATGCCTTTCACCCTTTGATAATAAAATCTTACCACAAAATAGTCGATTTATATGTTAACCGTATTTTTATAGGGATATAACCTTTCTAAGATGATTGTATATAAAACTACAATATATATATATATATAATTTTTTTGTCATATTTATAGAAAAGAGTATAGTAGGATATTTTTATTTATTTATTGAGTATGTGTACCCGTAAGTTGAAAATATACTATAGGAAAATATTATAGCTGCTACAGTACGCTAAGGATTTAGTAGACTGACCTCAGTTAACCAATGTTGATGCTCATGTTTGATAATTGCGTATGAAATTACTGTCTTCCTCTACTCTCACGTCAGTCTTTTACTGTAGGTACGTATACATGTCACAGGCTCCAGGCCCCAATGGCCTTCTGACCTCGGGCTTCGTAATAATGGTGTGATGCGCACGCGATTGTGCCGTGAATACAGGCACGAGTCAAACACGCGCATGTACAGTAGCGTACATAATGTTCGTTAAGGGGAGTTCGGCGTGAGTTTGTATCCTATGTAGAGTATGGCGCAGTGAGTGACGCTTAGCGTCGCGGCCTGCTGTACTTTAGTGTTGTGTGAGTGGGGGCGTTCTGTGCGTCTGCTGTCTGCACGTACCTCATCAAGTTCTTGGCGAGCTATATTGTATGAATTATAATATTAATATATTAATGAGTATGTATTATACATTACCAGTATGTATGCAGCAAATATATGAAAGACTTAATAATAAAAATAGCTAGAGTTATTGTTGGGTAAATATATTATTTTTATCGAAAAATCATAGCTTTTATAAATAAATACCATAACGTTGATTTATTCATATTTATTATTCCACAAAACAAAATTAAATAAAATGTACTCTTCTAGAACATCCAGCCCCCCGCCCCCCGCCCCCGGCCTAATAGTGCATTTCACAGTATTATTGTACCTGGGGGTGATCATTTACTTACAAGGTAAAGCGTCTGCATCAGAAAGCAGTTTAATATTTTCACAGAAATTCACCTCTATATGTTTCGTGCCAACATAAATATCCTAACCTCCCATTGTCTGTAAACGTCAAAACTAAATTAACCTTTAATTGTATGAGGAGAAGGGGTAGAATCGCATGTATATTCTAGATAACTTCCAGGTGTAACTTGTGGTGTACGGTGTACGAATATAAGAATAGTCGTGATAACCTAAAAGGTGTCACAAAGAGGTCGCGAGGGCGAGGTGCAAATGCGCATCTCACGAGATGAGCCGCTTGAATGTACCCCGAGTTATGCAATGGGAGCTTCGAAACTATGGACACGGCCTACAAGTATTTTATTTTGTTTTTGGCTTTGCTTTGCCCACAGCAGGCATGAAGAACCAAGTGTTAAAACACTTCCTTCTCCACTGTGTGTAGAGCTATGGACCTAAATACCGTTGTCTCTCAGAGCGAGGAAAGAGTAGATCGAAACCTAATGTGAGAGGTAACAGTTTCAATTAATAAGCGAAATCATGAAATATATAAACCGATAGATAAAATATGTAATTCCTTTTGCTTAAGTTGTATATACGCTTAGAGTTATTAATTTCAATTGCACATTTCATTCGAATATTCAAACACTTGATTCGCTTGCCTAAAGCTGTGGAGATATACGTAAAATAAATTTATAAATAAATAAAATCAGCCTCACGCTGTATCCCGCACACAGCAGAGTAGGCAGAGGCAACGTAGTGTTAAGACACTCAGTTCCCCACTTTCCGCCGAATTCTGGAGGTATTGCGTGTTAAGTAAGGGGCGGAACTTAACGTTGCGTTTTTCCCTTGACACCAGATCGAAGAAATGGCAATATAAATTTAAATAAATATTTCATTTCCTCGAGTGTTGATCGGATCCACAACCAGTTACAATAATACTCTGTGCCCTTGCGCCACAACTGGCTTCATAAATAACTGAGCAACTGACAGACAATGCATAGGCGAAACTACTGGACTCTACTGCCCTGTAGGTAGGCTAGGAAATGGCTCTCCACTAAGAGAGAGAGAGAGCACTAAGAAAGAATCTCAAAATTTCACGGGAACGGAAACAATGAGTTTTTCAATTTTACTGTATCTTAACATCCACGTGAGCAAAGTTTCGGATGACTTTTAGTAAAATATGCCACATCAAACGTTTAGCACGTGTGATGAAGGGCCCCGATACTCAGCGCGGTACAGCGGGTCGCTCTTACATTTCCACGATTGTAGGCGCCTGTAGTTTTCTTTGTGTCTACTTCACTATTAATGGGAAAAATGATTTTTGCAAATACTTACATGTTATTACAGCATTTTTTTGTATAATATATTGTTAGCAAACTTGAATAAAAGAGGGAAGTGGTTGGTGAAAACGACTACAAAAAAAACGAAATTGCGTCTATCGAGGCGTTTGCTGGTCGGCAATGGCCCTCATCGGAAGGGAACTTATGAAGTATTATTAATGCAATTACGTGGAATCACTTTCTGAATAATTTAAAAACATATAGACCATGTGTGTTTTTATTTTGTTCTTTAAAACGTTATCCCTTTCTGATATCTAACAATATATTTAATTACCATAATATGTTTGTTATCAAAGATTAACAAATGGCATAAAGCAGCTATTACATACAACTCAAAACTTATGCTTTTGTATTATATTTCCTATGTTTTATGTAGGACCTTACATCAACGATCATTACCTCTCATTATGGGAGTGAAGATAGAAGTGGGAACGCAGTAGGAACTCAGATTCCCTCTCCCAACCCTCCCAAAGACGGTAAGGTATCGGGATATCTGATACCATAGAACTGCATATTTTAACAATGAAAAGCAATAAATGAAAGAAAAAAACAAAACTATTTTAAGATTGTATGTAGTCAATGGCAAGAGCAACTTATAAAAGTTGAAAAACTTAAGTTTACAAGAGTATGCACATATTTTCTATGAAATTAAATATATAACTTGGTAGTAAGGTTTTTTATGAAATATCTAAAAAAATTTACTTTTAGTATTTTTTATGTTACTTATTACATTTTAAAGAAAACACAAGTAAAATTAATGAAAGATAAATATAACGCCAAACAAACTACTATACAAGAGTTGATACGCGTAGCTAAAGGCCGCGGCCTAGGCGGCGACCATATATCAGGAGCTCGTGGACATTATTTATGATGCTGGCGACACCGACCCTATTAGGTGACAACTAACTTCTCATTTTTACTTCCACATGCTCATACGTTTATTGTTTGCGATACGATTTATCTTTGCTTTATTTTAGGAAAAACAACAATTATATTTTGAGATAAAATTTCTTCCTTATTCTTTTGTACATGATCCCAAATGCTTTTGAAAGATATTATTTAAGCTCCATTTTTCGACTTCCCCCACTTGGAATAAAGCGTGTAACTAGTAAAAAAATAAAAGATACTTTTTTTTTCGTTAAATAAACGTGGCATTGAGATTTGTCGCTTGATGTAATATGAAACGTAATAAAGAAATTAGTTTATGTTTTAATTAGAATTTAATTTTCATTTACACTTGAAAACAATACAGTTTAAACGACCGTCATACAAGACTTGTTCCTTATATGATTGGAACTGAACATCACTGAAATTTTACTCAAAATTGATTAAAATTATTAACATGTAATTTTAAATGAAATCATACGTTTTCACTCTGCATATACATTTAAGTAAATTAAATGAACTTGTACATTTGAATAAGCAATATAATGTTTGTACAGACAGATTAAATATTGTGAAATGCCTTTAAATATTTCAATGAAGACGCGGCGTATCATTTATTACGTTTGAGTACGCAAGAACCGGACATCTGATACCTCACTTGAACTAGAAGCTTTAATACTAAATTTTGTCCCCCTTTTAAAGATTTAACCACAAATATGTAGTTTTCAGATAATTTCCTGAGTTAGTACAACCTGTCGATGCCAGCTGCTAATTTTTATAATTCTAAGTTACCGAAAATACCCTATGAATTTTGATTCCCTTCATAGTGTCGAAATACGCGTTTTTTTTGCGATATAAACAGTGGTATCATTTTTTAAATAAATGTAGATGTTTTTTTATTTTTCAGGAAACTATAGGGCCGTAGATCAGAGTATGTGGTTTGAATTTCAACTCTATATCTCCAAGTGTTCTTGACAGACACTCGGGCGAACAACAAAGTGGTCTTATAAAGGAAAATAGATAAAATAAAAAAATAATAATCATCATATAATGTGAACTGTGAAGTCGTGTCGCCATATAGAAGCACACACGCCACTTCATTCTCACCTCGTAAGTCCTCTCACAATACGTTCATTACTTGTTAGTCCGCGCGGTAATTTCCCGCGCGGCCCATAAATTACTTGCAGTTTGGTCCCCTACTGTCCCCTCGCCTCCCCCACTTCGACCCCCGCCACGTCCCTCTAGTATGTTGCCAAATTATATTCATATGCTAGGCTTTTATCTTTATTTTAACTTTTATTGTTTTTCTTTTCCTCTGTTATTTGTAGGGAAACTTGTTGAAAAGATATTATTTTCGTATTCCTAACCTCAAAAGAAAAAACAGAACTTTTATAGGATCACACTTTGTTGTCCGTCTGTTGATAGAAATTTATAAGTATATATAAGTATACAGTTTGGTTCCTCCTGTCTCCCTCGCGGCCCCACTTTAAACTCTTGTCCCGTTTGTATAGAGTGCTGCCAAATTATATTCATTGCTACAATTTTCTTTGGTTATTTGTAGTGAAACTTAAAAATATGTTATTTTTATGGTTGCTTTTTACGACAAAAGAAATTCTTATTGTCAGTTTGTTTGTCTGTCTGTCCGTCTGTCAAACTTAGTTTTGTACTTCATTTCGTCCAAAACGAGTGCATCCCATATTTAAAATGTTTGTGAACTGAACAAAGCCACGTTTCTGTTGACCTAAGATCGTAAAATTAAATACTGTGTGGGGTTTTATTTTATGGTTTTAAATTTTGTTCAAGTCGCGTATGCCATTTTTTAAATTTAAATAAATATAAAATAGGAATGGTAATTATAATTGTATCGTTAGGCAAAGGGAATTAAGTATTAAGACAATTGTATAAGAGACTAGCCACGAGATGCAGCCAGTGGTACAGCGCCCCGCGGCCGCACCGTAGCTACACCGAGTCGACGTTATACGTTATTGTAATAATTTGTCTTTGCGATGTTACAACTTCTCTTCTTCGTTTAAATTCTGTTTTTCTAGATTTCATATATACCTACTTAATAACTTTAGGTATAAATATCATTATAACATCAATCGCTGCCCGCGTTGCGTGGGCTTCACGACCCATGCTATACTAGTAAAGTTTACCATCGTATGTTTGCAATCATTTCCTTTAATCTTTCTTTTAAATACAAGGTTCGAATACTTAATTATATACCTAGATATAACTATGCCTGCCTTAAAAAAAAATTAAAATTATAGATAAATCGAATTGTCCCCTATCTCTTGTATATAGGTAAAATATATATGGTAAAAAATACTTAATTATAACTCATAAACTAAGACAAACATAGACAATGAAAACTAAAATATAATTAAAAACCATTTTTAATATTTTAAAAGGGAAAACAAAACTTATTACAACATAACAAAATGAAGAATAGTAAACGATGCTAACAATGGACAGAATAAGTGGTTTTTTCCCCTCACCGCAAGTCACGCCTTGCACGGTCTGTGAAAGGAACCTAGAAGGAAGGTACAAAGCGCCAGCGTTAGTGCTTTATGAATTGTTCTGTATTGTGCTCGTTAAGTGTACAATAAATATCGTTGCACCCTCGGCCTCGGCCTCGGGACGGAACTGTGGGAATGACATCGGTTGAGTGTAATTTAAGTTCAAGTTACGTACAGGCTTATACTGTAAGAGTGATATATTAAATTTGATCACATCCGATATCAGTATCCCGCTATAGTTAGAGCACTTTCAAAGATTCCAAGAGGAACAAGAAATCCCACTACGTAAAAAAATTTAAGTTTTCTCTCCAGCCAATTATATGCTTGACACATACTAACGAACGTTTAATGTATGGTAGCATATAGCTTAGTAGCCAGATCGCTTGAACGGGTTCCAAGAGGCGTGGGTTAAGCTCGTATACGTTTTCTAAAATAGTTTTTGTCTTAAATGTGAAATAAGGTTTCAAATATATAATAGTACATAAAAGTAATATTGTATTATTGAATAAGCAAATTTTGTGATAAAGCTTATTTTTATGAAACCAAACGTAATAAAGCTTTGTATTTATCGGGACATGTCCATTTTAATTGATTGCTTGTTGACTTTCCCTTACTCACTCCCTACAGCCTCACTTATCCATACATTCAATAAGTGATGATGGTTTCACCACCGTTAGTTAAATGATCTAACTGGACGTGTCAGTTGTGCGTTTGACTAAGTTAGCTTAACTAAGTTAGCAAAACAAAGCTTATAAATTGAGGGCAGCACCCTCAATTTATAAGCTTTGTTTTGGTAAAAAGAGAAAAAATATTTTTTTTGTCGAATCAAGGTCTGAAAAGCGTTTTTACAGTCTCGATTATTTGTGTAAATAAATAATATTTCTAGTTTTAGTTGTACTAACTTATGCAGCTAAAGATTTACACTTCTCTCTCATAATATGGCACAAAATGTAAAGAGAAAGTAGCGTTATGAAAGTTTTCACGTTTTTCAAAAATATTCATTGTTTTTCACTTGAGTGGAAATCGAACCTACAACGACAGTATAGTTTATAGTCCAACAATATCCCGCGGCGTCGCTATGGCAGATATACATTCTACTCCATAACAAACGATCTGGTCCAGAGAAAGCCTTATTAACGTAAACGGATGGCTGTTCATTACGTAGTATGGAGGGTCTAGTATCTCACAAATTCGCGGCATGAAGTAAATGCACCTAGAGCTAACCGTCAATTCGTTAGCTGCTAAAACTTCTCCGGAATTTCTAGGATCTGGGAATTCCCCGGATGCATCGGTTCACAGTATCTACTATTGGGTACATCCTTAGGAATTTTAGCGTATTGGTCGATTTCGAAGACTTTTTGTTATTCGTTTTTCTTTTATTGTTGCTTCACACTATACCAGCATATTGCTATAGCAATAATAACATTTGCAATCCCTATATTTCATTTTTTCGTTCTGGTAACAAAGCAAAGCGCGGAATTTAGTTCCGCCACCCAGCACGCGAAACCTCTACGCCTCGGCGGAATTAAAAAAAACTTTATCATATTATTATTATTTTTTCTCATTATATCAATTTATTATAAAGCTCCAAATTTAAGTAAAAAAAACTTCGTCTTTGTAATAAAATATTGCGGACTTATTAAAAAAGGAACACTCAAATCCACTGTTTACAGTGAAACATTAATAATAACGGGGAAATGTAAGCTGTATACGGTACGAGTACCTACGTCTAACTCCCGTACTAAAGAGATGAAATTAATTTACCAGACATGAATACACAACGTATACAAACAGATACCAGAAATACTTTTTTTCGTGGGTAGGAGTGAAACTAATAACAACTGTTCATAACAGCTGATTTGTTAAATTCAATAAAAACATAATAATTAGTGTGTTTTTACAAAGATGTGCTAATGTGATTAACATTACCCACCAGCAAGAAGAATCCTACATAAATTCACTTTTTTACTTGCACTTTGCATTTTTTCGAAAATATGGAGTCAATCAAGGAGTCAATGACTGCGTTAACTGATTTATTCACAACAAAAATGAGTGAATTTCAACGGGACTTGCACAAGACAGCTTCACCAGTCTCAACATCTTCATTAGCAGCTGAATTCCAACAATTTAAAGGTCTCATACTTTCCCTCTTGAACACTTTGCAGCGACAAGTGGAATTTCTTGCTACTGAAGTAGATAGGCAGGAGATGAAAAGAAGGCATAAGGTTATTTTATTTCACGGTGTGTCTGAACAAAGATCCGAAGATATAAAAACATCTATTACTGGGTTGATAGGTAAACATTTGATGTTGCCTAATTTTTCCTCTTCAAGTATAAAATCTTCATATCGTTTGGGTAAATATGCTGAAAAACCAAGGCCTATAGTAGTGAAATTTGCTGATGTATCGACACGGGACATGGTTTGGTTTGCCAAAGGCAAATTAAAAGGCACCGGTATCACTCAATCCGAGTATCTCACTAAAGAACGCCATAAAGCATTCCTAGAGGCAAGACAGCGGTTCGGTGTTAATAAGTGTTGGTCAAGAAGAGGCTGGATCCATATCATAGCGCCGGACGGGTCCCAACACCAAGTTGAAACCAAGGCAGAGGTTATTGCAATTTCATGTTCCAATAATAAGTCTCCTGTTGTGCAAAACACCATTGCTAAAACATCAGACAAAATTTTGGCTCCCCGAGTCAAACGAGTGGTAAAAAAATAGTTTTAGTTTATGTATTTTTCTCTTATTATTTCTATATTACTTTTGTTGATTTTATTGTAACCATAGTTCTATTTACCATTTAATGCCAGTTTACCCTCATATTTTTGTATTCTGTTTTGTTGATTCAATTTATGGAAATATTATTTTATTTTTAAGATAGTTAACTTTTATTGAATTCTTTAATAAACTAAAGACTAAAATAATCATGTCAGGACTTTACAGAAATAATTAATTTGAAAAAATTTAAGATATTAAACTAATATGTTATGCCATCAGCATAAATTTACTAAAATATAAATCAACAAAATTTCATAAACATTTAGTAGAAATTCACTATTCTCTTACTGTCAAAATAGTTTAATAATCATTTCTTAGACATAAAATAATTGATTTTGTTATTTAGAATAATACCCAGATACAGGAACTGCCTCCTATCTATAGACTGATTGTAATCATATGCAGATGTAATATGTGAGTAATTTCTTTTCCATTTTAAAACTAATTAGTGAATATTGATGTTTTAATGTAGAAATTTAGTTTTTTAATGTAATCATGCAAAAAGTGAAATGATTATTTTAACTTGAAAATTTTCAGATTAAGTATATCATAGAAATAGTGTATTGATGGTCTGTGTATACTTTATGTAGATAGTATAAAATTATAATAAAAGAACCACTAAGTATAGCCCTTAGGAGCCTTTCATATTATTAATCATAAATTTAAAGCTTTAGGTTAACTCATTTTGTGCTTAAAATTATTTTGTTTGATGTATTATAGGACATCATTGCCCATGTAAGTTTCTAATTATTAAAAAAGCAATAACTTTTTCAATGGAAAACTTTAAAAATATTTTACTTATGTGCTTTTTCTAAAATTGTTGCTTTTGTGACTGAGTTGTGTTTTGTAAATATCTGTCAAATAACATTGTTTGAAGCACAGTTAACTTATGATAAGCGCTTAGTTCGGATTCTTGTACTGTACATAAATTGAATCATTACTGAACTTAGCAACTCACTATTAACTATATCACTATTAACTTATTATTCTTTTCTCAGTTAATGCAGTTCATTCATTTTTTTTTGTCCTTTTTTATTGTTAACTTACTATTTTAAAGTGAGATTTTTTCTTTTTTATTTATTTTTTTTTGTTCTTTTTGATGTCTTTCTTGCAACTGGCGGGAATGTTGTTGTATAAAACCTTGATTTTATTATTATTATTTCATATATATTTATATTTTTATATTATACTGCTATTTTTTTATATTTATTTATTAATATTTATACAAATTTATTTTTCTGTATTTTATATATAAATAATGGCTACGAACGATACAAGTAATAATTCCTTCCTATCTTTATCTTCTATTTCCGAAGGCACCGACAGCAGCGACAGTATCCTCAGCATCCCCTCGCTTAATGAAAATCTTAATTCATTCTTCTCGGACGTCCCGAAAAACTTTAATATTGTCCATATAAACGCTCAGAGTATTCCAGCACATTATCCTGATTTATTGTCATCTTTCGATAGTAAAGACATACATGCCATCTTAATATCTGAATCATGGCTTAAACCATGCTTACAGTCAACCTCCTACTCACTGCCGGGATTTCACTTGATTAGAAATGATCGTACTGGACGGGTTGGTGGGGGTGTTGCAATTTATTTGCGCGCCCATATTCCTTTTTCAATTGTAAGTACATCACTACCACAGGACAACGCATATGCGGAACATTTATTTATCGAAGTAATATTAAATCATACCAAACTACTTCTTGGGGTTTTTTACAGTCCTAACCTTACAGTTGACTATTTCTCGTCATTTGAAATCCTGGTCGATCAATTTATGCCCTCTTATGAGCATACTTTGATAATGGGAGACTTTAACACTTGTCTTTTTAAAAACGATAGTCGAGCGTCTCGTTTACAAACTTTAGTAAATTCAACTAATTTAAACATTTTACCTCTAGCACCAACTCATCACTTTCCACATTCTAATCCTTCTCTTCTTGATTTAATTTTAGTATCTTCCATTGACCATGTCGCGAGGCATGGCCAATGTCCTGCGCTAGCATTCTCCTATCATGATCTTCTTTACGTATCTTACAAAGTTAGACCACCTAAAGCAAAATCAAGAATCCTTCTGCAGCGCAATTTTGGAGGTATGGATTCGGGGCGGTTAACTGAAGATGCCAGTAAAATTGACTGGACTGTCATTGATAATGCTCGAACAGTAGATGAACAAATTACTATATTTAATTCTTTTTTAATAACTCTTTATGATACTCATGCACCAGTCCGACCGGTTAGAATTAAACATCTCCCTGCACCATGGCTTACTGCGGACATAAAGAAACTGCAGGAAAAAAAACATACCGCTAAGAGTAAATATATTTCTGACGGAAGTGAGGCAAATAGAAATAAATATGTGAGAGCTCGTAATCGCTGCAACAGGGTTTGTAGAGACAGTCAACGACGCCATATCTATAAATCAGTAATCGAAGAAGATGATCCAGCTAAAGTCTGGAAATTTCTCAAATCCCTTGGAGTCGGTAAAACAAAACATACAGTTTATCCAACAAATTTAGATTTAAATTCTCTTAATCAACATTTCACTTCTTCTAGTACAATCGATAGTACGAATAAATTGAAAACATTAATTGATCTTTCCTCTTTACCCACTCCACAGATTCCTCCTTTTAAATTTAGTCAATTCACTGTATGTGATGTTAAGAGAAATATTATCGCTATTAAGTCGGGTGCAGTCGGCGCTGACTGCATTAGTCGTAAAATGATCATTCCTATAATAGATCTATTAGCTCCTGTAATTACATCCATTTTAAATCGTTCCATTCTCCACGGTGATTTCCCTTCCATTTGGAAAGATGCCCAAATTCTCCCATTACCAAAAAAATCTAATCCATCTTCCTTTTCCGATTATCGTCCGATTTCTATCCTTCCATTGTTATCTAAAGTGCTAGAACGTCTTGTTCATAAACAACTAAGCACATTCCTTTCAAAACACAATTTCCTAAACTCCCTACAGTCCGGCTTTCGCCATGGTCATAGTACGACTACTGCTCTAGTCAAGATCACCGATGACATCAGACATGGCATGGATGATCGGAAGATAACGGTGCTGACATTATTAGATTTTAGTAATGCTTTCGGCACTGTTGATTTTGACATTTTACTTGCATCACTGACTTCTCTTAACATATCTCCTGAGGTGATTGATTGGTTTCGTTCTTACTTGTGCGGACGCCGACAGCGCATTCGAATAGATGATTCATATTCTGAATGGTCTTTCACTAGTGCTGGCGTCCCACAAGGTGGCGTGTTGTCCCCTCTCCTTTTTTCAATTTTTATTAATACCATCTGTCTTAAAATTTCTTCTCTCTACCACCTGTACGCAGACGACTTACAAATCTACTCACAAGGTACTCTTACTGAGCTACCCAATACCATCCAGAACATTAATAGCGATCTTAAGCAAATTTCAATTTGGAGCAAACATTTTGGACTTACTATAAACCCTTTAAAAAGTCAAGCAATTGTTATCGGTAGTCCTAGAATACTGTCGAAAATTGACTTAGCACATTTGCCCACTATAATGATTGATGGGACTTCCATTCCATTTAGGGAATCTGTTAGGAACTTGGGTGTAGTTATTGATAAGCATTTGTCTTGGGAACCCCAAATAGGAGAGATAAGTAAAAAGATTTATGCTGCCTCTGCATCTCTGCGTAGGCTGCGCAATTTCCTACCAATACCTACCAAAATTGCGCTGGCAAACTCACTCCTATTACCAATTCTCGATTATGCTGATATTTGTTATCTCGACATTAAAGAGGAGCAACTGAATAAACTTGAGCGACTTCAAAACCTTTGCATTAGGTTCATATTTGGTATACGTAAATATGATCATATTTCTGAATTTCGTGATAAGCTCAAGTGGCTCCCTATCCGCCTTCGCAGGAATACTCATATACTTCATCTTCTCTATTCCGTGCTGTTTAATCCTTCTACTCCTCCTTATCTGAAGAAACAATTCAGGTTTCTACATGATGTTCACTCACTTTCCCTACGTTCCCAGAAAAATCTATTACTTGAAATTCCTCCTCACTCTTCTTCTTTTCTGACTAACTCCTTTACTATTAAAGCTGTCCGACTATGGAATTCCTTACCAATTGAGATCAGACATGCCAAAAGTATACAAAAATTTAAAACTTCACTTAAAAACCACTATATGAATATTTAATTTAGCCTTTGTTTTATACCTTTAATTTTCAAAATACTTTTTAGAAATGTATAAATATTATATCTAAGATTTATATGTATATATATATGTTATTTGTTGTTTATTATTATATTTATTTATATAAATATTTATTCGTAGTATATATATATATATATGTATATATATGTATTTTATTTTTATTTCTACTATTAAATAATCTCCTGCAATTTAATGCACCACCCACCATCTTTTTTTTTATACAACTCCAACGACCAAAGGTTGCCTGGAAGAGATCGCTTTAAGCGATAAGGCCGCCTTATTGTACATGTTTCTATTTATTTTGTATATAATTTTTGTAAATTTTTTATGTGCAATAAAGTATATTGTATTGTATTGTGTATTGTAGATACCGATAATTAAATATTAAAAAAACCATTTGTTATTTTAATTAATTTTTTACACACTTTTCTCATATTTGAGACAGGCCACGAGAATAGAAACAGACTATTCATTACTGCACATTTCATAATATGAATAACACTAAAAACATAAAAAAACATATCACCCTCACGCTGTATCCCGCACACGGCAGGGTAAAGAGAGGAAATCTAGTGTGAAGACACTCTGTTATAAAAAACATATACGCAAACTATATGCAAAGACTCCGATATAATAATTAATTATATACGGAAATAATGGTAAAAACTACTTTTCTTTTTTTCCTTATGTCCCAAACGTAGCGAGAACGCTACGTATTAACGTAGCATACTACGTGCATATTAATGCATAGTATAGAATTGTAAGACACTGCGTTCTTTGAAAATCATGAAATGAAAAAAATAAAAAAATATTTTTTCCACCGAGCAGGGATCGACACTACAATAATCTCGCTTACAGGTTGGACAATGTCAACACGATGGTAAATGCTCTCTCGAAGCACGCGAGAACTAAATTATCATCTATTCTTCTATCGTGCTTTCTTATTTTTTAATTAGCTTGTTTAAAAATAATATTAATATAATAAAATAAAATTATATAACGATAAACTCTTAGCTATTTGTGGTAGTCATATGAGATACTTGTATTTCTCCGGCGTACGGCGTTAAGTTCCACCGTTCAGCACGCAATGTTTCGCAATTTTAAATGCTATATACATTTTAGTGTATTATTTTGTTTAAAATATATTTTATTACAACTGAAAAATGAAAAGAAATCGTTTAATACTATATACATTACGCTTAAATAGAGCTACTATAAACGAAATATTTACAAAAGTATTATAATTTTAAAACATTTGTTTCATACAGCGTCATAGAGCGCCAGCAGGCGGCGGCGGGCGGCGGCGGGTAGCGGCGGGTAGGGGCGGGCACGTCCGACGACCGAATACTATTAAATATTGAAAAGTAATATCTTTGCCAGGTGGACTGAACCGGTCCGAGTCGACTACGAAATATGTCCCTTAGCATTGACTTTTACTGTCGCGACGGTCACTTGCTCCAGTTCCAAGATTGATGGTCCCACGCTGCTGTGTTGGGGAAAGTAGACGTGAACTTGTTGAAATTTATATCAACCGAGATAATTGATAAAATGTAAAAAAAATATGTCTTACTTTTCCCTTAAAGCAAGGTAGGTAGAGGGGATTTGGTGTTAAGATTCTCCGTTCTCTATTTATTTTTCAACTAAGCGTTTATTGTGCGTGTTAACACTAGAAGCGCCGCCGTCTCATTTTTGACCCAAACGCAAGGTTGATTGTATATAACTTTTTTATTTGTTAATTTATGTAGATGACATTTTTTTACTATTACCAATTTAACACCCTTATTTAATTAAAAATATAAATAATTTTATAGCAGTCATACTTTTTGAAAAAAAAATAGATTTACCTAGAACTGCCGCTGGGTCATTTTTGTCCCGCCATTATTATTTCATTATTTGAGGGTATAATTTGACATATTTTCATGCCTCGGGGATGAGGTGGAGGGGAAAGGGCAATGCGGGGGCGGAAAAAAATTTAATAGTAGGTTTAGCAGTCAATGCCTAAGTTTTTAGGGTTCTGTAGCTTTTAAGGAAAAAAGAACCCTTATAAGATCATTTTTTTGTCCATCCGTCTGTCTGTGCCTTTATCTCAGGAATGCTTGGAGAAATCGAGTTGATATTCATATGAGTATATGAATATGAACTATATGACGATCTACAGTCCCTTGATTTCCTGAAAAAGCGCCCTTAAAAAAAGATATGACTATTTATATAGTAAAAAACATGTATTTCGACACTATAAAGGGAATCAAATTAATAAGGTGCTTTCAGTTGACTTAGAATTACGAAATTTGGCAGCTAGCATCAACACGTAGTACTAGTACAGGAAAAAATCTGAAAACTATACATTTATGTATAAATCTTAAAAAATAATAGCCTGAAAAGTGGGGTAAAATTGGTGTCAACACGAAATTTGCCGCTAGTCCAAGTGAGGTATCAGATGAAAGGATGACTAAGCTAGGCTTGAATTTCAGAAAAACACTTGACACCAAATGTGGGCAATTGTAGGGTAGGTAGAGGGAACCTGGGAACCTAGTGCTATGCACTCCGCTGGCATTTTCCGCCGAATTCTGGAGGCATCACCACGCAATGTTATAAATCATCTGTGATGTATCACTGATGAAGAATATATTAATGCATTACTTGGCCTACTAATAATATTAACTAATTTCAATAACTTATAATTTTGTAAGAGTTATTCAGTTAGTTGTCACGACCTTAGAACGTATTAGAAATATTTGATTCTTTCTTTTTCTTTTTATTTTTTGGTACTTTTATGTTTGTTAAAGAAAAAGAATTAATTATTAAAGATGGTCTACAGGTTTTACGAATTATTTTAATAATATTTTTTTTTGTATTATACCAACAATCAACATAATAAGTAGAATGGGACAAAATTGTCACGACGGCGGTTCTAGGGGGGTCTCAATCTTCGGCACTTCTAGTGTTAAGTAGCAAACTAATACCGAACCCAACGGAGCGTTTTACAAAAAATGGAAAATAAATAAACGTTTTAAAGTGATCAAAGACTAAACACGTAAAGTAAATTAAATCAGCTTCACACCGTATCCCGCATGTATCAGGATAGGCAGAGCTTAGCTTAGCTTAGTGTTAAGACAATCCGCTCTCCACTTTCTGGCGAATTCTGGAGTGCGTGGTGGTTCATTGCGTGATGAATGACGAGACTCAACGCCGCGCTGTGCATCGACGCCAGAGCGAAGAAATGAAAATATTAAATATTTCGTTTCCTCAACTGTGAATCGAACTCACATCCTGTCGCCTCCATAACTGTTAGTTTGAAAATGTTAAAAAAAGAAATCATGTTATAAATGCAGTATTGTAGTGTAGAATCTTCTTTTATCTCTTAATTACTAATTAAAATAAGGTCCGTGCGCGCCGGGACATTAGCGTACCATTGCTTTTATTCCGATTCTTTAATTAGTTTAAAGTTTATGATTCTTGTTTTGAGGCGTTAAAACTTGTAGATATTATAAAACTTGATTTAATACTAATTAAAACTTATAATATGAAACTTACAAATTTTGTCAAGTATTTAAATAATTTACAATATAAGTTAGAATTATAATCAGGCGATTCTCACTCGAGTAAATGAAATATCTAATAATTTCATTTCCTCTTTCTGGTAACGAGGCAAAGCGCGGCGTTGACATCCACCACTCAATACGCAATACGTCGAGATTTCGGCGGAGAATGAGGAACGGAAGTGTCTTCTTAATGGAAACGGAATACCTTAACACTAGAGGGACTTTCTGCCAACCCTGTTATGATGTACAGTGTGATACAGCGTGAAGTTAAAAACAACATTAATTATTTTGATTTCCTCGTTCTGATATTGTTAATCATAAAATATGGACTACGTCTATCTATAAAGCTTTCTTAAGTTTTTTACGTTTATTTTCCCTTCCCTATCCTACCCTTTTGGCTACCTATTATAAAATGAAAGACACATTTTGAAACGTTTTAGTTATTTTCATATTTTTTATAATAAAATATGCATATAATGTTTCTATTTGAAATAAACCATTGAATAACTCGTTATACAATACGAATGCTAAAAAAATATTTCCCGTCGGTGAGCGACGCGTCCGTCCATCAATTATCCACACCGTCGCTCTTAATCCGCCGCATTTATTAAACTGTTTAAACTTATTATATTGGGTATCACGTGAAATATGCTATTTTATCTATCTATATAAATATAAGTAAAGTTGTTCTTTTTTTCTTTATTATTGTAGGTTTATATCTTTTATCTATTCTCCTCCGCCCATACACACATAGTTGCCTCCGCGGTTAAATAAAAGTTGGAATTATGTATGACGCATTGTAAGTGCCCAAAGTACATCTGCGCGCAGTCTAACTTAATACATGGATTGTACAATTCAATTATTTTATTGGGGCCAGTTATTATTGACATGAGTAGCAGACTCTTCAGTTTAGTAATATAAGTATAGATATAGAATATTAACGTTTACAACAGCATTTGTTTTGATGATAAAATGATATACATTATCTCTATTAATATAATAAAACAGTGAAAATATTTTGTCTGTACATTTAATATTTTTGGCTGAAATGGATAGAGGAGCACTTAGAAAATAATAAGCAAAATAATAGATAGCAAAAATAGTTTCTTGTCTGTCTGTATGTATGGTCACGCTTATCTCCGAAAGTACTGAACCGATTTACTTGAAACTTTCACCATTGCTTTGTTTTAATTCAATTTAACATCTAAAGTATGTTTCATCAAAATAGGTTCATTAAAAAAAGTTATAGTCATTTGAATGAACTCAAGGCATGAGTTTGCCTGCAAATATATAGCAATCCATATCTACACTTACACGTATAATAAATCTGTATTTGTTTGTAATTAATCTGTATTTTAAACCGACAATTAGTTATTCGACTCATTTATTCGATTAATTTTTTGGATTCGATTTCGATATTGGACTATTCGATTCGAATTGGGTGTTTTTTGTAATATGCAATCATTACAGTTATTTTACAAACAATTTTATAAATCCTTAACCAAATCAATAATTTAACATTTAAGGCTGTTTATGAACGAGTCAATTATTCATTGACATCAACACATTTGACTGTCAGTCAACTCGGTTTATTAAATGAATAATCATGTAGTTCAAGCGGGCGGGGGGCCGCTAGTCTAAAATATAATTATAAAACATATAATTTTACAATAACTCTAACTCTAATTGTTTATTTTCAATACAAACTTCTGTGGAAATTAAAGATTGTTAGATTGGTCCATTGAGTTTCCAAATTCTTATTAACATTCGTTTGTTTCGTAGACTATTTTGCGTGTTTTAAATATACCTAGACGAATACTTTATAAAAAAATAAATGTTCTAAAGCATTTTCATCTTATATTAAAGACGACTGTCATCCATCTCAAGGTCGAATAAAAGAGTGTGTATAAGCGTATAAATATTAACATATGAAATGGGGGTCTTTTACAAAACAAACGCAGGCTTTATGTTAATAAACGAAGTAATAACCTGAAAATACAGAGAAAAATGTGTGCGCGGGAACAGCTCGTTACGGCGGGGGGCGGCGGGGGGTGATTGCTGCACGTATCTCTGCACGGTGACAACATACGGATTGAAATAACGCGACTAGCAGCAGCGGCATTTATTTAAATTAAGTATTTTTTGGTTTTATTTTCTAATATTTCATAGTGTTGTTCATTCTGTGCATATATAATGAATTAAACTATTTAATGAGTGAGCGCCTAATGGAATCTGTTTAGTTATCTCTTTATCTATTTGTTTATCCATTTTAAATGTATACATATATACTATACTATAATATACATCACAGATCTAAAACCTCGATATTTTCAGAATATTAAGACATTCCTTTCCCCACTTTTAGCCACATTACACAGTCTAATATGTTGAGTCATGAAATTAAATGACAAGCTTTATCAATCAATATGTGGGGAACGGAGAGTCTCAACATAAATATGTTTAAATAAAAATACTCTCGAAAAGATAACAAAAAAAGCATACATCAGAAAAAACTTATCACAACTGTGCAAAATGAATTCCAATACATTCGTATGGGCGCTAAATAATGACATCAGTCGCTGTGACGGTGCGCGGGGGGCGGGGGCGGGGGCGGCCACTCAGTTTTATTAACTGCGCTACCACCGCGCTATTTCATCTCCGTCTTAAGGCGGGATGCTACATGTCACGTGTCAGAGAACACGCTGCTGGTGTTTGTACTTATACTATCTATACATATGTTAGTATATGTAGTTTTAGAATCGGATATTTATTACGATTTTATCTCACATTGTAACCAGTTTTTACCATTATGTGTTTTCCATTCATCGAGACATAGCAAGTTAGCTTAGCACGAAGTAAAATAAGTTTTTACTTCGTCGTAGTCGTTATTGCTGTAGGTCGCGCCCATCTGGCAAGCCCTGGTTGAGTACCTGCGACCGTGCGAGCCGTGTGTTCAATAGTAAGCCACAATTAAAGAATTTATCTGGATTCCATGTTTTCTTTAATAGCTTGATTAGCTTAGCACTGACAGGTATCTTAATAATCCGACTTTTAAAGGAGCATATGAATTAATTTTTAACAAAAACAAAAACCGACTTCTAACAACGAACTAAAAAGTGAAACAAACAGGCTTAGTAATTAGATATTGTAGTAAGGGTGTTGTAACATTAGCTTGACACCGACTTCAAAATTATAAAATCTTTGTATAATTATTTTTCACTTCTTAGTTCGTTATTAGAAGTCGGTTTTTGTTTTTGTTAAAAATTAACTTATTTTACGATTTTTAGTGATGGGTAGATCTTAAAATGATGCTTCTTAAACGAGTGGTGATGGTGGTGGTAGTGGTTGTCAACGAGTGGTTGTAGTTGTCCTATGTAAAACTTTATTTAATTAGGTATTATTTTTTGCAAAGTTACATTTTGGTATATTGACAAGAACATACATAAAAAGTATTCGGGCGAATTGAGAATCTCCCATTTTTGAAGTTGGTTGAAAATGAGAACATCCTCTTTTTTGAGGTTGGTTGAAAAGAAATGCAACGATCAGGAATCTCACCTCTGACATCAATTTAAAAAGTTTTTGCTTGTATCTATTACAGTATAATCAATTTTTTACCAAAAAAAACAAACTTTCTAAATTTTCACCGGATCCCATAATCAAAACCTAACTAAACTTTCACCAAATTATCCTTGAAGTGTATCCTTTCAAATAAAAAAGAATCATCAAAATCGGTTGGCGCGACATTGAGTTATTCGGCTATTAGTCGCGCACATACCTAATGCAAATTTAAGACTTATGTGATTTTCTCATAGATACCATTGTCAGACATGAACCAAAAAAAAATGGGACCATTCGGGAAGCTTCACCTTTCAAACAAAAAAAAATTTCAAAATCGGTTCACCCAGTCAAAAGTTATGAGGTAACAAAAATAAATAAAAAAATAATAAAAAAAATACAGTCGAATTGATAACCTCCTTTTCTTACAGAAGTCGGTTAAAAAATAATAATAATGAGAAAATTCATAATGTGTTGAGAATGTGTTGAGAATATTAAGTACAAATATTAACGCTTTGTTTTCATCAAGACTAATTTTTCTCTATAGATAAATAAAAATGTAAGTCATTGTAACCCTTGTATGAAGAATGAACTCGCATCTCCCACATGTAAAATAAAACCAAACTGCACCACGGCGCCTTCACTATCGTTTATGAAAATAAACTAATACTAAATGAAAAATGACTTTTTAAAAGTGTTTCCCTTCGCACTTCCAATATTTCAACTTCCACAAACATCCAAGTATTAGGTTAGAGCAAATTGAAAACTAAGACCATTTATAACTTAGTAGACAATTGTTAGCGACGTTTTGTCTTTTAAAGTGTCTGCAGTGTGCAGTCGGGGCTGAGCACATGCAAGTCGGGTGCCACTCATTTGTACGGATGAGCCGGAGTACCGGTGACGTGCAACGAGCTCTGGCAAATGTACAGTTAGTTTGAGCGAAATGTTCAATTATTTTGTGTTAAAAGTTAACTTTTGTGTTTATACTCATAAGTTTTAAGTTTTGTGTAAAGGAAAGGAACATCAATACATCTCATCTTTTTTTGTATTTTTTATTATGTTTGTTGGAAGCTAATCGATAACCACTTCTAACAGAATAGGTAGAAGAAACTCAGTATTAAAAAAATCTGATTTTACATGTTGAGTAGCGGAACATAACGCCGCATTTAATCTTGTTGCTAGATCGAGAAATTGAATACAATTCATTCCCTCGAGTGAGAAGCAAGCACAGATAGCTTGATCCCTGTGCCTCAATTTGTCTTATAGACGGAAGAAATCTACATTTTAAATATACCACCCAAAATCACAACTAACTGATGGATAATGATATTATCGGAAGATGGTATCAAATTCAAATAATTTTATTTAAAATAAGAAATTACATGCTTCATTTTTTGAACTTCAAATAATCTACCACCAGTTCACTAAAGTTAATGCCTCAGACCTGAGAAGAACCGGCGCAAGAAACTCAACTATATTGTACTATATACCATATATACTCGTAAATATATATAAATAGTATTTACAAAACATATAATGTATGTTTAACATAAGTATGTTTGCTCAGGTTATAAGCAAGCTTTACAAATGCAAGCTCTAGGAGCTTTGAATAGCATACATATATTGAATATACTAATATGTACGGAACATCACTCGCTAGAACCAATTTGCCACTGATACTGTACTTAGCGTTCTGCAACAGCTGTGTTTACCTTACAATGTAGGACATTTGTCGCTTAAATATACAAATGACGAATTGTGGATTATTATTATTTGTATGATGTGAGATGTATATTATTATTATTATTTTCTTGTGGACTTTATTTGATTTAATTTCTTTAAAACAGAGAATAAATTAAGAAATGACAAATCAAAAAATGAAATTTAGCTTTACGCAGTATTTCGAATATAGCAGACTGACGCTTTATCCTGTTATCAGCGACGAAATTAAAATATATAATCCTCCGAGTGACAATCGAACAACCTGTCGTGTTCAGTGCGCTACGACGGCCTCTATGACATGTTACCTTAATTAGCATAGGTATTACATTAATCTATTGAAACTGAAACGTATCCACCGCATAGTTGGCTTCAGTTAACAACGATGCACCTCGTTTTACCCCGCCCTACCCGCTCTACGCCGCCCTACCCCGCCCTGCCACTCTTCCTACCGTCCCGTTGCTCGGGGCTTGTAAGAAACGGTTTCATCTTATTAATTATTTTCAGTATCTATTTTCTTCTAATTTATTAGTTAGTTACTCGAAGCCAGTCGTGGCGCAGGCTCAAAAAGTGTGCCTGGTTATGGGTTCGATCCCGATTCGAGAAAATGAAATAATTATTTATAAAGTATATTTTTATTTCTTTAGTATATTTTTTATCTGGTGTCGAGGCAAAGCGCGGCATTGAGTTCGTTGTCGTCGTCATTCGATGGAAAGCTAGGTTCCCTCTGCCTATCCTGCTGTGTGCTGGATACAGCGTGAAGCTAATTTTTTTATTATTTGCTTTACTCACTTTTATATTATTAATATACGTGCTCTAAGTTCTCTCCTCTTACTCTGCTCCATGCAGGAAATTGAAGAGAAAGACTTTTCTATGTGTGTAAGTGATTATTATAATAAATGTATCTAATCAGACAAATTGAACAGCATTATTAAAAAATAAATTACAACTAAAATTCTTTCATAATGTAAAAAACAATACAAAACGCAATTATTTCAACAACTCTACGTGTCTTAAGAAAATTAATTATCTGTCTGTGTGTCTAAAGTAAATAATTTTATTCGTAAATAGTAACAAGAAAACAAATTAAAAATAAGCTATAAATTCTAAGGTAGTTAAAAGAACGGAGCACTCCATGAAACAAGGGAACACATTGGAAATGATTAATGTATCAAACTCACTCTATGGCTACAACGATTTTGATGCAGTTTATTACAATTGTGGAGAGCTTAAAGTTGATTAGGTCCCTGAATGCACATTTGTATGGTAAATGCAGCGTTTAATTCACCGCGTCTGTGTGTGTAACTGTCTGCCGCGCGGGCTAATGATTGAGAATGGGGAATCTATTTCGCTTATATTTTCTGCTTTCGTTGGTTTTCCATTATTAATTACGTAAATTTTAAGTTAGTGACAAATCTTTCTGTTCTCGTTTTTCTGACAAGATTGAGGTAACTCTACTTGTATTTGTGTATTATTAGAGCTTTAAGGCAAAGCCAGCAATTTCTAAGTGTCCAATACATTATATATGGCACAAGCTTATTATCATTTTTAAAATGTATATTTATTACTGACACTGCCAAGTTTTGAATTGCAAAGCTTATAAATAAAATCGTTGGAAGCCATCGATCAAGCGAGCTCTAGGACCGCGCTCCACCAACCCACGTGTTCTATAATTAATGACAGCAGACGATTTATAAAGTAAAGTATAAGACAAGGGATGCAGAGCCGCCGGGTGGTTGCGTCGGGTGATCTATCATTGGGGATACCTTGCTACAAGGGGGAAAGGGAGATTTCAATTTTATTTTAAAAAAGGCTATCTTGGTAGATTGAAGAAATAAATAAAGTACGTGATGGTTTGAGTTCAATTCCCACTTACATAAACGTTCATATTTAAAGAATATTCTTAGATCTGCACAGACAGAAAGTTATAGTTGGTACATTTACAAGCGAAATATGGAAAATTGAGCTGAAAGGAAAGATGGGTGTAGATAAGAAATGATAATTAAAAAATGTTGAAATAGAACTAAATCCTGAAAGAAATTCAAGCTTTTAAAAGCAAAGTTCAAAAGCTATGATTCTGAAAAGCACTTCTTTCTCGGTGTAAGATAGTATCTACTTATATAAAGAGATTTAATTGAAAAGACGTAGCTGTCCTTAGTTTCACATGAAACAGTGAAACTGAAGTTGAATAATATTAATTGCTTAAAAAAGTCATTAACGACACCGTGGCACAATTGGCAATTAGTTGAACTGTAAATAATGGTTGGGGGTTCAAATTTAATGCTTTGCATTTCACTGTGTATTCACTTTCACCGATAGAGCAGGTTGTGGAGTAACAAATAGGGTATTTTTTACCTTGGAATTTCCGCGGGACAGGGAGGTGCGCTTTTGTAGTTCCCGTGTACCTATAGACATTAAATAACAGAACATTTCTATATAAAATATGAAAATATGAGTTGCCAGAGCGAGGAAATAAAAATAATTAAAAAAAAACATATCTCCAAATGGGAATCGAGTCCACAAACATCGCGTTCCGACGCTACTCCACTGCACCATGACTGCCTCCTTCGGAAATATCGCGTGTAATTAATATTGAAAATTGTTTAATGAGAGCTTAGAACTGTTGTGGTCACGTCACTTGGATGACTAAGATTTTTCTACAAGAAATTTATATTTTAAAATTAATTTTATTTTTTTGTGAAAAAGTTATTTTTTTGTAAATTCTTAAATTTCTTATTAGAATCCTCCATTTCATTGTCTATATTTTAAAAAATGTAAGTGTTTAAATAAGTGAGAAATAATAATTCACATAAAAAGACCTCCCAAGCTCTTCATTTCCGAACCAAACAGGCGACAATATGAAAAGACAAATACAGTGTTCAATTTTTATTTATCTAAATTGGAATTTCCCAGCAATAGGGTGTTTTAAAACAATAACGGCGGAGAGATTACCGCTTGATTCGCTGTTTACTTTCGATCCCGTGAACAATTTATTTGTCGGCGCTCCGGCCGCTTGCAGCGTTAGCGAAATGAAAGTAGATTTAATTTTTCCGTAAAATCCATTTTCCCGACACAAAATAGACATCTTACTTTCAGCGTGGAATTATTATAAGGCACGAAAGACGGGGTATTTAGTAAGCTCACGCTGTCGAGTCTTTCGACTCACTGAGCGAAGATAACGGATCGTGGAACCAACTTAAGTAATAAAAACGAACTTTAAACGTGTTGCTTTTGAATGTGTTCTTTATCTATATAAATTACATATAAATAATAAATTAATTATTTTGAACCAATTATTTAAATTACATTAATGTCTATTTATTTTATTTTTTTTTGTAGCTACACAGAACCCAATGACTAAAGAAATCGACGGAAAAGGGGGAACGGTGCCCGATCTGTGGAATGCAGTGTGAAGCTAAAAAATAATAATAATATTCGCAACGTTTATTTCATAATGCACATTTATTTTCCCATATATTTTTCAAATAAAATATTATTATTTATTGAAATTAATATTAATCAAGTAAAATAAATAAAATTATATATATTATAGCACTTTCCGTCTGTTATTATTTCCAATCCTTTGAAATATAATCAACCTCGTATGAACGTGATTAAATTAATTACAGCTTATTAAAGGATTTGGATTCGTTATAATTAATTGATTACATATTAATAAAATTAAGTATTATTTTGCATTTTCGTGTCCATATTATATTTACTTATTTTTTACGCTGGATTTGGCACGTAGCAAGGTAGGCAGAGGGAACCTAGCGTTAAGATACTTCCGTTCCCCACTTCCCATCAAATCCTCGAGGTACTGCGTATTGAGGCCGAGCTTTGCCTGCTCACCAGGGTTTTAAATATTTCATTTTCTTGAATCTGCTACCTGTAGCTTTTACTTTAATATATGAATATTATTGAATAAATAATAAAATAAGTACTTGCTTAAAATCTAGAAGGTATCTATAGCTGTCAAGCGTGACCTCTATTCTCTACTAGGACAATGATTTATTTTAATTTTTAGAAAGAAGCCAAAATACATATATGTTTCTAGTAGCAGTAATACAAGAAAATATGCTTAATAATTTATAAGACATAAATTGTTTTAAAGATAAAAACAAAAAAATGACGGCCGTCGCGAGACGACGTATCATCCGCGACAGAGGCGTAAAATATTTGAGACGTTTTTTTAAACAATTATCAAATTAAATTACAGTTAGCGTCTGCGAAGGGAAAAAGTGGTTTTGAGTGACATTTCAGTAATTTCTTATATTGCTCTGGGTGGCGCTATTGTGAATGTTTTGAATACTTAATGCAGAAAGATACCCCGCGTTATGCAGGAGACACCAAGTGCTTTAAAAGGAAAGAACAAAATATAAACTTATATTTTAAAATTTAAAAAGTCATAGTGTTTTGATCACATTTTAAAATATAAGTTTGACTTTGATTTATCAGATATTTAAGTAACGTCAGTAGTGTCGGTCTAGAGAAGGCTATTGAACGCTCGAAAGGCTATTGTCCTGAGAATAGCGGCAAAAAAGCCTACTTTGCAGAAAAGAAATAATTTTATTGAAAAAATAGCATTAGTTTCTCTCCTTATTCCGGATATAGCAGAGTAGAGTGAACCCAGATGTAATACACACGTACACAGCAACACGGCCCGCAAGTTGAGCGCCCCTGAACCACGGCAATAAAGTGATTACGTTTTAGAATAACCTTGGGCGGAGTGACGCGACGTCGAATTGTCCCTATTAATATTTATCTAGTTATTATTTCAGCGAAACAACGGAATTGTTTATTTTTGTTTTATTTTACTTCATTTATTATTGTAAATTCTATTTATTATTATTATTTTATTTATTTTCCCATGGTATTAAGATGTATATCTTGCGACGTTGAGTTCACTAAAAATTAAGATACCTTGATATTAATTAAGATTTATTTAAATACCAAAATTTAAGTATAACTTATATCCTTAAAATGATGACCTTAGTATACCATATCCTTAACATTTAGTTTGAACGACACTCCATCCCACAACCTAACCTAATACTATTAAAGTAGTGCATTTGGAGATGTTAAAAAGATATATTTTAAATACTAAATAAAGTGGCTACACGCTGTAAACCGAATGTCGCATGATAGGCCGAAGGAACCTGGTGGTAAGAAAATCCATTCCTCATTTTCCTGCCTAATTATGGGCATTGTTAGCTGAGTGGTGGAACTGACTGTCGCGCCGCGCTCTATCTTGATACTAGAGCGATGTAATAAAAATAATTAATTCATGCCTCTGTGTAAGAACCGAACCCACAACCATTGCGCATGGTATTGCATGCTGTCTCGCTGCGACACCGCGGCCACACAAATTATGTCATTACATTTATTTTAATTAGTCTGAATTACTTTTATGAATTCTTATACATTAAATAATTTACAACCAAGTTACAGTATAAATTTTTAGCGTATAAAGTAACAAAGTTATTAGAGCAATCACAAAGGGCCCTTTTATCGAGATTAAGCCGAAAAAGGTTTATCACGTCAATATTAGTTCAGGCTGCATGAGCCTCGCGCTCAACAATAAAAAGCTCAAATTTGAATTTGCATGAAGGCAGCAATGACCCGCGCTTTGAACGAGAAAACTTGTAAACGAAACAAACAACTTATTTTTGGATAGGAAGCTTGATCCCATGAATTTTTAATGTGTTGGGAATTAACTTTCTCTCACTTTACCTGGTGTTAGTGCTTCTGCTTTCTCTTGGTAAGGTTTTTTAAATCTAGGATAATTGTGCCTGCTACTTTAAGATATTTAAATGTTTACTTACCTTTGTTAAAAATATGGTAATAAGAAATTACATCAAGTAGCTGAGAAAATGCAAGGGAAGTAACTAGCTTCACCGTTTTTGGTCTTCACTGATGCCCTATACGAGTATACATATAACGTCATAATATCTGTTAAAATAAGTTTTACGCTTAATACTCCAAAAATAACTTGAACAATATATAAAATGAAACCACTATTAGCAAGTTAAATAAGCAAAATACAAAATTATTATATATAAAAAATATGTAACTTCAAAAGCCTAAGCCTCAGGCGTACACGCTGCCTCCCGCATCTCCCGCATCTCCCGCATCTCCCGCATCCAGCCGGCGGTTTCCGGGATACAAGACAATGCTCTCAGTGCGTGATCGCCGCCGTCGTCCTACAACTGTCGCACTGTCGGCAAGTGGGCCGGCGAACTTGGAGCTTAGCTTTTATTTGCCTTTTATCGTAGGCTTTTATTCAGTTTGGATTGATGGGACTGATGTTGAGAAGTGTCGGTCTGTGACAGGCGTGACGCTAAACTTTAAAACTAAATATGACATTTCAAAATAGGCAAAAAATTAAGGGATACATAGAATAACTACTAGAATATTTTAACTTCCCGTTGTATCCCGCCTATAGCCAGGGTAGACAAAGGAATATGGGAACCTAGTTTTAAGACACTCCGTTCCCCATCTTTCCCCGCATTCTGCTAATCCGCCGCGACGGGCGTTAAGTCACAACCGGCGCGCTTACATCAGGCACTGCACCGTTGTACCACGACGACTTTAAAAAAAACTATATCGTTTCTGAATGTAAGCCAGCAAGCAATTTATCACGAATTCGATTCAAAGTTACGAAAAAAACTCTGCTTACACGAAAAGTGAAGAAGCGAGTGATCATTCTGTTTAGTTTGTCTAAGTATTTATAATTAAGCTTTAATTTTCTTCATTTCTTCACTACTAATCATATGTAACAACTTGCGCTAATGCGGCGCCCCACTACGTGCTTTAAATAATGTTTATTATTCCCACAAAATCGACACCGAACACTTCTCAACAAGGTCACTTTCTTGCAAAAAATAACACATATTGTACCTCATACCGTCCACATAACAATTGCTAATACGCAGTCTCTGTACTGTCGACAAGACAATGCTTTCAGGATAGCATCTCAAGCATGACCGCAATTTGCCGACGATTTGCCGCCCCCTTGCAAATAGGTCTAACGTGAGGCGGACTCTGGTTAGACTTTAGCTGTTCATTTTTATATATAGCATGTTCAAAATTGTAAAATATGATATTGTTTTTCATTTTCAAGTATAAGAAGTTTTTTTAAAATTTCTGGTGTTCCTAGAACTTTCACAGAAATACTCATCTAATCCCAACATTAGTCATGATTGTAGTGTTTTGGTATAATATATATGTATTTATAAGCGTCACGCTGTGTCTTACACACAGCGGGGTAGGCACAGGGAACCTAGTATTAAGACACTCTGTTCCCCATTTCCCGCCGAATTCTGGAGTCATTGCGTGTTGACTTCTCATTCAGACAGATTGGGAAGGTCGTGTAAACCAATTAGTATTATTTAATTTTATCTGTTTAATTGAAACCTGTATTTTTCTCTATAAGACCCGAATAATAAATACAATGCGACAGCGTGTATGTATGGGGCCCGTCGTGGTGCAGGGGCATGAAATGTGTGTAAATGTACATATTGATTAACATTCACACATTTTTAATATATCCTCATGTAATTAAGTACAATTAATAACAGAGAACACATCATTCCAACAATAACAACGACCACATTACGCTATATAAAAAATATAAAATAAAAGGTAACTTATTAATGATTAACGTGACAGGTTGTGAGTTCCATCTCCAATCGAGGAAAGGAAATATTTAATATTTTCAGCGGAAAGTGGAGAACAGAGGTGTCTCATAATCTACAGTGTTACTTTCATCTTTAGATCTGCCTTTGTCTCTCTTTGTATAGTCGTGTGTGACAAGACAGCACACACAGGCTTTCAGCACGATCTGGAAGCAAGCGAGCCATTTGTTGATTTCCTACGCGGTTAATACCTAGAGTAGGTTGGATTTGAAATCTTACATGTGTATATATGTGTTTGTATATTCTTATACATATATTACATGTTATATAAGTTATGTAAATGTGGGATTGCGTGTTTTTCTAAGTGTAGTTTACACTAAGAAAAACACGCATAATTTAAATTTCAATTAATATTTTCGCTTTCTTTTGCATTTAAATTTTTATTTTAAAAATTAAACCCCCATTCTTACAAAGACAATATATGTGCAAATACAACTTTTGTTAAAATAAAAATGTTCCTTTCTTTACTGAAAATCTACAAAAAAATTACATAATTTAATTCAAGTTAGGTATCAGATAATTATAATAATTATTTTAAGCTCAATAAAAGAAATATCCTCTCATTAAATCATAAGCAAAAATTGTAAGCACACTCTAGATACCAGCAACAATTCAAATTCATTATCACACGAGTACACAACAAGAGGTCACTTGTACACTTGTACGAGCACACAGACAGTATCTGCGGAGACGAGAGTGATGTTAACTAAGCAAGGGTCACTAATGAAATCTATTCTTCATTTCTATGAATACATGTCATGAATGCTCCGCTGCGTTACGTCGAGTGCTGGCTCGCAATTAAATTGCACAGTATGAGTACATCTTAATTAGTGTAGAGCACATTGTTGCCTGTTTTGACCTTACTGCTTTACTTAAACCTGAGACTTAATTATGTGGAACTCGGAGGTTGACATCGAGTACTGATTTTTTAACAAAAAATAAGTGAAATAAGATAAGTAAATTACGTAGAAAAAGTCTAGGCTGGTCGTGATGCAGGAGCCCAAGCGAGCAAACAATTTAAGATAGGAAACGAATAGGCAAGTAGGTGAAAGATTTCACAGTTTCATTATGGCAGAGCTCGTCTTACTGCTTCAAGGAGAAGCCTCTTATATTGAAGAAGATATAATTCCCTTAAAAAGAATAAAATTTTGAAATATAATACTATATTTAAAGGCGACGTTAAGTATGTATGTTATGAAAATGTTTGCGGTAAATGAAGCTTCACCTCGAGAGGGCGAGAGCGAGCGAACTTGTATCTTTTACGAATTGGATCAACATCTACAGAATAATTTACTACTTTCATCCACACTATATTCCAATAAAATTAAATAAATGAAAAAGAAAATAAAAATAATAAAAAAATACTTTGAACTTATACTGTTAAATATTATAGTAGGTATCTTTATCTTCTTCGCTAATAACGAAATAATTGGATTTGACCTTCGAGATTACTACAATTTAAATCTATTTATATATATAAAATCGAAAGGTCACTCACTCATCACGAAATCTTAGAAACTACATGTGCTAGGAATCTCAAATTTTGCATAGGAGTTATTTATAGGACGTAGGTGCTCGCTAAGACGGGAATTTGCAATATTCGACTCCTAAGGGGTTGTTTTTGGGGTTGAAAGTTTGTATGAAACTTCGTTACTACAAATGCTAGGAGTCTCAAATTTTGCATGGACGTCACTTATAGGACGTAGGTACTCATGGAGACAGAAATTAATAATAACGTAGTTTACGCAGGCGAAGCCGCGGGCGGGCTGCTAGTATTTTATATTACTATCTATCAATGTAATGGACAGTCTTTCCAGATATCAGTTAAATAGTTTACTTTGTCCTCAACCAATATCTGAAGAAGATATTGTTTAAATGTTGGATCAAGAATCAGTTGCAGTCACTCCAAACCTTGTATATTAAGAAGATTCCTTTGACTCGATTCGTCTTCTTTGTATATTGCTGCAACATATTTGCCCCTTTCGGGGGAATGAATGTTAACTATTGTTTCGCTCTGGTCAGAAGATAAACTGCGACGTTGAAGTCCGTTGTTACTGAACACGTTGTCTTAAATTTTAAAGTGGGGAATGTAGTGTATTTATACTAGGCTTCCTCTGACTACCTGCTATATATAAGATACAGGTTGAAGTTAAAAGGTGAACTTAATAGTTTTCTATACTAATTCAATACTGAAATTGCATCGTTCCCAAACCTACTAATAATTTTGAAATTAAAAAAAACTTGGAAACATAACAAAAAGCTCGGCACTCACAGACGAGTCAGTCATTAATTCCTAAAATCCTTAAGCGACGATAAATGCGGCAAATTTGTATAAATTACGGCGACACGTAGCGGTCACGACGCAATTTGCGCCCTTGTACGTCAGCCCGGAAGGCTTAGCCGGGGAAACGGGTCCCTTCTAACAATGTTTAACACCCTCTAAGTATTCTGGATCGTTATAATGCGGTTATGTTTCATATTTGCTAACTTAGTTTTGAATGACATTGTGGCTGAGTGGTTGTGTTGAGATGAAACTTATTTTGCGTTCCTGCCCGCGGCTTGCGGGCTTCATATGTATTAGTGTTTAGACATTCTTTTTCCCACGTTTCACCCAATTTTAAATACTTTCTGTAATATATTTTATTTGTAGTTCTAAACTTAGTGATTGACTATAATTATTGAAATTTTAGGATATTGAAATAATCTTCTTAATACTAGAAGATACTTAAAATATTTTAAAATATCACGTCTTCGTTCACTAATCCTTGCGCAAACTTTAAAAAATATCGAAAAACAAAATTAAGGAAAATGTAATAATTTTAAATATTAAAGCATACCTAACAACCATTTTAAGACTTAGCGAGCGCAATAAAAGCTAACGTCGCTTACACACCGCACCACTGACAACAGACCACGACCACTTAGAAAAGTAAAGTAAAATTTAAAATCAGATTGCAGCCCCGCTATAGCGGCTATAGTGAATACTAAGCTAATACACGATAATCGCAGGAGCAAACATTAAGGCGACGCTCTAAAATGTTAAAACGTTAAAACCTCGTATACTCGTATAGAGAGAGGTAGAGGCAGGACCGGGGAGGACCGGGGAGGACCGGGGAGGGCCGTGGCCGCCGGAATTAGCATTTATATTGTCCTGTAGCGACGCACACGCCTCTTTTGCTTTCATCCAACCTGGGCCGTCTATGACACCGGATCAGTTTCTTTTATAATCAAATTAATAAAATTTTAAATATTCACAATTTTACTCTTAGCAGCTTCACGGCTTCTCGCATAGCTGAGTGGACTGAGGGAAAGTCAACGGAAGTGTCAAGACACTTCATTCCTCACTTCCACCCAATTTTCGAGATATTGCTTGTTGAGTGGCGCAAGTAAACGCCAAAGAATATGGAAATAAATTATAATTATATAATTGCCCAATGGAAACGTAATGGAACATTTCAAACTGACCGAATCCGAATAAAAGATTATAAATATTCTATCACAAGATTTTAACATCGAAATCTGATTTCCGCCAAATCCTCACTTTCCGCCAAATTTTGGATATATAGAGTTGTTTTGAGTGGCGTAACTCAGCGCCGCACTTGCCCTCGTTGCCAGGGCAACACACAGTCTCGTCGACACGACTGTCCTCAGTCCCGTACAGTGTAATAGAGAGCACGAGTGCAGCGCAATAGCGACGTTGTGGAGTCGCCTCGCTTGTTTGCCATTCTCTTTTATAGCGGACGTCAAACAAGCGCCCGCTAATACGACCCCGTATTGACTAATTGAATGAAAAAACTTTATATTGCTATATACTTTAATCAAACTGTTGACTTTCTCATTATTTATAGATATAAGTAGCTTTTTGTTCCTATTTGGTAAACGATACTATGTTAAGGCTTTTGTGTGTGTTTTATACTAGTGGCTCGCTTTTTTAAGGTTGACTGATGTTAAACATACTGGGTGTTGCATCCAACGATTTGGATTTTACTTTTTATTTTATGTATATTTATTATTATAGCCTAAATAATCTGCAAGAGATATTCTTTATAGAAGTTACGCGCGCTGCTTGCACTCGCCGGAGGGGGAAATGGGGGGGGGGGGTATTTCATTCAATAATGTAATCAGTAAGTTCTTTAGCAGGATACCTACCGTCCGTCCATCCGACCGATTCTACGTTAACTAGATTTTTGGATAAGGACGATAATTTTTCATTATCGCATTTATGAGTACAGTCACACACTTGTACCCCTGCGCCACGACTGGCGTCAAATTGTAAATTGTGGTGTAATATATATGTAGGTACTCATATAATATAATATATTACTCCTCCGTTACTAAATGACTTGCAACGCGCAGACGCAACTATTGGACATAGAAGATTGAAATTTGGCATATAGTGGAGGGGAGCCATTTCTCGCAATTCCCATGGGAGCGGCAGAATATGAGATTTTCAAACAATTACAAACAAAGTAACGAGCAACGACTAGCTAGAAATAAACGCCAATTTGTATTTGCTTCAGCTACAATTTTTATAAAAATAGGTAAAAAAAAACAAAACGTCACAAGCGTCATATTAAAATTTAAAGATGAAAATATATTTTAATTGTAAACGTGACGGTTGTGACTTTTATTCCCATTCCAAGGGAATAAATAATTTCCATTTTCTCGCTCTGGTAACAAGACGAATCGTGGCGTTGAGTTTCGCCACTCTATACTCAATGTGTCGAAAATTGCGCAGAAAATGGCGAACGGAGTGTCTTAACACTAGGTGTCCTACCCCGCTAGGTGTGGGATACAGCGTGAAGCTAAAGAATATAATAAAACTAGCGGACGCGCGCAGCTTCGCTTGCGTATTTAAGGGTGAATTTTGAATAACCCATGAAACATGTGTTCAATGAAATATTTTTAAGACTAAATTTCAAATTTTATAAAAATCGGTGGCGATTTAAAGATTTTGCCATACAAACTTTCAACCCCTTATTTGCACCCTTAGGGGGTGAATTCTAGAAAACCATGAAACATATGTTCAATTAAATATTTTTAAGAGTCTAAATATCAAATTTTATAAAAATCGGTGGCGATTTAAGAATTTTCTCATACAAACTTTCAACCCCTTATTTGCACCCTTAGGGGGTGAACTCTAGAAAACCATGAAACGTGTGTTTAATTATATACGTTTAAGATTCTGAATTTCAAATTTTATAAAAATTGGTGACGATTTAAAAAAAACCTATACAAACTTACAACCCCTTATTTGCACCCTTAGGGGGAAAATTCTAGAAAACGATGAAACACGTATTCAATGAAATACTTTTAAAAATCTAAATTTCAAATTTTATAAAAATCGGTGCCGATTTAATTTTTTTTCCATACAAACTTTGAACCCCTGTTTCACCCTTTTAGGGTTAAAATTTTTCAAAATCCCTTCTTAGTGGATGTCCAGATTACGAAAGTAAACTTTTGTCCAAATTCCACGTCTCTACGCACAGCGGTTACGGCTGTGCGTGCGTCTTACCTCAGTCAGTGAGGACAAGTCCTTTTATATATATAGATACTTAAAGCTTTATGTTATGAGGTAAATTAAAACGATAAAACATAACATCTTTCACTTCAAATAATATTAGTATAGTTTCTGTGCAAAATAACCCCAATTTTGTACTCAAAATGCTTAAATCGTGGCAAATTAGTGCAAATTTGACATGTCTCCAAGCATTTCATTTATTGACCGCACTATTATGCTAATAGCCTCGATTACCCTCGATCTTTTGATTGACAAGTAAAACACCGACATTAGCGGACGTCACAGCCCCGAATTATATTTGTGTACGGATCTAACGGCGAATTGAATTTCATTTGCTTATTACGTTTGTTTCGGGTAAGTTGAAACTGGAGATATCTTTTCACGTTTGGTTCAGTTGTTAATAAATATGACGTATGAAACAGAAGACATTGGTTGAGTGTTTCCAGATTATACATTGAAATATTATAATACAGGTTGATTTTTATATAATATACGTATATAAATATTGTACTACATAAATAATACACTGTAATACATAAATAAATATATTTATTTAAATTATTGATATTCAAATACAAAGCAGATTTATTTTTCATTTCTCACTTTGCGTTCACACAGTGGCGGAACTCAACGTCGCGATTTATGTACCAAAGGAAAGAAATTAAAATAAATGTATTCATTACTTCAAGTAGGGACCGAGCCCACCACCATCGCGTTTACAGTCACACCCTGTTCATCACATTCAATTCAAATTCATCGGAAAGTGGGGAACGGAGTGTTTTAACACTAGGTTTCCTCACCCTGCTATATGCAATAAACAGCGTGAAGTTGGAAAAAAATAAGACATAAGTATCGTACGAATATATAAATCGGCTCTATTATTAGTTTTTAATTGAATTCTTATAATTAAAAGTTTTAATTAGCTTATAATAAAGAACATAGCGTAGTTAATTTCGCGGATTTCGTTGAACCTATGACCTTCTAGTTTCCATATTACTTTTCAAATGGTTTTAACTTTATAAATGAGAGCTATTGAAAGTTAAAATAGGTCCCACGGGCGGGATTCAACGGGTACTATAATTTCTTTGTTGAAAACAGCTATAAAGGCAACAGTATTTATTTGTGAATACAATACGCTTAATCAAAGGGTAGAGAAGCGTGAAATTTATTATTTCAATGAGTTTTTTTTTTGATAAACGTGACTAAATGTTTAAATATTTTGGATCGTTCAACTCAAATTATTAGCTCTGCTTAAAATATTATTTAATATTTTCGGTATTGGCAATAATTTCTATTTCAATGGAAATTCGAAAACGGTCACGTCGTTATTTTAGTGCACATTAATTGATAACTATACCAACAATACAATAAACTAATTCTTTTCTCTAAAAAGAATTATTCTCATTTCCTGGCTGTGATAACCAGCCAAGGCGAGGCGTTAAGTTCCGCCATTAAACACCCATGTAACGCCTACCCCGCTGGCCATGTGGATGTGTTTTTTATTTGTAAAGTATTCACTTTCTCAGAATTAACTCACAGTAAGAGTTGTCTAACCTAGCCTAACATAACGTTTTTAATAAATATTTATAATATAGATACGCATACAGTACGGTGATACGGTACGGTCCGTTTCTCCTCTTTCCAGTCTAATTTAAAACAATGCGTGTTGAATGTCGTAGCTTAACTCCGCATTTCATCGAACTCAAAATTAACGTATTTAGTCAAACGCTAAGCTACCGGACCACGACAGTCTAGATCTATAGTGTAAGAAAATATAAAATTAATACAAAAACATATGTACACTACAGACAAAAAGTCAATTTACGTTACCTCTTTATATGTAACATTTTATTAAAAGCACGTTCTCTCGGACAGATCTCGCGATGTGGCGAACTGTAATACTTGCAGCGTGTCTCACCCTGGCAGCGCCTGGCCCTGGCGCGTCTCTCGGAGCCGGCAGCTCAGCCGTGGATTATTTTGTGCAAAAGGGAGCTCCCTACCTCTGCTACTTGACATGTGAATACAGTAGACGTAAGTTGCGCTTTGTGAAATGAAAAATTTCGGTATTTTACATTTTATTATTGCTATTATTATCAAGTATGAAATATGTGGGGGGAAGGTTTGTAAGATGCTACTAAAATAAGATACTTTCTGTATGTTGCACTTTTAGATAAAATATATACAGATACAACTAACATACTAGACAACTTCAATATGATACGAATATCTGTTTGCAATTAGCTGCAAATTGTTTTTTAAAATATACTTACTCGTTGAACGTTTTAATTACTTATTTAAAATTTGAGAATAAGTTTAAGCAGATGAGAGGAGGGTTTATATGTATAATATATGCCAGTTGTATCACAGTAAATAAGTAAGTGAAAACGACTAATATTGCTCATACTTATGACTTAAGAAATAGCTCATCTTACTGATAGAAAATAATATAAAAACATACTCACTATAAATTGAAAAGAAAATCGGTTTTGTCTTTTAACAAACGAAACGGACAAAGATAATCAATTTGTCATTATTTTATATATTAAAATAGAAGAGAGTATCGACTAATATGTACATATATGCATGTTGCGTCAGCTCAGGTTGCATGGACTGTCTAAAATATCCACTGCCATCACTGTCACTTAATAGCAACGTGCAATGCTCGTTACTATTTTTAAACTATCCAATAAAAAGAAACTGTCAGTTTTATTTGTAATTAGCATTTATATGGTATTTTTTCATCAGAAGAAGGCATTTGAAGCCAGTTATAGTGTAGGGATGCAAGGGGACTGTAAACGTGACCGGTTATGGGTTTGATTTCCACTCGAGTAAATGAAATATTTATTTATTATTTTCATTTCCTCGCCACGGTAACGAGAGAAAGCTCCACGTTGAGTTCCGCTCACTTACTGAAAATAAATTAATTTTTAACAAAAAGAAAAACCGACTTCTAACAACGAACTAAAAAGTGAAAAATAATTATATAAAGATTTTGTAATTTTGAAGTCGGTGCCAAGTAAAACAAACAGGCTTAGTAATTAGATATTGTATTAAGGGTGTTGTAGCATTAGTTTGACACCGACTTCAAAATTACAAAATCTTTATATAATTATTTTTCACTTTTTAGTTCGTTGTTAGAAGTCGGTTTTTCTTTTTGTTAAAAATTAATTTATTTTACGATTTTTAGTGATGGGTAGATCTTAAAATGATGCTTCTTGAACGAGTGGTGATGGTGGTGGTAGTGGTTGTCAACGAGTGGTTGTGATTGTTCTATGTAAAACTTCATTTAATTAGCTATTATTTTTGTGCAAAGTTACATTTTGGTATATTGATAAGAACATACATAAAAAGTATTCGGGTGAATTCGGAACCTCTCTTTTTTGAAGTTGGTTGAAAATGAGAACATTCTCTTTTTTGAGATTGGTTGTAAAGAAATGCAACGATCAGGAATCTCACCTCTGACATCAATTTAAAAAGTTTTTGCTTGTAACTATTATAGTATAATCAATTTTTTACCAAAAAAAAACAAACTTTCTCAATTTTCACCGGATTCCATAATCGGAACCTAACCAAACTTACACCAAATTATCCTTGAAGTGTATCTTTTTCAAATAAAAAAAGAATCATCAAAATCGGTCAGCGCGACATTGAGTTATTCGGCTATTTGTCGCGCACATACATATGTGATTTTCTCATAGATACCATTGTCAGACATGGACCAAAAAAAAATGGGACCATTCGGGAAGCTTCACCTTTCAAATAAAAAAAAAATTTCAAAATCGGTTCACCCAGTCAAAAGTTATGAGGTAACAAACATAAAAAAAATAATAAAAAAAAAAAAAATACAGTCGAATTGATAACCTCCTTTTCTTACAGAAGTCGGTTAAAAACGTATTTTTACATTTACTTAAAAAAGATATGACCGATATGATTATATCACAAAAAAAGAAAAAAGTATTTCGATACTACAAAGGGAATCAAAATTAATAGTGTACAATCGATTCACCTAGAATTATAAAATTTAGCAGCTAGCATCTACAGGTAGTACTAGTTCAGGTATAATAGCCTTAAAAGGGAGGCAAAATTTAGTATTAAAGTCGCTCGTTCCAGTGAGGTATTAGATGAAAAGGCTACGTCTAAGCTAAGCTTGAATTTCAGAAAAAGTTCTCCAATTTTTGTACGGAATTCTCGGTGGGTGAGCTCGACTCGCGCTTTTCCGGTTTTTGATATAGGTAGTAGTATATATTATATGTATTATATGGTAATGCATATAATTCCACTCTCTAAAACAACAAAAGCTATCAAATTATAAAGCTTATAATAAAATTGTAGGTGAAAACAAAAAGTTAGTACACGAGTTCATGGACAAAGGCATCAGAGTTTCGTTGCAGCTAATTGATAAAAGTTGCGATCTCGAAAGGAACTTGCTGCAGTGGAATGTACCTGTTGGAGTCCTGTTAGATGCTGGATGCGAAAATACCGAAAATATATTAAATACGGTACTAGTGTTGGTCTTTTTAACTTTTTTCCATTTTTTTGTCTCTTCCTGTGATATCGTAACGCCTACTTGATAATTGGACTACCTAACATAAAAAGTATTTTGCTAAATGAACTAGTAATTCCTAAGATTAGCGCTTTCAACCAAGGAAATTCATCATTTTTTTAGCTTCTCCCTGTATCCCGCACATAACAGGGTAGTCACAGGGAGCCTGGGAACCTAGTGTTAGGACATTCCGATACAATTATAATACTTCCGTTGCCCTCAGTCTCAGTGGCGGTACTCAACGCCGCGCTTTGCCTAGTTATCAGAGCGAAGAAATGGAAATATTTTATGAAAGTATTTTATTTCCTCGAGTGGGAATCGAACCCACAACCTGTCGCGTTTAAATTCGCATGCTTGTGTCCGTGTGACACGACTGGCTTACAATTTTGTAGTATTGGTATCCGTCCATACCTATATTATAAATTCGAAAGTAAATCTGTCTTTTACGCAATCAGGGCCAAACCGCTAATTTAAGTGTGATAAAATACTCATATAGAGATACTTGAGGGTCTCGGGATGAACATGAGATACTTTTTTTTCTCATATTTGTAATATTTTCGATATATACCAACATATTAAAATACTTATTAATTTGACATGCAATTTATTCCGCCATGTTAACAACAACCGTCGTTGCTAAGCAACGATTTGCAAAGTTTGTTGTTAGGAATCGTCACCCAAAATGAGCTTGCTTAACGCATCTCTCTATTGAAAAAATTAATGAATTTGTACAAACAATGTTTTGACCGCAAATATAATAATTTTAAAAGGCCATCGAGGCCGTCATTGCGCAGCGCACGGGTGCATCATCTCATTTAGCGCGACGGTAGGGGGTCCGAGAGCCACTCGGGGGAATCAGGTACTAGGGTATAGCTAGCTCAAACCGCTCAATATGCGATGTCTCGATTTGACAAAAGATTAGCAAAAGAATGTCTTAACACAATGTGCGCAATGTGCGGGTTACAGAATACCTAAAATAAAGTATAAAAGAATATTCGCAAAGAAATCCTTTATATTTGTTTCGTAAGGCATCTCGAGGTATTCTGTTTGACGCCATGCATATGTGGCTTATTAAGGAGACTGCAGAACACGAGGCCGGGAATATTTTGAACGTGTTACAACGAATGAACCTCAGCGTAGACGCTGATGTCGTCGTTGCTTTTGATAAAGGTTAGTATGAGGTGCTATTTATTTGTAATTTGGAAAAAAAGGAGAACCACAAGTAGTTTAAGAAAATATTTCATTTTGAATTTTTCGTCACTTAATTTATCATCTATACTAATATTATAAAGTGGACATATTTGTATATATATTTTCGTATACGTATGTTTATATTGTATTCACACAAAAACTATCGGACCGATTTCAAAAATTCTTTCACTATAAGAAAACTGCATCTTCACTGAGTAAGATAGGTTACATTACATTCTCAAAAAAAACAGAGATCCCTAATAAAAATATAATAATGTAACCCAAGGTGTGAAGAAATTAGAGATGACAGAGCAAAACAATGTTCTAAAGTGTGCGATACCGTCCGTCCACTGCCACTGCAGTTACGCCAATATAACTACTTTATTACATTTTGTGTGTACTTTTTTACATTCAAGTGAATAATTCAGAAGTCGCAGGTCGCTGGTGTCTATTTTTCCGATATATATACCAACAAAATAAATAAGTCCAATGAAAATTCACAGCCACTTCATACAGTCGTTTAATTTTATTCGACAGGCGACCGCGTAGAACTAATCGATGTTTTCAACTATGGGAGGATACAGGGAAATGATTTGGAGAAGAAATATATAGGGGAGTGGAGTTCAGAGGGCGGTGGGTAAAAACTATTATGCACTGTTTACGAAAAATATATTTTTTTATATTAGGAAAAATGGGTATAGAGCATCATGTCATTTAGCAAATAAATAGTATAAACGAGCAAAAAATAGAAAAAGAATTCAACAGTAACAAATGCTTTACACTAAATTCAACTGATAGTGTAAGACAAAAAAGATAGTATCACATACTAGTTGTAGTAAGAAATATTCCAACAAATAAAATATCCCTTGAATGTTCATGACTCGTCCACAATTCCAGGCCTGAACGTTTCGCTGAACAGATTCAAGTATTATGATCGGTGGGATTTCCACAATTTAACTCTGCGAGCCGTTACTGTGGTGAGTATTATTGCATATGTTTATACTCGCACATATTTTTACAAAATAATACGTTGTTCTGACGTTAGACGTGTGTTAAGTATAACTCTTAAAATAGTCCTTTAAAATAAGCACTTTGAGACTTTAATTTTGTAAAATGGAAATGATTCTCAGTTTATGAAATTTGATAGTAGGAGAATTGAAAGTAAAGAAAACATTGAATAAATTGAGCTCGTCGTGGCGCAGAGGCACATCGTTCAACTGACTATAATTGTGGGTTCAATTTCCACCTGGGGAAATAAATTATTTGTTTCTTTTCATTGCTCTGGTAAGGGTCATAACGTAGCGATGACATTTTTCATTCAACGCGTAATCGTAAATGGTAATATCTTGAAAATTGGGCGGAAAATGGGGTCGGAAGCAATGTCTTAACACTAGGTTTCCTCTTCTGACTCCTGTATATACGAGATAAAGCGTGAAGATAACAAAAATAAAACTACCAGAATGAAAAATCCCATGATAAAAGTAAAGTCAAAATTCTAGTAAGGCACAGAAGATTTGTAAATTTGTGTGTTTTATTCTTATAACCACGCGACGATCAGCCAATATTCAAAGAAAAAGAAGAAAAGATTTGTTTTTTTAGGGTGTGTGGGGAACAGAGTGTCTTGAAATAAGTTTTCTTCTGTCCACACTGCTCTGGGCACGATATAACGTGAAACTAATAACTTAATAATGTTTATGTTTAATCATTACGTTTTTTCAATAGATTTTAGGCGATCCAAAGGGTTTCAAGCCTGAAATGCTATCGGACGTGGGATACAAAGCCGGAGTGCCGGTCTTGACTAAAATACCGACACAGCTACTGTATATACTGAAGGATATACATAATTTTAGGTAAATTTTTGCTTATGTATAGTACGGATATAAGTGTTCATGTTAAATTATTATGCCAATATTATTTAAATATTGAAAATGTCCTTATTTACGGAAGATAATAAAGAAAATAAGTGGCCACTTCTACCATCGTGTAAAGTCATATATTACCGAGCACTGCCAACATTTGTAAAACATTAATATTTGATCAGTTTCAAGTACACAGTGGCGGGGCGCTGGATCGGAGCGCCGGAGAGGAACTCCACTTTGGTATTGTCATATTATATTTGATATCGCACGCTTGCATTTTTCAAAGAGCTCGCGCTGAAACAGCTTCCTTTATACATTTAAATATCATATTACGAATAACTATATAAATTGTTTATATAAGATTATAAGGCGCTATATATTTTACGTATGTTTTTAGGATTTACTTCGTGAAATTAAATCAAAGGAAGGTATTTTCTTAAGTTGTCAATTTTAGTTAATTAAGGAAAAATATGAGAATCAACTATTAATATTGTGTAATGTGTTTAAAATAAACTGTATGTATTGAACGATTTCATAAACATACCATCGTTCGATATAGGTTCGATTCCCACTCGGAGGAATGATTTATTTTCAATTGCCATTGTGCTATACGATATTATATACCGTGCAGGCGGTCACCAACTCCCTATTCTGGGGAGAACAAGACATCTCCTGCACTTGCGCGAGGATGTTCAAGCATTGGCTGGAGTGGGTCGATGTGTTCTCCCCGCCTGCTACTAGTTTTGAGTATGTGTTTTGTTATTATAGTAGTATTAAATGCAATCATATTTAAAAAAAATATGTTTGGTTTGACATAGCTGTTGTTAATAGATTAAAAAATAATAAAAAAAAAATTCTCAGCTTACCCAAAAATTCTACACATAAAGAACTTTACAAAACAAAAATATTTTTTTTATTTTAGTATTAAGCACTTTTCTAACTCCTTTCACTTTCATTTCTTCCTCTCAGCACATTCTAAATCATGGACAGTGTTTTGTTCTTTAATTATAATTTTTGTGATTCATAGTTCAAATTCAAATTCAATAATAAATGAGTATGATATTAGGAACAGAGAAGGCCTCATCAAATTTTTTGTGAATGTTTGATGGATTAGAACAGATAACGTTTCACAGGACAAAATTCTACTACCTGATATTAGACCAAGGTATAGGTAGCTACGAGAATAGGTTCCTGAAGCCCCTGTCAAGCGGCGTGTGGTTGTGGACGGCAGTGGCGGGAGTCGCTTGTACACTACTACTGGGTATAGCTGCGGTGCTAGAAGCAAGAAGCGAGCCCGGATTGTATGCATTTTTTAGCGTTTTTGCTGTTATTTGTCAACAGGGTATGCTAATTTTTGTTGTAAGTTTTTTATTTTTAAATTAATCTTTAGCAAAATATATAAGCAAAGTTGAGGCCTCTCGGCGCAATGGAACAGCGTTGAGATGTAAATACGATAGTTTTGGATCTCCATAATATTTAAGATACTTCATTTTCCTATTGACAGAACGGAAATTGGGCGAAAAGTGTAAAACGGAGAGAACGGCCCTATTGCAAAAAAAACGGTGAATTTGGAAAGCAAGGCAATTTATCTCATATCATAAATTAGTAAAATAAGTTAATTAGTTTTATTTTATTAAAAATTTGATAACATAAAACAACATCTCTTTTCAACAATTCGTATGAAAATGCTGAAAATTTAATATGAAAATTTCAGTACTATTTTAAAATATTCAATTTCCAGCATATGAAGATGGAGTCAATTTATTTGAAGAAATGTCCTCGAGTCAAGGTAAATATATTATGTAATGCATACCTATTACGCACATTCTTTTACTTTAATATCACATTTTACAATGAAAAGAAAAAAAAACACCAGGATGTGACTGTAACGCGACGGTTGTGGGTTCTATTTACTCATATTCTGCATAACAATATGTCTAAATACACCATATATAATTCAGGTCGTCGTCTTGTCCTCCTCGTCGTGGGCATAACTAGTATGTTACTATACAACTACTACACGAGCAGCGTGGTCTCGTGGTTGCTGAACGCGGCCGCGCCCACCCTCGCTGACATGGACGCGCTCATCAACAGCGACCTTGAACTGGTCTTTGAAGATATTGGATATACCAGGGGGTGGCTTGATGTATGTATTTATTTCCAAAATTTACCTTCACGCAGTTTCCCGCAGATGGCAGGACGGGCACACGGGTCTAGTGGGAATTGAACTCACGAACGTTCCTTTTACGTGGTATGATTTATTAGATGAATAGATTGTGGGTTCAAATCTCGGTGTTAAGGTTTTCATATTTTATATCTAGGTTTTTTTAGGGGGATTTGGTAAAATGCAGATAGAATATTGCCAATTGGCATGTGGCGAACGAAGATATTTAAATTACGCTAATATCCTAGAACCCAGGCTTCTTCTACTACAGCGGCTACAAGAACCCTAAGGAGGACGAGCTCCGGCTGAAGAAGGTGACGCGAGCACGGCGCACAACCGCGTTATTGCAGCCCGCCGCCGCTATCAGCCTTATACGGACTGGGAGTTAGTAGTGTATATATAATAGTATGTTGTAATGTGAATTTGTTTGTTTTGGTTGTATTATTTATTGTGTCATTTATATTTCTATTTATTTATTTTTCATTTATTTTTCTATACTTCGTACGTCTAATTTCTTTATATTTTTCTATTTCTACGAACTTTCTTAAAAGTAAATATATATAGGTACTGCAATAATAAAAAAACAAAAATAATGTAAACGAACTTCTATAATGATAAAAAAAAAACAATTTAGCGATATTCTAGCACTATTCATGAGAGTAGAGTATTTGACAATCGTTACGTATCCAGCCTACGCGTACCACACGGAGCCCTACACCGCCTACCAGGTGATCTCGCGCACGTTCTCAGAGCGCGAGCTGTGCGAGCTCGGCGCCTTGCGGATGCTGGGACCCGATAACGTGTACATATTGGGTCAGAAACGGAGTCCCTATAAACAATTCTTTGTTTGGAGGTTTGTGTAATAGGCATATACATTTTTTTTTCATCTTCATGCATAGACAAAAGAGCCTAGTGTTAAGACACTCCGCTCCCCGCATTCCGCCGAATTCTACAGGCATTGCGTTACGTTGAGTGGTGGAACTTACCCGGTGCTTCGCCTCGATAACAGAATGAGATTCTTCGAGTGAGAATCGGACCTACCACCGGTATTTACGGTCGCACATTTGTGCCCCTGCGCCATGACTGGCCTATATGAATCATAATCACATAAAATTTAATCATCATAATATATTTAGCAAAAAAATAAGAAACAATTTAAAAACATAAACTGCATTGAAAAACTTGTCATTTACGTGGTTACCTATATCTCAAAAACTACCGAACCGATTTTTTTTCCTTAAGTTGGAACATAGCGTATTGGCAGTAAGTTCTCTCAACCTATAAGAGGGATACAATTTAAAGCGGAAAAATGTTGCAATTTTTAGTCTCATGCGTCTCCTCGAGCGCGGTCACACATCTTTAGCGAGCGCACGCGTGTCTGGTCCACGTCCTACATGCTCGGGGAGAGCGCCGCGCGCCCTCGCTTTAGGGCAGGCGGCGCCGGCGTTCGCGGCGTTAGGTTACGCTGCGTTGCTGTCTGTTATTATAGCTGTAGTGGAGGTTTGGTTTCATAAGTAAGTAGGATTTTAATTATATATATATTATTACACTTAATATGTATAAATTGATTGTACGTTAGATTATATATTATGCCAGGTATGACTGTGACGTCTTCCAAGTGTAATGCTAATCCTTTTTTGTGGTCTGGTTTCACTTACTTCTGTTTAAAGTATAATCACTAACTTATATAGTTAGACTTTACCATCTACAGGCTAACATCTATCTAATTCATACAAAGCAAGATACACCTAAAGAAAACAAAACATTACACTAGACCGAACAAAAAAATAATCGACTCCAAATCGTAGTACAATGCAGCATTTATCATAAATAGGTAAAACAATAAGGAATGGTCAATTCATCAATATTTATTCCAGAGCGCAAAACAAAAAACAAGCCCGCGGAGAGTTCGATAATCGCGCACATAACGCAGAGCGGAGTGATTTTTTTAGCGAAGCATAAAAAAACAATAAAGGAAAGATGCTTGACGCCCGTCAAGGGGCTGGCTGCTTAAAGTTTCAGCACATTACAAGTGTTTAGGCCGCGTTTTAATTTGCACTGTTTGGTGGTTTTTGCACAGAAATTATTATTATTTAAATAAAAATATAATCTTTGGCAAATTCATAAAAAAAAATGATACACAATATACATGTATGATATTATTATTATACGTAGGTATGCTAGATACAATGTTTTCTTATGTGTGAATATATATTTAAAAAATGAGAATCTGTATTATTTATTTTATCGTCATCCTTTTGACATCCACTATTAGACATAAGTATCCTTCAAAGATTAGTCCTGTGCGGCCCACGATCTAGTGGCTTGCCGTTACCTTCACCAGAAATGTTATAAGTACTGCATATTATGTACATACCTATGTTTTTGGCAAAGTAATAACAATAGATGGTAGTTCGATGACTGCATATACTTTTATTTAAATACATTTACTATATATAAATAATATATTGACTTAAGTTATTTAAATCTATATATATAAAATCGAAAGGTCACTCACTCATCATGAAATCTCAGAAACTACAAGTGCTAGGAATGTCAAATTTTGCATAAGAGTTACTTATAGGACGTAGGTGCTCGCTAAGACGGGAATTTGCAATATTCGACTTCTAAGGGGTTGTTTTGTTGGGGTTGAAAGTTTGTATGAAACTTCGTTACTACAAATGCTAGGAGTCTCAAATTTTGCATGGACGTCACTTATAGGACGTATGTACTCATGGAGACAGAAATTAATAATAACATAGTTCACGCAGGCGAAGCCGCGGGTGGGCCGCTAGTATTATATAAAAAAACATCAAATTACAAAGTATCAACCTCATTAGTTCAATTATATAGAACGCTTGGTTTTTGTGAATCGATCTTCACTCGTGTTGATGATTATAAATGAATGAAATATGTTAGTTCCTCTGGACTTACCATACAAAGCGCAACATTGTTCATACAAATAATACAATGCCTTATAATTTCGTATATTATTCTATTAAAAAACAACCCAGTAAAATAATATAAAAAAAAGAACAGCGTTTAAAACACGCCGTCAGTCTGACGCACACCGGCCACGTCCGCCCCGTCTCACCGTTGAGTAATGGAGGCGCGTCGGCGGGTATCTAAACGCGCGTTATAAATGACGCGATCAATTCTTGTTTACTCCCGAGGGCCCTCATTGAATGCACTCCCGCTTATTTTAATAGATTGAAGATCACTTAACGGAGAATGATGATATTAGAACGGCTTTCATTGAAAACGTGTCGATACTGCTTAAGGTTATTCAACATTTTTATTAAGTTATGTTTTAATATTTTGATGTATATATATTGTAATGAGAAGCCGTCGTGGCACAGAGGCGCAAGCTAGCACATACTACCATAGGTGACCCATACACTCATTTGCCTTGACTTTTTCAATAATAAAAGATAAAAAAGCTAAACAAATAATTGCATTTTTATCTAAACTAAACGATTACATGGATCTGGTTTTTGTATTAGTTAATTGACAATGCTGGTTAAACACATGTGTAATAGTAGTTCTTGTTGAAAACTATTATATTTGAAAAGTATAATGAAATATATGAGATTTAAACTTAAATACTACGGGGGTAAATAGTAAATCCAACAAATAAATATGTAGTTAAAACCTATAAAATTTTGTTTTACACATAATGTTTTTTAAGGGCAAGACTTGAAAGTCGTAAAATATTACGATATGAAATATATTCTTAATATATCACAAATGTAGACCCTCCAAAGCTTAAAAGCCCTCTTATAGAGGTTGTATGAAACTTTAAGGAACATTATTTTATTTTAGCGTGTCCATAACTAAGTAGATACATTACGACGCGACGGCTCAGTAACTGTACCTAGTTACTTCAAAGGGAGCGAATAAGCTACTAAAGCTACACATTAAATGTAAATATCATTATACATAGTGGTATTTAAAAGTTGGGAGTTGATCAGGTGACAGTGTCAGTAGCTAACTTGGTACAGATGGTAGGTGAGGTAAATGGCAGTAAATGGCAGTAAAGTAAATAATTATTTTACTATCTTGGAAGTGAAAGGTATATAGAGGAATAAACAAGTTGAAAAAAAACGACTCTCCATTAATTCAGTATAGTAACTTGTTGAATTGTTGCGTGCTGCGAGGGACACCGCGAGGGCGGCCGATCGAGCGTTTACTACCAAATGACTTTGTATGGCGACGGTCTTACCAACACGTCCGCTCTGTTACTCGTTTAACAAATTGTATTACTAATATAATATAATTTATTATTTGTTATATATTTTTTGCTGATGCTATTTTTTTCTGTGACGTTACTGAGTGACAAATGAAAAGCTGCATGTAATTGTAATAAACTTATTTGTATGTGTTTGTAAGTTTACTTTTAGAGTAGACGGTCTCGCGCGGGCTCGCGGCGGTCTAGAGATGACGCGGGATTGTTAAACAAAAACGCATTTCAACAATTTATATTTAATTATAAATTACAATAAGAATCTTCTTAGCGTACTTTTCAAAGGATGAAACATTACTTTTCATATCAACAAACGGCCACCCATCAAAGGGAAGGGCGCTGGCGGCGTTGCTTCAGGCTGTCACTTTACGGTAACAAATCATACAAAAGTTTCTTAATAAAGAAACAAGGTAAAGTAAAGTCGATTACTTATTGACACCATTAACGCGTGGTTGGGAAGTCTTTTGTTTTACACGATACTTGTATTTAAGTTGGTCGTGGGTTCCATATTTAGTGTATTGAGTGTTTAAATAAATGCCGCTTCTCGCTATGGGTGAGCAAAGTGTGGCGTTGAGTTACACTGTCCAATACGCATTGCCTCAGAAAATTCTACGGAAATTGAGAATAGAAGATTTAATTTTATTCCTATTAGTAGGTTACATCTACTTGCCCTATATAATAAACAAACAAAATGAAGCATACAAATAGCTGTTTACGGAGCTCCTCCAAGTGAGACGTTTAAAAATGATCAAAAATAATATAAGTACACGGAGACACGTACGGAGAATGCATTTGCATACAAATAGAAGTGTCAACCGGTTACTTTATATTACTTAGCCGGGACTGCTGTAAGTCTTTGTCGTTCGCTTATATTTTTTCGGCGTTTTACTTCAAGTATGCATATATATTAACAAATTCAAATTCATATGTATGCATGTATACCATCGGAAGATAAATGTGGTTTACATTATAATTATAATAAAAACTTTCCGAAATGTTCCAAAAGACTATTATAGACCCCCCCCCACACCTGTCCCTTGCGGAGCATTATTCTGTGACAAAATTGAAATAACATTTATGACACATAACATTTTTACACACCGTCCCTATTGTCAATCGCCACGTGGGATTTTGTAACCGCCTGGAAATTAGAAAGAAATTTTCCCAGTATTTTTTATAGGCTCTCGGTGTATTCCGTCACTACCCGTAAATAGTGTTAAGGCACTTTGTTCCCCACGCAAAGTTAAATTTTTGAGACATTGCGTATTGAATAGAGGAATTCAGCGCCGCTCTTTGGGCCCTACGAGCTCTATCAGAGCGAGAAAATATCTAATAGCTCAACCCCCGGGTGGAAATCGAACCAACGATCGTCATATTTACAGTCTCACGCCGCACCGCTGCGCTACGGCGTCATTGTTACATTATCGAAACAGACACATTAGGTCGTCACAAATTGAATATCGATATGATAATTTACCCAAAAAGCGCTAATATCCATATATAGTGTTAAAATTTCATGTTATTCGTTTGCTCTACTTAAGAGATAGTAGAGAAAAAAATATTTGGAGTTGTATCTAAACATCTATGGGTAAGCTTCGGTTTATTATAAAAGTGAAGAGGTTGTTTGATTCTGAGCACTAAACAAAGAAACTACTGGTTGGAGTTGAAAAATTATTTTTGTAGATGATAAATCAAATATCGACGCAAATTTATATTCATCAAATCTGCCTCTTCGTGTCCAATAAAGGACTTAGACCTTCCCCGAGCTTGCATTACATCACCCACTAACGAGCATACCACTTGCATTTGATTCGGAGGGTGAGGCGGTTAAATCATTTAGAAATGTACCTATATGCCTTTACCTGGTGTGAAAATAAATTTCAATAGTTTGCAAGCAATTTTAAATCGTCTATTATGAATATAAAGGTACCACCGCATCAGAAGGAAGTTCTGCTGAGTTGGGATGACAAAAAAACCTCAAGAGTTTTTCTAAAAATAAATATTACAATTTAAACATAGACCATTGATGGTGTCGTAGCACGGGGGCACAAGCGTGCGATTGTAAATGCGACGTTTGTGAGTTCGATTGCTAAGGAAAGTGAAATATTTAATATTTTTTACAATTCCTCACACTGGTAGCAAAACAAAGCGCGGGGTTATGTTCCGCCATTTGACAGTAAGTGGGAAATGCCTTAACACTAGGTTTCCAGGATCCCTCTGCCTAATAATTTTTAAAAACAAAACTCAGAAATATTATCAGGTTACCACCTCAGTCAAACATTTCTATGTTTTATGCAGCACGCGGCCGCTCTAAATTAAATTACGTATTCACGTCATTTATACGTCCATTTAAATCCTCATACACCTGCTGATGAGACTCGTATGGGCTGATGTATCATTCTATATAGTTTATTTGTTTATATTTGAATAATATTTACAATAGAGGACAGTGCGCGCTGGACTGTATCCTAATTCTCATTAAGACATTTCTCCATTTTCTGCCGAATTCTCAAGGCATTGTATGTTGACTGGCGGAACTTAACTCCACGCTTTGCCCTGGTACCATTGTAAGAAAAATTATATATTAAATAAGTATTTAATTTCCTCCAGTGGGAATCGCACCTAGAACCTTTCGCGTTTACAGTAACCCCGACAACAAAAATAGGACAGCTTGAGGCGTGTTGAGTGTAGGAACTCAACGCCGCGTTTTGCTTCGTTGCCAGAGCGAAGATATAAAATTATTTAATATTTCATTCCCGCGTGAAATCGAACCCATAACCTGTAGTCACGATTGTGCCCTTGTGCCATGACAGGTCTCTGAGTAGGTACCTACATACGAAGCAAAGTGTTTTCACCTCAAAAATGCATTACAAGGTATTGTTAGCGCACGCCTTGATCCCGTTGGATTTACCTCCTACCTGCTTGTTCTTTAGAAAGTTTTATTTCTGTACTAATGCGAGTTGCGGCTGTTTGGATATCAGATGTTTGTTTTGTTTGTTTATGTTAGAGGAATAAAGAGGTATTATTTGACTAGCTGCCGCCGACGGCTTCGTCTTCGCTGTTGAATAGAAATAAATAAAGGTTATGTATGACACACGACATATTCTGAGTCCAAGATAACTTCGCAGGCACTAAGGTCGCAAGCGCAGGATCTAGCATGAACGACATCCAGCCATCACTTTCTTAGGCATTTGCAGGGTCTAATTTCAGAAAGTTCTGGCAAGACAAGGTTGAGTTCGACCATTCAACACGGAATTTCTCTTTAAGCGGAAAGTAGTGAACGAATTTGACTCTACGTTTTCTCTATTTACTCTGCTAAGCAAAAGAAAAAAAAGCGTGAGGTTTTATTATATTATTTTCCATTTTTAATATGAAAAAAAAAACCATTATAAATCAACATAAAGAAACTTTTTCTAAAAGGATAGCTAGCTAAACGGTCCACGAATCAGTAACTCCGAGCTTGAAGGACTTCTCAAGATATCTACAAACCATTTGGAGAGGCGCCAACAGAGGCGTCGAGTACTTAATGTTCTATCACTACACCACTTCTAACTTTTTATTGTGGGGCTATTATTCACGATACGATTTAGAAGTGAAAATAAAATTATTTATTTAAATATGTGTTATGCCCAAAGATTTTTCTTGATTTTCATTTTTTTTCTCATAGCGGGGTAGGCAAAACTTAGTGCCAAGATACTCCGTTCTACTTTTAACTTTTAACTTTTACCTACTGTATTCTATGTTTTTTATCTACTGTATTTTTAATGTTATATAGGTAACATAAAGCAAAATTGTATATACGAGTACAAGTGCTAATTAAAACTGCAACCATCGCGTATTATAAAGTCCGTCTGACATAAAGATGTCTTTTATTAATGTATTTATTTCTATTTTATTTTTTAGTATTGTCTGTTGAGGACACCATTTGGAATGGGAATATTTTCAATGCAATCATGCCCCCGAGCGGCATTGAACTCATAACCAATATGTTACAAAGCCTCATTTTAGATAAACTGCAACGTATCTAGAGGTATTTTTTTGTAAGTAAAATTTCTGGGTTGGGCACCAGACGACTCTAGGGTGGGCACAGCCCATCAGTCTACGTCCATGATAAACAGAGCTGAGTGCACAGAGTATTATCTTTAAATTTACTTATAAAGATCTAAAAAGCATATTTAGTAGGAATGTTTGATCATTGACATTCGATATTTGGTAAAAGGTATTAAAGTAAAGAAGGTCCAATCCATTATATACTTACAATAATTCTGTCCTCAGAAACATAATTCGGAAAAGATCACAAATCTGATGATTAAATTGATATTAGGTCTGACAAAAAAATTGGGTTCAAACAAGTCTAATCCAACAAAGCCTTAGAGGTCTAAGAGATAGAAGGATTATGTGAACCCTTTCAAAGAGATCAATGGGCACCGAGTGTACCCTCAAAGTGATATGTGCGGGTAAATGTTTGCTTATTACCTTTTAAGTTATTGGTGTTTGTGAAACAAATACTTGGAGAGGGACATTTTTAATGTTGTTATATTTCATAAATCGTCTGGTCGCGTGCGTATGCGAGCTTGTAGGTTCCATCGTTACTCGAAGAATAAATATATATTTTATTTTATTTTTGTTTAGCTTCACGCTGTTTTCTCTATATATAATAAAAAAATAAAAAAGGAAAAATATGAAACTATCGTAGTCTGCTATACAACAAAAACATGAGAGTGAAACCGTTGCGGGTTCGATTCCCATTCGGGGGAACGAATTAAATAGTATTTTCATTTCTTCGCTCTAATAACGACAACACGCAATGCTTCAAGGTGATATAAATTGCAGAATTAAGGTACTTATTTATCTTTAAGTGTAGTCAAACAAAGTTGTGTTCGACTACTAACTATAAAAAGAAGCCATCATCATCAGTTCATGAGACTTTTGATGGTTCATATTAAAATGAGGTTCCTAGGACGATCTGTCATACATTAACTGTCAAACATTAGCGAGGTCCACAAATAAAGCCCCAACAGAGGGGAGAGCGGGGCTATCTGCACCAACTTTTAATGTTAGCTTTACTCGTACGTCGAGGCGAGGCCAGATTTGATTTATACCGTGATTTATTGTTCCATAAGCGCTTACATTTATATTATACGAGATAGACGTTTGACACTCGTTACGTACTCGTACAGGATTACAGTTCAATATTTGTTTTTAAATGTATGGCGGTTATTTTTCAGGAGCTTGTTGTTTTGTCGTGTGGTGTTTCTGTTATATGTAACAATTTTAACGTAGCGGGATTTGAATATGTGCCTCTTTGATATTGTCTAAGAGGACTTGGATGGTTTTCTATTTAAAATATATATATATGATGGTTGTAGGTTCGATTCTGAATTATATTTTAGCAAAATCTTGATAAACGAACAGACAACACCAATGAACAAACAATAAACGTTCGAAGCCAGCTACAGTAAGTTATTGTCTCAGCGAAGTCAAACAAAAGTAGTAATCAAGAAGTTTAGGGCTTAAGTAGTTGGCAGGAAGCTAAGTGTACTTCGCGAGGGGATTATTGAGCTCATAGATAGTAGACGGTACGGAACATGCTACTTATTTACTATGGGGAACTTTAGAGCTAATGCTCTGGGATTCGATCTTATTTGTTTACAAAATTATTTTGTACTTTACACGTTCAATTAAAGAGATTATTTTAAGTATGATTTAGAGAGGCTAGTCGTGGCGCGGGGGCAAAAGAGTGTGGTTTTGGTGTCAAGGCAAAGCGAGGCATTGACTTGCGCCACTTAAAAGGCAATGCCATCAGAATTCGGCGGAAAGTGGGCAACAAAGTGTCTGAATACTAGTTAAAATAGTGGAGTGTTCTAAATTAACATGCTATATCGATTATTCTATCGAACGAAGGAATCCAATATTTTTAATTTAAAAAATCTAAAATAATTACATAAAATGCATGTACTTCATAGTTATTTCTTATATTTTTTTGATAAAATATCACCATCGACCTCGACTCGTCGACCGTAGGGGAGAGCGGGGCCAAAAGTTCCGATTTTTTTTTAACCTCAAATATTGCTACGAATACTTGATTTCAGTATTTATACAATATAATCAAATTGAACTTACATATCTAGACTTGCAATTAAAACAGTAATTTGGGGTATTCTTTGTAAGACTTTTTTATTATGATTTTTTTTGTGACTGAAGTCGGAAAGTAACAACTTACCCCGATTTGGGGCAAGTTGTTAACAGACCGGGGTAAATTGTTACCATATTTTCTAAAGCTATTATTTGCACAATAAAAAACAATAAATAATCGAACAAAGCCTGTTTATTTAAGGAATAATCAACAGTATCATATAATAATCACCAGGCGCAAAAG